>CM062296.1:576720346-577186306 GCA_031216915.1 Pictodentalium vernedei
ACACAGATGTGCTCGAAAACTGTCTGAAACTAACAAAGATCTCTTTCTCAGCAGACCACCTGGTTGACTAGCTCACACACTTTCCAAACAGTCAATCATACCACTCTCATCCATCCATCCCTTGGGCTGCAGCCTAACATTCACTCCACATGGAAATTTTTCTTTAGAGATAGTCTTTCTTTTAAAAATAACTGTGGGCTTGAGTTTTGTGCCATCAGCCATACAACATAAAACCACTGTGAAATGCGATTTTTCATGGCCCATCGTCTTAATTTGTACAGTCTTTGACCCTAATCTGTTTACTGCTTTTTTCTGGCGGCATATCGAAAAACATTGGCACTTCATCCATACTGCCTATCTGAGAAAGTTCATAGCCATGCCTCTCTCTCAGCGTGATAATAAATCTCTGGAATTCTATAGTTTTCTCTCCATAATTCCATGTCATTTCCTGGGAAATTCTTGTCTTCTCTCTCAAAGACAAACCACGTATTTTCATAAAACCACTCACCCAACGTGCAGACCCCTTAAATTCCACACACTTGAGTTTTCCAGTGAGCTCAAATGCTTTTCGCCTTATCATGTTTCTGGAAACGGGCAAAGCTTGGGCCCTTATGTCCTCAAACCAGGTCAGTAGTAAATCTTCCTGCTCAAGCCATTTGCAGTCTTACTGCGGTTGGCCCTTTTGTCTCATCTCATCTCCAGGAGTACAACTTTCTTCAGTCTCTGACTATTTTTTCGCTCACTGCAAACTCTTTCAGTGGCTCGATTCCCTTTCTCTTCCGCATATTCTATAACTTTTAGTTTAAAACCTGTCTCGTAACTTTGGCGCTTTCGTTTCAATCCACGTTTGGCATCCATAATTCATCAATTGGTTTGCAAAAGTAGTTTGATGGAACGAGTTTTCACCAGTGCATATATAGTATTCATGTGGGGCAAAGTTTTTTCAGTATCTCTTTGAAAAAATAACCAGACATGTGGCCTATGGTTTGTTTTATATATGTTTTTTTTTAAACCTTTGACAAGTCAGCTGCCACATGGCTGTGTGGCTTACCAGTATTTTTATTTATTCTGATTAAAGAACACAACTCATAGAGGTGAGCTTGGTATCAGTACATAACATATACAAACATGGACAAGTACTCAAAAGAAATGCCGCTATAATAATTATTAGGTGTGATACACAGACCAATGATGAAAGGGGAATAACCACATGTTCCTTCTGACATGGGAATTCCCCTTCAGTTTCAAAATTGCTCATGTTGCGTTAAGCATCCATTTGTTCGCAGAGAAGTAAATATTAGCAGGGGGGATTATTCATTATGCTGCAGAACCATTGTAATATTAAGAATGAGATAATGCAGAAGAAGCAGTGAACAGCAGCAGCTACATTTTTCAGAATTTTAATCCCCTCATAATTTGTGTGGTTCCATCCCATAGAGCACCTCACCTTCACTGCATTACATATCTCCCGTGCAAGCTGAGGGAAAGTTGACAAGTAAACAACACAGGCAACAGATATGTGGGTTTGTCTTTTTTACTGAATTTCGTTTAACAAACAACTATAATGAACATATATTTTTTAATTTTTTTATTTCTCAATGAACATTTAAATTCAAATCATGCGTTAAACAAAATAAACATTCTTGGTTACAATTAACATCACTTCCGCGAGTTGTAAGAATATCGATGCAGTGTTCATTTCGGCCAAACTTTTGGTGGTAAACAGCCTCTAAGAATACTTGCCTGTGTATAAGTCGCAACTGATTTTTAGTTGTATGTTTTGAAGGGAAAAAAAGTGTTACTTATACACGGACATATACGGTATCTCCTATTTTTTGAGCTCAACATTTGGAGAATCAGACAGCAGTTAATTTTTTGTGACATTGACATCAATAACATCACTCTAAATTTGGTCACAACCATTGGGAAATCTCCAGGTACTGTATTTTTAGATATAGTTTTGGTTGATGATATATTCAAGTTTTGAAAGAGGGAGGTTTGGTACAGGTGTTGATATTAAAAAAGTAAGAATGAAAGTGTTAATGACACTGCAGTTTAACTTGATTCTGTGTAGTATTTGATGAAAAGGATAATTTCAATATGTATGAAAGGATTATGAAATAAGACAAGGATTGTGATAATTGAGAATATGTTAAGTTCTGTACTCTACATGCTCATTTTTCAACAAGAATAATTTGAGGTATAGACTGTATTAAAGAACTGAGGCATGGGTTGATGTGGCCCTTGCAGTTAAGGTAACCAAAGTTAACAAGTTACAGTAAAAGCATTCTAAAACAAGTCATCCTACTAAGTTACAATGACTTTGCTAAAGGAATCTAGGTCACTTGCCCATCCAGCACTCACGGGTGACCAATTGCAACCAAAATAGGACAGTCTCATCTGGATATCACACTGAGTCATCCTACCAAGTTACAATGGAATCCCTCCATAAATACAACCTGTAGATTGAGCTAAAGGAATTTAGGTCACATCCCCAGGTGGCAGTAATGATTGACCGATTGTGTTTCATCTAGATATCACTCCGAAGCCTTCTACCAAGTTACAACGAAATCGATTCATTGTGAACTGTGAACTGTAGACTGTGCTAAACAAATCAAGGTCACATGCCCATGCAGCCATCACAGTTGACCGATCATAACCAAAAGAGGACGTTCTCATCTAGGCATCATACCAAGTCATCCAACAAATTTACAATGAAATCCCTTCATAATGCAACCTGTAGACTGCATTAAAGGAATCTAGGTCATGTGCCTCGGCCATCATGGTTGACCAAACTCAGTCAAATAGGACAATCTCATCTAGACATTGTACAAAGTCATCCTACCAAGTTACAAAAAATCCCTTCATAAACATGAACTGTAGACTCTGCTCAAGATTCTCAGGTTTTGAACCCGGGCAGCCATCACAGTTGACCAATCCCAACCAAAATGGGACGTTCTCATCTAGACATTATACAGAGTCATCCTACCATCCTACCAAGTTACAATAAAATCCCTTCATAAATATGACTTTTAAACTGTGCTAAAGGTTTTCGGGTTTTAAACCCGCACAGCAATCTCGATTGACCGATGGCAACCAAAATTGGACGTTCTCATCTAGACATGACCTCTAACCTGCACATGAAATTTGGTGATGATCTGGAAAAAAACTACAGGCTGTAGCCTGTGCTAAAGAAAATGTGAACAGACTCACAGATTTTCAGACTCACAGACTTCCACATGCGTGATGGCAATAGCTTTTATTGCATGACTGTTCTCTGATATCCCCATCTACGGCAACACTAAACCATGCAATAAATGAAAATCTGTTCTGCACACATGTGCAGAATGGAAATTGTTGACAGACTATATCGATAAAGAAGTGAAATTTCTCTGAAATTTTCCACAAATCATGCACCGCAATTACAATTTGAATTGCTAGTGATAGCTAATGAAAGTGTCAATGACGCTGTGGCTAAATTTGACTGCGTGTAGTGTTTGATGAAAAGGGTAATGTTCAATGTTTATGAAAGGATTATGAAATAAGACAAGAATTGAGAACAGAATATGTTAATTTCTGTTCCCTGTATGCCATGTTCTCAATAAGAATAATTTGAGTGTAGACTGCACTAAAGAATTAAGACCTGGGTTGATGGGTCCCTAACAGTTAATGTATGTAAACCAAAGTTACCAAGTTACAGTAAAAACATTCCAAATTGAGTCATCCTACCAATTTACAATGAAATCTCTTCATAAATATAACTCATAGACTTTGCTAAAGGAATCTAGGTCACATGACGGTTTGGCGGTCACGTTTGACCGATCATGACCAAAATAGCAGTCTCATCTAGATATCAAACCAAGTTATCCTACCAAGTTACAATGAAATCCCTTCATAAAAACAACCTGTGAGCAGTGCTGAAGGAATCTAGGTCAAGTGACCAGGCAGCTTTAACGGCTGACTGATCGTGACCCAAATACGACAGTCTCATCTAGACGCTACACAGAGTCATCCTACCAAGTTACAATAAAATTCCTTCATAAATATGACCTGTTGACTGTGCTAAAGGTTTTCGGGTTTTGGGCCTACGAAGCCATCACGGTTGACCGATTGTGACCAAAAGGGGACGTTCTCATCTAGACATTATCATTATGAAGTCATCCTACCAAGTTACAATGAAATCCCTTCATAAATACAATGAGCTGTAGACTGTGCTAAAGGTTTTCGAGTTTCAGGCTCTTGCAGTCGTCATGGTTGACCAATCGGGACCAAAAGGGGATGTTTTCATTAAGACATAATACAGAGTCATCCTACCAAGTTACAATAAAATCCCTTCATAAATACGACCTGTAGACTGTGCTAAAGGTTTTCGGGCCCACGTAGCCATCACGGTTGACCAATTGTGACTAAAAGGGGACGTTCTCATCTAGACATTATATGAAGTCATCCTACCAAGTTACAATGAAATTCCTTCATAAATATGACAACCTGTAGACTGCGCTAAAGGTTTTCGAATTTCAGTCTCTCGCAGTCATCATGGTTGACTGATCAGGACCAAAAGAGGATGTTCTCATCTAGACATTATACAAAGTCATCCTACCATGTTACAATGAAGTCCCTTCATAAATACGACCTGTCGACTGTGCTAAAGGTTTTCGGGTTTTGGGCTCTTGCACCCATCATGGTTGACCAATCGCGACCAAAAGGGGACATTCTCAACTAGACATGACCTGGAACCTGCATGTGAAATTTCATGATGATCGGACAAGAATTACGGGTGTAGCCTGTGCCAAATAAAATATGAACAGACTCAAAGACTTCTACACGCGTGATGGCAATAGCTTATCTTGACTTTGTCAAGTCAAGCTAAAATTTGTCCCCTGAGTTCCAATGTGTTCTATGTGCCAGTAGGCACATAGACCACATTGAAACTCTGGGGACGTAATAGTAACACAGGTTCCCCTTGCAAATTTGGTTGGCGATAAAATGTGTTCTTTTTGTTGGTAGTTGTCAAATCAATAGCTGAGTGTCCTTTTAATAATGTTTTTTTATAGATGTGAAGGCACATAATAAATATAGAACAACATGAGTGTGTGAATGGGTTAATCGATATGGCACTTGTGCCATCAGAGAGGAATGTTCCACACTGACACTCGTGCTATATGGATTAACCCATTCACACTTGCATGCAGTTCTGTGTATATCTTGACTTTGTCAAGTTAAGCTAAAAAATGTTAAAAGTGACATTGTTTTTGATGAATGTTGAAATTTTAAAATGGCGTGAACTAGGTCTCCCAAGTGTGAACAAGGTCATGAAGTTTCATAGCTGTACCTTCTGTAATGATGAAGTTATCCATGTCACCAATTTTTAAATGTTTTTTGTTGGAGGTGGAATATGCAACGTTTGAAAGAGGGAGGCTTGATACAGGCGTTGATATTAAAAGATGGAGAAAAAATGTTAAAAATGATTGCTATTCGGATAAAGGTTCGACTGTGAGAGTGAAAGATGGAATTTCTTCATTATTTCTTAATGTGAAGAGGTGTGACAAATTTCATGAGTGTATGTCAATGGGAAGTGCCCAAAAGAAATCAGACAAACTTTGAGAATCTACAGTCACAAGAAAGCTATATATAAACCAAGAAAAGGGTTCTTTGAACAGCTGTCCTTATAAAGAGATAACAACACATCTGAATTGATATAGGGATCAGATAACACACAAATGGATGCATGGAAGAACAAATGGAAATCATAGCTTTACATTCCATTCAAGATTAAGACAAGAAAGCAGTATTTCTTAAAAAAGAAAATAACAGCAAATCTGATTTGATATATGGATTGGATAACAGACAAATGGACGGATGGAAGAACAGATGAAACTCTTATGCTAACATTCCATTCGAGATTATGAAATGTTGCTTCTCAGTGTAATTTCAAAGTTATACAAAGAATGGTTTCTAAAAATCTAGTGGAAAGATATGATTTACATGATTTTAAGGCAAACAAATGGTAAAAAATGAAAAAATTTAAAGTAATTTATATATTTTTTATACTTACCAATGGCCCAGACTAGCTGGTGCTAACTCAAAAATATTTAGGGTCAAACACAAATTTTGCCCCCCAATCCCCAAAATTTGCATGCAAAACCAAAAATTAGAAGTCCTATGAGGCCCTCCATATATTTACCCTCCGCACATGCCCAGATGCCAGGAAGTCACAGAATCTGGCACCAACATCATTCTTTGTAAAAAGATTAAAATATAATAATTCAGCAGGGAGGTATGAGTGCCCAGTACTGCCCACTCATGGGAGGGCCATTCCCGTCTGGGCCATTGTTAAGTATAAAAAATATATAAATTACTTTAAATTTTTTTATATTTTTATACTGTATACCAATGGCCCAGACTAGCTGAATCATAAAAAGGTGGAGGGCCTAGAACTTCCGAAATAGTAGATCAACATAGATCAAATCCTCCAATCCATGATGAAGAAAATTAGAATAATTAGAATTTACATGTATGTCTCTTTATACCATAATAGAAGAGACATATCCTAATATAGATCCCAATTATGTAAATCCTAAATCTGAGCATGAAATCATGCTAAATAGGATGTAACGAGTTCACAAATTTTTAAGCCTTGTCTGGACTAAGCCCTAAAAATTAGGATGCCGTATTTGAGAATAAGAGAAAATTGCCCATAAACCTATGCCATACAATAATACTACAGCTGAACGCGCCGAATATAGTACGGACAAAACAGCTTCCTTCATAGTTACATACCCAATAAGCCAGGGAAGTGGAGAAAATGCTCTCCCCCCCTCCCCTTTTTTTGAACATATCTTCAAAATAAAGAGGGGAGAGCTCTGGAATTAATAAGCGATACCAGGAAACAATGTAAATAAATATCGATCAGGCACTCAGGAATTAATTCATGAATAATAAATGGTGCTTAACGCCACTTCACAAGCCAAGGCTATAGCGATGATTTTGGTAAACAACATTATCCGCTATAAAATATGCACACTGCAGACAGCCTATATAGGTACAACGAAATCAGTGAAATAATATATTAAAGCGAGATACGATGAACAATCTCTGCAGAAAAAAACATGCTTCAAAGATCATTCACAGGCGGCCTCTGTACAATTAAATCCAGTAAGAACACTCTCCAATGTGTACAATTTGGTATTTACAACTATAAACACGTGAAAATATGCGATTTAAGAACCGACAAAATCGAGACCAGGATCTAGAAATGGAGGTAGATATGATTAGCCGGCTCTAACACAGACCGCCTCCAAAATATATAATAATTTCAAGGTCTACCAAAGCGATGGTGTAATAAAATATTGTGCGAGTGCCTTAAAATCCAGTCTGTAATCATTTAAAAAACAACTAATTGGTTATGCAGTCACCTATGAACCCAAATAGCAGCAATTATGATGATTTAAACAGCACTTGTATGTTAGAAATCAGAAAATAAACACCGGAAACTGATGCAACAAAACTGCGTATATGCCTATGAGGGCGCCATCCAACACGACCCAAATGCAAAGCAAAGTATGTATGTATTAAGATATATATACGCGACAGTGTGTGAGTGTGGGGGGGGGGGGGGGGGGGGGGAAATTCAAATATTTGTCGAAACCTCCTCACCCACATTATTTAATCACTGCTGGTCAAGACAGCAAAATTATAGTAACCGCAAGCTCCCTCATGTCTGACATACTTCTTTATGCTACTGAGAGCGGAGAATGACGTGAAGAACAGAACTTCCCCTGAAGAAGAATGCCCTCTTGTGGGGGAAGCTTCTGGCGAATGTTCAATAACAGACACTTAACCTCAATGTAATCAATAGAAACAAATGAATTGAAGGAAACATATATCCTACCATTCATTCCCATGAATATGGCTGAGCGTCAAGAGTATGCACTCAAATGCCTAATACTGGCGACACAAATGGAAACTATTATTCCTGTGCGCCGCAAACTTAACTATCCTGAGGAGATCCCACATAAGATCATGTAATAGTCATACAGTTAGAATAAGCCCAAGTGATCTAAAGAACTATACTCGCCACATCGCCGATCATATGAATGCTTGCCTTTCGACTAAAAGAATATCATAAATAACTTAATTATCCAGTTCAGTCAAAATCGGTTGGACGAAGCTCCATAAGAGCCTCGAGCCACCGGCTCTGGGGTGTCTGATCAGTAAACTCAAACAGACCTAAACCCCCTATCAAAGTGGCTGTATAGTCAATCCCTAAAGTAATATATAGGAGGGATACCTATACCTTCGCTATGAGTCCTTATAGTCGATATTAGTCTAGGACAACATTTCTTACTCTTTCTGCTGCTGTTGGTCGATTAGATCCCAAGTCGAGTATTGATGCTTTCTTGTAGATTAATCCTACATTAATGAAAGCTTACCATTAAAGACCTAGTGTCTGGAAAACTAAAGCGACCTAAAGCAAGTTTTCCACCTTGTCAATTGTTAAAGGTGATGAGGCAAGGCTTTGTCACATCAGAATAACTTCCACTTAACATCTGTTGAGACAGAGATATATATGATAAATAGGCCTAGAAAGAATTCTTTAAAGGTACAAACGACCACAAAATTCCTTTTCATATAGACGTTGCATCACAGTACTTAAAACTGAAGTGCATAAGACCGTGAGTCTAAATTCACTCTGAATAAGAAATTATCTTCTCTATAATATCTGAGCGAACAGCGAAATGATGAAGGTAAGGCTATAACTAAGATCTTAGCCTGCTCATTCAACGCAGAGAAACTCTCAACACATCTTCCCCGGTCGTTTTTTAAATGTATGTGATCAAAAAATGATTAAAATACAGAAGATGATCATAAGAAACCATATTACTTCTTTCCACAGAAAGTTAAATATGGCGTCGTCTTCATAATTGAAGACCTGTGACACCCGTGTAGAATTAACCAGAAAGAGATCTTATTATCCTGCTCTTTGTTCGGATGAAGTCAGCGTCTCACAATTACTCGCAGCATTGTGATTCACTGGAACAAGTTCAAGGAAACGATAATGAATCATATACATATCATCCATGAGTTCCTCCGAAAGTGTAGGTTATCCTCCTTCGTATCCCTTTCATCATTCGTCTAAATCAGTTTAGAATCATGGTCACCGGCATTTGGACAGGCAGATGACTGGACCGATCAAGCACCATTCAACAGCTCAAGTTTTGAGACTGATGTTGAGTGCTTCTGCCTTAGCAGGAATACTGCGATAAGCTGTGCAATTTGCAACAGCAAGTCCATTACGGAGGCCTGAGGAGAGCGGTCATGAATTGCTTGTCAGCCAGCTACTCCTGGGACAGTGTGTCCACGATGGCTCTTACTGCAGACGTCCCGATGAATGAAGCCTCATCTCCTTGACTTCTAAATGGTGCGACTTTCTTCATAAAAAGTGGACCTCTTGACGATGCAGACTAGTTATCCTAAGTCACTAAGCCATGGTGCGGTCGGGAGTGCTTGGTAGACACTGAAGAAGTCAAACTGTAGCCATCCCCGGCTAAGAATTGAACTGAGCGTACCGGACAATAGGTATGTACGTAAGTTCCGACTGATGCAAGTTTCTTACCAACAACACCCGGGCCCTAGATGTTGTTAAAAGAGAGAGAGGGGTCTCCCTCTTGCTCGCAGTCCTGGGAGACCTAGCCGAGCATACCTCAGAACTTACCAGCTTCTTCCTTCCATCGGACGTAGGGTGAGCATGATTGGAAGTTATAGTGCTCGCTACACCCTTGTTTCTCTCTCGACTGCTATGGAATACCCGGCGTCACACACACTACCCTTATTCTGAGTAACGATCCGACGGTTGAGCTAGCTGGAGACAAGGTCGTAAACCCTATATTCTAAGTCTAGGAACTTGTCTTATATTGAGCTCTTATGCCACTAGCTCTGAATACAATGCACATGCGACACATCCGGTGTCAAGGTCCTCATATTCAAGAGTAACCGCTTCACCGGCGACAGGGAACTGAAACCACTCATCGCAGTTTATAGCCCTGTGCAATATAAAGAGCACTGTATCTGTTATGTAGAGGAAGCCATAAGACTAGCCGACCCCGGCTGTCTATTAGACAGGACATCCCGGACAGGAGGCATGGACGTAAACTCCGAATGACACAAGTTCCTACCAACAACATCTGTCCCCAGATGATTCTGTAAGTGAGAGAGACCTCTCTCTTGCTTGTGGTCCTGGCTGACCTGGACGAGCGTACCTCAGAAATTGCAGGCTTCCTCCTTCTGTCATCGCTGGGTGAGCCTGATTGTATATTATAGTGCTCGCTCCACCCTATATCATCTACTAGCCCGGAGCGTCGCAATTCTCAGAGGCCTGAGTAACCACTTTATCAGTCGAGCTAGCTGGTAACAACAGATTTTGTGCGGTAGTGTGTGCTTTTCGAATGTAAAGGAAGCTATAAGACTAGCCGACCCTGGCAGCCTATTAGAAGGAGCGTCCCGGACAGGAAGGCATGGACGTAAGCTCCAACAGACACAAGTTCCTACCAACAACCTCTGACCCCAGATGTTGTTATAAGGGAGAGGGGCCTCTCTCTTGCTCGCAATCATGGTAGGCCTGGACGAGCATACCTCAGAACTTGTCTGCTTCCTCCTTCCCATGCTTCCTCTTTTGTTTCCGTTGTCACAGGATGAGCATGTTCGTATTTTTATAGTGCTCGCTACACCCTTATTCCTCTTCTCGACCGCTATGGACATACCCGGCGTCACACCACCCATATTCTGCGTGACAGATCTGCCTGTTGAGCTAGCTGGTGACAAGGGAAATAAACCTTATATAAGGCCTAGCTCTTGTCTAATATCCTTGAGCACTTTTCCGCTAGCTCTAATAGTATAATCGACGACGGAAGCACACTCCCTGACGACGTCACGAAACCACACCATGTTCTTGTTCCTCTGTAAATAGAAACTAAAAAACTATAGTGACATTTTGGCGAGAGGACCAGCAGTGTCCCCTCGCCACGATAGGACCGATAGTGTCCACTCGCCTAACACAAACCATGACACCCGTCATCAACATTGTCAATGGAGCAAGAATTAGTGGTAGAACATCGACTATACGCAAGACAACGACCATGTAAATAGAAGAAAGGCTTCCTCTATTTACCCTATTATTAGATAAATATATATCTAAAATCTAACATAGGACAATTGTCCTACTACCAAATCTATATAAATATAAGATAACATTAAAATACAATCAATGAAATAAATACATCCAAAAGAAAAATTCCTTCAAAAAATAAAAAAATTTGGAAAATTTTTATCTCAAATAAGAGCCCAAGTTCCTAAAGGGAACGATGAACCCAAAAAAGCCTAAGTGTGGACAAAATTACAATAATAAGTCATAAAATTAACTACCACACCATCAGAATATTTAATGTTACTTACAACTGTCGTTCCTTAAAAATAAAAGGAAACTACAGAAGAAAAAACGATACATCGGATAAATGATGCATGATCAAAACGTCTAAACACCCTAAGGGTGAGGATGTAACCCTGGGGATGTACAGAATATCTTTTGTATAATACGTTAAACTCCCAAGAAATTTTTTTTTTAAATTTCAATAAAACAAGCCAAAAAGCTTGGATGCTTAACTGGGGGGATCAAGCGAAGGAAGGGAAGGAATACTAAACAAACAGTGGACAGATCATTATCAATCAATGATGATGTCAGGCCCATGTCCTGAAACTGGGGAACATGAACTAATTTTTATAAATGTTATAAAATTACAGCCCTGAACGTTTCAAACCATCATTTCTTCCTTCCTTCATCCAGTTGTGTCCTTGGATCCACCAATTTAACCATTGATTTCTGTCTGGCATCATTATTAATTGAGATTTAAAAAGCACAAATGTCAGTTTGTTGTTATCTGACAAGGGCAAAACAAAGAATGATGTTGGTGCCAGATTCGGTGACTTCCTGGAGTCTGCGCATGCGTGGAGGGTAAATGCATGGAGGGCCAGATAGGACTTCTAATTTTCGGTTTTGCATGCAAATTTTGGAGATTGGGAGGGCAAAATTTGTGTTTGGTCCTAAATATTTTTGAGTTAGCACCAGCTAGTCTGGACCATTGGTATACAGTATAAAAATATAACACAAGAGAAAGAGTTGGATATATAGAATAAATAGGTACTAGGGCTGGTAATCAGATTTAAACCACAAGTAGGATAAGGGTTTTAACCACTCGGCTTGCCAAGTGGTTAAAACCCTTATTCTACAAGTAGTTTAAATCTGATTACAGGCCCTAGTACCTTTTTGTTTTATTTATACCATGCTCTTAATAAATAATCAACTTTATCACTTAAAATGGAGAAAAAAAGACACTTTCTATAGCAAACACACAGGTTTGTTTTGTTTACATCTGCACTGGTGGGCAGAACATGTACTACCGGCTGTATGTGAATGCTTGATTGACAGCTAGACACATCATCAAAGTTGATTGAATTTACCTTGCTTTTTTAGTCAAATTATTATTAACAATTCTTATTTTATTTTAAATATTTAATTGTAGGTATTTTAAACTTAATAAGTCATTTACATGTAGTAGATAGTACTGCAAAATGTTGTATGTTTGAAGGAAATCGAATGTGAATGTATCGAAATTGGCAAACTGCAACATGCCAAAGGTCAAGTTGGATGAACTTCCGACTATAGGTGTAAATTTTTTTAACCGCAGTAGAAGCTTTACACCAGTAGTGGTGTTAAAAGCTAAAATTTAACATACAGGCTTTTGCTTTTCACAGGTAGTAACATAGGCGAGCATGATATAAAAGAGTCTAGTACATGAGTAGGTCAAAGACCTATTGGAGGTTTGTTTGTTTATTGAGATTCAATGATACTTTCAACAGCCAGGGTGATATTGTGTCTTTACAGTTTTAAGGGTGAGGAAACCAGCATAACCCGAGAGATCCATACACAGAATGACATACGCGTGTGAATGGGTTAATCGACATGGCATGAGTGCCAGCATGGGAGGATACAACGAGAGGCCGTATGCGTGGGTCATTCTGTGTTTATTACATGTCTTCACGTCTATAAAACAATTATTAGAAGGACACTCAGTAATTCATTTGACAACTATCAACAAAAAAACACATTTTATCGCCAACCAAATTTGTGAGGGGAACCTGTGTTACTATTTCGTCCCAACTGGCACATAGAACACATTGGAACTCAGGGGATGATTTTCAGGTATTGCAAGTGATTCAAACTGGAATTGCGTTGCACAATTTGTAGAAAATTCCAGTGAAATTTCACTTCTATTTAAAAATAGTCCGTCAACAATTTCCATTCCGCACATATGTGCAGAACAGATTTTCATTTTCCGCATGTTTAGTGTTGCTGTAGATGGGAATTTCATAAAAAAGGCATGTAATAAACCATGTAGCAGCACATAACTGTAAAACTTGGAAACCTGGCATAAGCAGTGGTTGAAGGCAAGTTTATCATCTTCATGTTGGATGTTTTTGAAAATGGTGCCAACATGCTCTCACTTGATCAATCAGGATTGTATTACTCAAGGATGCATCGTAGATGCAGCTACTCAGGTTCAAACCGTTGACCTTTTGATCTGAAGTATCGGAAAAGTAATATCTAAAATATTAATAGGATTCAGCCAATTGTTCATCTTATAAAGTGATGACAATAAATTGGGGGAATATTTAAATGGCTAAATAGATGGATAGAAGGAAAGAGAATTAGAACCCACTACTATATCCCCCTCTCATTAGAATGCAGGAAATAACAAATATGTATAACTTCATACTGTTATGTGTTTGAAAAGAATTCAAGTGAAGGAGTCATACAACAGTTTAAAATCTGGCATAGGCATTATCTGCTGTACATATTCCTTCAAAATGTGTATCTTTACATACAACAATAACAATTTGTTTCAATATAGAATAATTACATATGTATCGCAAATAAATCTTCATGTCATAGGTGACATTTGTACAAGGTTGAATGTTATGATGTAAAAATTATCAAATAATTTACAAACCTTCATCTTCTGGAGTTGTTGGTCTGGCAGAACTTGGATTCAGAGTGGAGTCACTTTCAATAATTGTGAAGGCATTCTTGAAAGTAGCTGCTGTTAAATCATTCCATGTCCACCATATTCTGTCACCTGACTGAGCATTGACAAGATCTGAAATAACATAAAAAAAATTGTCCAATTGCTTTTAACAAAGAAAGAACTTGCAAGTAGATGGTACTGAATTTTCAGTATCAAGATAAATATTAAACATTTTGTTTAATACTGAATTTTCAGTATCAAGATAAATATTAAACATTTTGTTTAAGAATGTTCATTGTAAAACTGTGCTAAGGATGAGGGTCTAACAGGTCACTTGTCAGATATTCCAATAAATCATTAGATTGGTTAGTTCTTTTAACTCTTTACCAATAAACACGACATCAAAAATTTGTGAAATCTAATTTTTTTCTTCAAATTTTTCAAAAGATTTCTACAAAATCATAGCATGGGACCCCCTCACTGGAATTAGCTTGTTCCAGTGAGGAGTCACATGATATGGCTTTGTTTAAATTTATTTAAAATACGTTTCTTTCAACTGCTCAACATGTAAATTACTAGGGCAGATGCAGCCGGTTTGTTACATAAAGGATTAACACAGGGGCATGAAATCTGGCTGATAATAGATGGAAGATATACCAGAGAAGGAAGAGATGGAGGGGCAAAATATTCCATAATTATCACTGACTACCTAGCCTTTTTTCAAAACTCCATTCAGATTAGAAAATAGCTGCCGAGCAGGACACAATTCTAGCTTGTGCAAGAACTTGGGGACATTTTCAGCAAAACATATTCTGGAGTACACATATAAATAGAACTAAAATAAATTAAATAAAACATATGTGGTGAAGTGGATTTCTTTATCATACTGACAAGACTGAAACAAGTCAAATGTGTTTGCTATCTTGTTCCTCTCACAACCAACTTTCTGCAATTTGTCATTCAAAGAAAATCTCAATGGGCAAATATTCAAAGGGAAATGTGTCTAACGAGTCTGTCAAATCCATTTAGGCACAAAACTCCAGTCCTCATCCTAATGCAAAACAATGATCAAAGTACCTCCACTGTAAATGTGACAGACTGTACATGTACAGAAGCCTGCTCTATCAATAATATTTTCCCACTTATACTAATATATGCTGCAGTAAAATACTGCAAACTCTTTGTATGAAATAAAACAAACCCCCAAAACTCTGCTGAGCATTATCGTAAGTCAAAGGAAATGATCAATGAATTATTCAGAAAACAGTTTACTGACAAAATATTACAAGTAAAAATGAAGAGGATCTGGATAAAGGGATATGACAATCTCTATCTGGTATTTCCATCTTGCAGCAAAAGATATGTCGAAGTGTCCCAGTAACATTTCCCAGTGAAGTGTCTTTTATTAGAAGTACCCTTGGTCATTTTGTTTCAATGATTATGAACAACGTGCATATGATTTAGTTGTTGCTGGTCTGAATCACAACAAATGAAATATTCTTGACTTTCTTATTCAAATTCAAACGCATCAGAGAGGAGTCTCTTCTAAAAACAAGAGGCCCCAGGGGGCCTGAGGGCACTCACCTGACATGGTAGCCTAAATATCAACCCAGAGAATTGATTTCAACAAGTTGCATCTGCTCCTCCTAAGAAAAGCTTATACCAAATATCCAAAGATTCTGACCAGTGGATCTAAAAAAAAAGATTTTTAAAGAATATTCCTCATATTGAACCAAGTTATAATTCGGGCTCCCACAGGGGGCCCATATATGAACCCAGGGACTTGGCTTTAACAAACTTGAATCTCCCCCCCTAAGGATGCTGCACACCAAATATCAAAACATTCCGACTGCTGGATCTGAAGAAGAAGATTTTTAAAGAAAATTCCTCATTTTGAACTAAGTTACAATTCGAGCTCCCACAGTGAGTCCAAATATGGACCTAGGGACATGGCTTGAACAAACTTGAATCTCACCCCCCTAAGGATGCTGCATACCAAATATCAAAACATCCTTACTGCTGGATCTGAAGAAGATGATTTTTAAAGAAAATTCCTCATTTTGAACTAAGTTATCATTTGGGTTCCCACAGTGAGCCCAAATATGGACCTAGGGACATGGCTTGAACAAACTTGAATCTCACCCCCTAAGGATGCTGCATACCAAATATCAAAACATTCTGACTGCTGGATCTGAAGAAGATTTTTTTTAAAAATTCCTCATTTTGAACTAAGTTATAATTCGGGCTACCACAGTGAGCCCAAATATGAACCCAGGGACTTGGCTTGAACAAACTTGAATCTCACCCCCCTAAGCATGGTGCATACCCAATATCAAAAGATTCTGCCTGCTGGATCTTGAGAAGATTTTCAAGGAAATTTGCCTGAAATGCACTAAGTTCAAGTTTGGGCTCCTATACTGAGCCCAAATATAAACCCAGGGGGCCAATTTGAACAAACTTGAATCAGATCCACCCCACAATGTTGCATACCAAATAGATTCTGCCTGCTGGAACTGGAGAAAAAGATTTTTTAAGAAATTTGCCTGAAATGCACTAAGTTCGAATTCGGGCTTCTATAGTGAGCCCAAATATGAACCCAGGGAGCCGATTTGAACAAACTTGAATCAGATCCACCCTACAATGTTGCATACCAAATATCAAAAGATTCTGCCTGCTGGATCTGGAGAAGAAGATTTTTTATGAAATTTGCCTGAAATGCACTAAGTTCCAATTCGAACTTCTATAGTGAGCCCAAATATGAATCTAGGGAGCCGATTTGAACAAACTTGAATCAGATCCACCCCACAATGTTGCATACCAAAGATCAAATGATTCTGCCTGCTGGATCTGGAGAAGAAGATTTTTTAAGATATTTGCCTGAAATGCACTAAGTTCAAAATCGGGCTCCTATACTGAGCCCAAATATGAACCCAGGGGGCCGATTTGAACAAACTTGAATCAGTTCCACCATACAATGTTGCATACCAAATATCAAAAGATTCTACCTGCTGGATCTGGAGAAGAAGATTTTTTAATGTTTTTCCCATTGCCTAGAGTGTTAAAATAGTGCCGACTCAGCACTTTTTCAAAGTCCTGAAAAAAGTACCTTGTGATCAAACCGATAGGGATTTTTTTTAACCATTCTATTCTATTGGATAAAAGTAAGCTTTATACAAAATAAGAATTTTCTGTGCCGTGTAGGTTTGGAGATATGGCAGTTTTAAGGTTTTTCCTATTTTTAGCTCCTGAGGTTCCCACGGAGCAATGAGAAAAATTTTTTTGCATCAATCAACTACTTATGACCCATTATCATCTCATATCAAATTTGGTTCAAATCGACCTCACAGTTCTGAAAATAGAAATTTTAGGGGTGGCCAAAATTTTCGCCCCTCCCATAATGAAGGCAAATAATGCCCGACAAACTTCTCTTGAACAAACTTGATTCTAAGCCTCAAAAGGACTCTGTATACCCCATATCAAGTCTCTGCTACTGGTGGTTTATTAGAAGAAGATTTTCAAAAAAATTGGCCATTTTTTCCACACGCCTCTGCTCAATATGAGCCGAAACCTAATTTGCACAAAAATCAAAATGCCCCTATATAACCACTACTTACATGAAATTTAATTAAAATGTGGCCAGTGGTTTAGGAGAAAGAGGCTCAAACACCACCTTCACGGCGTACGATGGGCGATGGACGACGGACAAAAAGTGATCAGAATAGCTCACATTGACTTTCAGTCAGGTGAGCTAATTACAGCCAACCAGTAATCTTCTTTTTATCCTGCATGCAAAGTTATTTGTTAATTACTACCAGGCCAACCCATCCTAGGATGGGGTCCCCCCAAACTGTATTGCATTATTGCAAATCAAGGTAGAAAAGCAAAGCTTGAATTTCCAGCTGGACAGGATGATGAGAATGACTCCCTATTTATATAATAGTTGATTAAACAGAAGGAAGACTAGTGTAAAATGTCTCATCAGTATAGCCCCAACATTAAAGCCTGGTGCTGAAATGAATATTACAGTGAACTTTTCAGATTTGTTGATAACATCTTAACTACTCTGTATCTATTTACTACTGTGCCAGAAGAGGAAGAATTATTAACTCTCTGCACACTGCTGTCAAAATGTTAAAAAATTTATAGTAATTTATATATTTTTTATACTTACCAATGACCCAGACTTAGCTGGTGCTAACTCTTATATTCTAGAGCCAAACACAAATTTTGCCCCCCCTCCCCCTCCCCCCCCCCCCCACAATCCTCAAAATTTGCATCAAAATCCAAAAATTAGATGTCCTATGTGGTATGTAGCAGCATAATTTAGCGAAGAGGAGGTCCTACTACAGTTAGAAATTGCGTCCACTGCTTGTCCTGTAAAATGCTTGCCGTGCAAGAAGGACCACACAACGGAAATACGTGAAGGTTGAGACCTTGCGGGCTGTGATGCCGTGTGCATGATTTCCCCTGCGAAAGAAGGTCCTCCTGTGGAGGAAGCTTCCGCGGAATGTCCCACAACAGACACCTGAGTAGATTTATCCATGGTCTCTGGGGTGACAGAGATGCTACCAACAGAATCTTGCAGTGAGATTGCTTGATTTTTAGCAATATCTGGTGAATCAACGGAGCTGGAAGATATGCGTATCCTATCATTCCGTCCCATGAGGTCGAGAGTGCGTCTACTGCAAACGCTCGAGGATCTGGGCATGGCGACACATACGTCTGCAACTGATTGTTGAGATGCGTCGCAAATAAGTCTATCATTGGACGATCCCATTGGTAGCAAATCTGATTGAATACTTGTTTGTTGAGAGTCCATTCTGATGGCAACATGCGACCATTCCTAGAAAGGGAGTCTGCTAGAACATTCAGACGACCCGGAATATGACGGACCGATATAACTTGATGCTCTAGGACAAACAGAAGGATCCTTTCCGTTAAATTGAATAACAGAATGGAATGAGTGCCTTCCTGGTTCCGAACATACGCTACTGTCGAATTGTCGAACAGAATTTGAACATGCAAATTCTGAAGAATGTTCATCCACTGACGTAGCGCAAGCCAAATTGACATCATCTCTTTGATGTTTATGTGCTTGTTTAGGAACTGCGGATCCCAAAGACCCTGGCACCTCGAATCTGTTGGGCTCAGAGTTGCGCCCCAACCTGTTTGACTCGTATCCGTCATTATCGTAAAACTCGGATCCGGCAGTTGCAGTGGTACTCTTTGAGTTAATCACTGAATATCTGCCCAAGTCTGAATCTCTTGTTTCACTTGATTTGACAAGACGATGTTCGTTTCGAGCGAATGAGTCTTCACACTCAAATTCTGAGTAAAAAATATCTGGAGTGGACGAGTGCACAGCTGCCCCATCGCAATAAGATCCGCAGCGGCTCTGCACAAACCTGTCAGTCTCATGAATTCTCTCGCTGTTAATACATCTGAGTGAAGAAAAAAGCAAGCGTAACAACTGACTAATTTTGCTCTGGTTAACGGCAGACGAACGAGATTGTTGTGCGTCTCGAAGCTCATTCCCAGATGGGTGAATGACTTGGACGGCACAAGATCCGACTTCTTTTCGTTTACTATGAAACCTAGACGTCGGAGCAGTTGAAGCAGACTCTGAACATCGTTCTGAAGTGTTAACTCGTTGCCGTACCTCTGAAGAATGTCGTCCAAGTAGGCCGACGTTACTACAGACGAATGAGCTCAGAAATGAGTCATTACCGAGTTCATTATTCGAGTGAATGCCCAGGGCACTAGATTCAGACCGAAGCACATTGCTCGGAACTGATAAATGACTCCTAGGACAGCGAAGTGAAGATACTTTCTAAACGCTGGATGTACCATGACGTTAAAGTACGCATTTTTTAGATCTATGCTCGCAGCATAATCGTTCACTCGAATGCTCGCTCTGACCATCGGATGGTCTCCATATAAAATTTCGGAGCCACGATCAGCTTGTTTATCCAGTTCAGATCTATGACTGGACGAAAACAAGCCATCTGGTTTTGGAACCAGAAACAGGTGATTGTAGAAACCTGGTTTTCTACGACCTCTATAGCGTTCTTGTCCAGGAGAGATTGAACTTCTGATAGAAGCGATTCTCTCTTCTGAACATTTGACAGAAGCTCAGTCCAACGTGGACTTCGAGTTAACGGAGGTTTTTCCTTGAAGGACAGTTTTAGACCTTCGGAAATCACCCCTTGCACCCATGCCTAGGGGCGTCTGACCGGTTATCTCAGCCAGCATAACGGCCCCTACCTGAGTCGCTACTCTGACGGTCTCTGGACTACGACGTAGAGGCTTTCTTAGATCCTCTATAAGAACTTCCCTTGGACGTATTCGCCCACGAAATGCCTGCCTTACTCCTCTCTGCTGAGTCCGACTTTTTTGAAGCGGATTTAAAAAGCAGAGAATCCGAAGCTTTCTTAGTAATCTGATCATAGATAACAGAAAGCTTTCCGTCGAAGAGAAGCTCTCCGGAGACCGGAGCGACTCGAAGAGAGTTTTTCACCTTACTATCCACTCTAGTGGATGCAGCCAGGGCAGCATCACGTCTGACTAACTCCAGATTTGCCACTGAAAGGACGGAGTTATAAATAGAATATGCTATAGCCCGCGAAAGAACTCTTAAGGAAGTTTGAACATCCTGGAATTCTTTCCCTTCAAGAGGTAATGATAACGCTCTGGTAAGGTGATCTGCGTAAGATAATGCATCTAAATTAATTCTATTAGATGAGATTGTCGTCTCCAGTATACTGGAGTTAATAGACATGGATGCCGGCAATGACAACTCCAAGTCTTCTGCCTGGTCGTCCAAACGCAGAGGAACTCTTGGCACGCCATGTCCTGCTGTTTCAAATCTATTTCTTGAATTGATGAAAAGCAGCTGTATAGCGCTAGGCGATAAGAAACCGGATTTGCCAGTCTTAGAGGCTAGCTTGAATATAGCGTCATTCAAAAGTTCAAATGTCCGTGTGACATTTCTGGACTGGGTCGGAAACTCAGGGACAGTGTCCCTATTCCAGCCGAAAAGTCTGTGTCCAGTGACGCTATCAGTCCCTTATCCAGTAATGCTGCATTTTGGTCCAGAGGAACAACTTTTGGAAGGTGTTGTCGGATGAAATCTACGGCCACCTTATGTTGTTCGGAAAGGGAAAATTCCAGCTCCGCTGATTCCCTTTCACCATCCGACTGGACCATATGAGATTCTCGGTCGTACCTTTCTGACTCTGCAGGAGAGCGAACCGATCCAGCTTCCTCAGACAGTTCCTGTTCCAAAAAAGTTTCTGATGGCTGCTGGGATGCTGCAATGAGTTGAGCTATCTGTGATAGCAAGTCCGTCACAGAGGCCTGTGGAGCCGCGGTCTTACGGTCTTACATGATTTAGCCGCTAGGAGCTCCTGGGACGTTGATTCCTGCATACTTCTTTTATGCAAACGTCCCAACTGGTAAGGCCTCATGTCCTTGGCTACCGGATGGTGTGACCTGATCGACGAGGAATCCCTGGTCGGTGAAGCAGGCTGGATATCAGAAGTTACGTAGCCAAGTTGCGGTCGTGTGTGCTGCCGTGAGGATGAGGAAGCCAATAGACTAGTCGTGCAAGACTGTCTATACGACGGAGCATCCCGAGGAGTGGATGTATACTCCGACTGACGAACATTACGTACAACAACATCTGGTCCCAGATGTTGTTGTAAGAGAGAGGGGCCTCTCTCGCTCACGGTCCGGGCAGACCTGGATGAGCTAGGTACCGGACTGATTGGCTTCCTCCTTTCCATCCTCGGATCCGTCGTCGCCGGGTGTGCACGATCCATGTTTATAGTGCTCGCAACACCCGATCTCCTTTCCTGGACCACAACGGACGAACCCGGCGTCACAACCATTTCGTGAATGATTGCTTCACCGTGAGATCTAGCGGGCGACAATGCCGTCGATCCTACGTGGGACCTCTTAGGCATTTGCCGAATTTCATTGAGCACTTTTGCCGCTAATTCTTCATTTGTCTGCAACAACGGAGGCACACTTCGTGAAGACATCATGGAAACATCACCCTGTTCTTGTTCCTCTGAAAAAGAGACTGAAAAACTAGAGTGACCCTGTGGCGAGAGGACCGGCATGGACCTCTCACCACTAACAATATACCGTGACACATGTCTCCAACATTTGTCATTCCAATTGGCACACACAGAGCAAGAATTAGTGCGTGTACACTGACTACAAATAATACACTGAGCATGAGAATCAGAGGAAGACTTCCTCGAATTACAATTTGAACAAACTTCTTTCATATTGAAAAAAGTTAAACAGTCATCGTACTCACACTGACCCTTGAAAATTTGAAATCAAGATACATGATAATATAATCCATTACAAACATTTCTAAAAATAATTCGAAAGAAAAAATTTTCGAAAAAATTTTCAAGTTGAGCTCAAGTTCCCATTGGGAACGATGAGCCCAAATGGATCCCAAAAAAGCCTAAGTGTGGACAAGAATTTTAAAACATGTCTAAAAATGAATGTTACACTTATGGACAATATTATGTATCTGGCTATGAGCAGAACTAAATAAATGACAAAGAAAAACTGTCAGCAGTAACCGCTGTCAATGTAAACAAAAGAAAATAAAACTGGAAACAAGACTCCAGGCACTGAAAATATGGCCCGAAATCAGTAACTAATTTTAACACTATTCGATGTAAAATAGAGGCTTCGTGAGAAGAAACTGCAGTACATCGGATGGTAGATGCATGACTGAAATGCCTAACCACCCTAGGGTGAGGACGTAACCATGGGGTAAAACAGAATAAACATTCTGTTACCAAGCCAAAACTCCGAAGAAATTTCAGTAAAAATAATTACAAAAATTATGCCAAAAGCATGGGAGAATAGCAAGAGGGATATTAAGGAAAGGGAGAGAGGAAACATTGAACAAACAATGGAAATTTCATAGCAAGAATGAAAATATCAGGTCCACGCCCTGAAATTTGGGAACATGAAGTTACAGCCCTGAACACATCCTTCCACTGTTCCTTCCTCTCATCCTTTTATTTCATCCTCAGATCCACCATTTCTATCATGATTGTGTGTCTGGCATCATTTAAACTGAGATTTTCAGCACAGATATCAGTGGGATGTTACTGATTGAAGGGCCAAACAAAGAATGAGGATTTGGCTCCAATTTCAGACTTCCTTGACACTGCACATGCGCAGTGGATAAAAGTATAGAGGACCAAATAGGACATCTAATTTTTGGATTTTGATGCAAATTTTGGGGATTGGGGGGGGGGGGGGGCAAAATTTGTGTTTGGCCCTAGAATATAAGAGTTAGCACCAGCTTAGTCTGGGTCATTGGGACAGTATAAAAATACCTAAATTTCAAGAAATTTTTTCCCATGTGCCTAATAAAGAAAAATGCCGATAGGATCAACAATCCTATGTTGAGTTGTGACAGCACAAAAGTGGGTTTAATCATTATCAACTTATCATCCGAAAACCAATCGTTTACAATTCACTATATGAAGGGTCGCTGTGACTTTGACCTTTGACCTAGTGATTCCAAAATAAATAGGGCTCTTTCTTGCACCAATGCCAACCTACCTATAATGTTTCATGAAGGTGGGTGGAACCATTGTCAAATTATCATCTGGAAACAAATTTTTTATGATTTTTGTTCAAGGACACTGTGACCTTGACCTTTGTCCTAGTGAGTCCAAAATAAATAGCGGTCTTCCACTCACCTAGGCAACCTACCTATGAAGTTTCATGAATGTGGGTCAAACCATTATCAAGTTATCATCCAGAAACCAATTGTTTATGATTTACTATGTTGAAGGTCACTGTGACCTTGACCTTTCACCTAGTGAGTCCAAAATAAATAGGGTTCTTCCTCTCACTGATGCCAACCTACCTATGAACTTTCATGAACATGGGTCAAAACATTATCAAGTTATCATCCGGAAACAAATTGTTTTGATTTACTATGTTCAGGGTCACTGTGACCTTGACCTTTGACCTAGTGAGTCCAAAATAAATAGGGTTCTTCCTCTTACCGATGCCAACTTACCTATGAAGTTTCATGAACGTGGAACAAACTATTATCAAGTTATCATCCGAAAACCAATTGTTTACGCCCTCCTGCCTGCCTGCCTGCCTGCCTGCCTGCCCAACCGCCCGCCATTCATCAAACTATAAGTCGACTAACTCGACTAAAAATGGTTGTTTCTCTAGATTCTAGATTCTTTATTTTGCAGTATACATTATACAGTTTATATATACATATTAGATTACAATCGTGTGAAAGTAGAGGTGTACTGCAGGGAGATGACACAGCCAGATTGGCTTTCTTCCTGTCATCTCCCATATAATTATCATTATATATACAATATAACATTGTCTTCAGACTGTGCCAGTTTATCGAGCAGTTACTGGGAATGACTTGATTGAGATGTTCCCTGATTAGGATGCGGTGTGCAATCAACGAGTTGGTGAATAGATGGACTATGATTTTAACTTCATCGGCCTCCATACTGTACAAACTACTTATAACAAGTTCTTACCAAAGATAGTTCTTGGCATTTTAATTCTAAGCAGTGTTGAAAGGTAAAAATTACTTTGTTGTCTGGACATAGTCCTCAGCTGGAGGTGATGGAGAGACGAGAAAGCCAGGCATCTGTATAGTTTGAGCAGAAATATTCTATATTTCTAAATGAATCGTTGGATCTAAAGTATATTGATATATCCCTGTCTGTACCAAAAACTGACATGCTAAGGTGAGAATGCCAATTGGATCACATGTCAATGACAAACAGAGAGAATGGACAATTTTAATACTATGATTTACAATCTGGCGAATATGGATTATTGCAGGTGGCATTTTCAGCATATGACTTTAGTAATTTCGTAGTTAACTGTTTCTTAAAGCTAGATCTGACAGTTATGGCACGTATGTTCAGAGCTAGTTCATTTCACATTCTGGCGTATCGATACACTGGAAGATTGTCCAGGTGTCTCGTTCGCGTTCTATCTGTTCGCAGAAGACCACTTTGTATGGTTGTTATGCCATAATTGTTATCTTTCCAGTAAAAGAAGTTATTGAAGAACATCGGAAGGTTATTGTTCTTCCAGTCAAACACAAAGACACAGGCATATAATTTAAATAGGTCATTTATTTTCAAAATTTTGTCCTCTAGAAACAGAGCATCTGAGTGGGCTAGATAACGTTTGAAATTGATTATTCGCAATGAACGTTTTTTGCATTGCCAGAATTTTATTAATAGCTTTTGAATTTGCCTCCTGTGGTAGTATATTTTTAACCTTTTTAAGGGTGTAATTTGCACGCGCTGTCTTGGAACACACATAAGAAATATGGGATTTATATGAAAGCCTCTCATCTATATTTATTCCCAAAAATTTTAAATGCCTTTTCTGTTTCTTTAAACCCAACTCTTTGAATTTCCTTTCCGTTGATTATTATTTTGTTATAAAGGGGTATTGATTTATTTGGATTGAAAAGAATAAATTTCGTTTTATTTGTATTCAAAAATAGTTTGTTGGCTGAACACCATTCCAAAATTTTATTTAATTCAATATTTGCGCTTGTTACTAAAGTATTTACATCGGGGCCTGAGGAATTGGCTGAAGTATCATCAGCAAATGATAAAATCTTCAAAGAAGTAGCACGGTTCATGTCATTAACATAAAGCAAAAATAAAAGCAGCCCAAGAATCGAGCCTTGAGGAACGCCACATGTGATATCCTTCTGGTCTGATGTATGTTCATTATAAGAGACAAATTGTTTCCTACTCGAAAGATAGCTTTTGAACCAATTATTACTTATTCCCCGTATACCATACCTTTCTAACTTCCGTAATAAGATGTCATGGTCAATTGTGTCAAATGTTTTTGAAAGATCAAGGAAAATATCGCGAGGGTACTACTTTTATTGTTATTGTTATTTTCTTTCGCTATAGTTTTTAACAGTTGCATGACTGGATGAAATGAACTATGATTTTTCCTAAATCCATACTGGTGATGGTATAAAATGTCAAAGTGGTCAAGGTAATTAATTAGTCGAATTCACATGACTTTTTCTAAAACTTTGGAAAACATGGGTAGAATGCTTATTGGTCTGTAATTAGAAAAATTATATTTGTCTCCGGACTTGAATATTGGGATTACCTTAGCTATTTTCATTTTGTCAGGAACTATTCCTTGGACAAATGAACAGTTAATTATATGTGTCAGCGGTACAGCAATTAAATCGATTGAGCACTTCAGGGTAATTGGTGTGATATTGTTATTGTCTTTACTTTTGTTTGGCTTTCATCGCGGAAACCACATTTATAATTTCCGACGTTGATGCGGGTTTAAGAAACAAATTACTGAATGTATTTCCATCCATGTAATCATAGAATGTTTTAGACTTTTTGTGTATTTGGTCACTCGTAGTTTTGCCAATAGAAGAAAAGAAATTATTGAATTCTTGTGCTATTTCCTGAGGGTCATTTATTTGTATGTTATCATAGTTAAAAAAGGAAGGAAGTTTTGTGTCGTGTTTTGCTTTTTTAATAGTTTCATTCAGAATCTGCCATGTTTTACGCATATCAGATCTATTTTCCATTAATATATTCCTATAATAAATAGCCTTGCTCTGCTTTTTAACTCTATTACATATTTTGCAATAATTTTTGTACGTTTGAGTATTGGTTTGAGTTGGGAATCTCAGCTTTTTAACATAGAATGTTTGATATTTGAAGAGGTTATTAGTCCCCTCGACATCCAGGGATGTTGTTTTACAAACCTTTTGTTTGCATTGAAACATTTTGGGGGAAAAGCTAGTTCAAATGCATTTAGGTAAATGTTCAAGGATGTATTTAAGATGTGTTCGGACAATCTGATTCTGTGACTGATGTAAAATCGCATTGTTGCAAAATTGATCTAAAAAGTAACCCAACGCCTCCCTCGACTATCATCGTCACTAGGGCGATTAATTTTGAGGAGTGGGTGGTAACCTTCTAAAGCATATGACAAATTGTCTAGAATTTGAAAAATCTCTGTAAAAAACAATATCGAACACATTGTCAGACTCTTGTAAATTATGTATCAAATCCTGTAATGGATCCCAGTGGGCAGTGAGACTCTGACAGTTGATCTGAGAGAGGGAGAACGAATTGTTCATTTTATTGAATGTGGTTCGAAAGTTATCTGGGAGGTAATAGTTACAATCGCCACTGAATTCTTTGAATGGGGAATCATTTTCACCATTTATTTCATTATATAAATTTACAAAATCGTATTCCATAGATGTCTGTATCTCATCCAGTGTCAACCTACCCGCCATTAATTATCAGGTACCCACCAATATCGCATGTTGCACACCATGGTTGCACACCATGGTTGATTATGATTATATTCTTTGAGGTCATTGGAGATGGTTAAAACTGAGATACATGGCACAGTCTGACACAGTGTTGACGACAAAAGTAGGATAGTAGGGGTTATCATAAGAGAGAGATTACTGTTGAGGAGGAGAAATAATAGTATCATTGCTGTAACGAGCGGGGGATGACTCAAATACAGTAGCAGTTATACTACCGGCGAAACACGGATTATGTTTTCCGAACTTTGAATATCTTAACAATAAGATACCAACAGTGCGGAGCTTAGCATTATAAAGCTTATTGTGTTGTAAACTGAATGGTTAATTTCACCAAAGATTCCTGAAGTTACATTCAGATGAATTGTTTGGAAGTTTTATGCAATGAGGCAGAAGCCCTTGTCATAGGCAAACTGCATGCCATATTTCACTGAAATCTGATAACCCATACCTGAGATACAGGCTGAACAGACAAATAATGTCTATTTCCTACAATTGCTAAGTCAAAAAAGGGGGATAACTCTAAAAAGGAGAATGTGAGAAATATTGTTGAATCCTTTTTTTAAAGCCTATATCATAAGCAGTGTTCACAGCAAATTTCATTGCAATAGAACATTCGATACCCAAGATACAGGCTGAACAGACAAAATTTGGCTCGGACGGACACAATTTCTAAGTGAACAAGTAATAAAAACAAGTAATAAAAAAAAAAATAACTAGTGTGCGCATACCTATGACCAACAAATATTATAGAAAATAACAATTTACTTAAGTTATGAATATTCTCGGACGGACTCACACACAGATGGATGGATGGATGAAAGGACAGACGCACAGATGGATGCATCCAGTATACCCTCCTTTTCTTCGAAAGTGGGGGTATAATTATTTCTGCTGGTCAAATTCTTTGCTGTGTAACAATTCAGGGGAGTGCACAGACCATACAGACTAAATTATTTTAACTCTATGATAATACAAAGCACATCAACAGTATACAAAGCCATAAAATTGAGGAACCTGCACTTCTAAATAAAGCCCAAATATGGGCTTCCAGCACTCTACCAGTTAACCAATTCCATCTCGTTTCGCAAACCTTAATAAGCTCTGTCAAACAAGACTAAATTGGTTACATTCCTATTTGCATCAGGCTTAAAAAAGTTAAAAATCTGTTTCTCAGGCCCTCCGGCATGGTCCTTTTGACTGCCGCATGCTCGCTTTTTATAACCAATTGCAAACTTCAACCAGTGGACACCATTGGACAGTGCATAATACGCCCGCACTTCCAGAAATTATAAAACATCATTTTAGTTAACAAGAGCAACACAAATGCGTGTGCTTATGCCCCCAAAGGTAGCCAAGTCGTACTCCCATGTGGATAATCAGACAACAGCTTCACTGCTGCTACATTGCAGAACAACAGTAAGGAATGGCAAAGTGCCAATAAAATTATCATTACTTATATTTAGTTAATATGTTTTGTAACAACAGACAACAGCTTCACTACTGCTACATTGCAGAACAGCACTAAGGAGTCAGTAATAGAGAAAAAGTTATAAAAATAATTGCAGATGACTTGAATGGTGCCATATTGAATAATAACTGAAAGAGGCAAAAATAGGAATAGTACATACCTTTGTTAAAAATTCTCAAACCAGTGAAAAAGTAGAACTGGTCTTGCATCTTTTCCAAGTGAAAAAGGGGGCATAACTGCATCAAAAATTGCTGAGTCAAACCTCAAATTGAAACCGACCTGTACTTTGACATGAGTAATCAGCATATAAAATTTGAAACACATCGGTTCAGCCAAACAATTTTAATTAGTAGGAAACCAAAAAATCATCAATTTTCAAAGTAAATAAGGTACATAACTCCTGTAAAATTTGTCGGACGAAACCCTAGGTACAAGGGCATCCATTCCCCCAAGCTGCCCTATCACCATACCAAAGAACATTAAAATCCGACAACTGATGTTCGAGTTATAATACAAAATGTTCGTACGGACGGACGGAAAAAGTAAATAAGGGACATAACTCCTGTAAGATTTGTTGGACGAAACCCTAGGTACAAGGGCATCTGTTCCCCCAAGCTGCCCTATCACCATACCAAAGAACATTAAAATCCGACAACTGATGTTCAAGTTATAATACAAAATGTTCGTTTGGACTGACGGAGACCTCCACTCTACACCCCCTCGCAAAAATTTTTCGGGGGCATAATTATACTTATTCAAAAAGTCCAGAAAATGAAAAAACATCCGGAAAACTCTAAAAATTCGAAGTTCAAGGGCAGTAACACCACCAAAAATCAACCGAGTGGAACGAAATTCGAACTTGATCTGTAAGCATCCATAACAAAGCTATAGATAAAAATTTTTCTCTATATGTCAATCCGTAACAGAAAAAGTCCGGAAAATGATAACTAAGTTCAAGGGCAATAACTCCACCAAAAATCAACTGAGAAATTCAAACATGATCTGTAAGTATCCATAACAAAGCAGTAGACCAAAAATGTTCTCAATATGTCTATCCATAACGAAAAAAAGTCCGGAAAACAATTCAGACAGATGGACAAATGGACGCCAACGTCATAACATAATATGACTGTTTTTATAAAACAGATGCATAAAAAGTCTGGAAAATGGCATAAATGCTTTTTTCAAGGGCAGCAACTCCACAAAAAATCAACCAAGTGGAACAAAATTCGAACTTGATCTGTAAGCATCCACAACAAAGCTTTCTACCAAAAATTTTCTCAATGTGCCCAATCATAACGAAAAAGGTCCGGAAAATGAAAATAAAATCTGGAAAACTCTAAAAATTCTAAGTTCAAGGGCAGTAACTCCACCAAAAATCAACCGAGAGGAACAAAATTCGAACCTGATCTGTAAGTATCCATACCAAAGCTGTATACTAAACATTTTTCCAATATATCCATCCATAACAAAAAAAAAGTCTGGAAAACAATTCTGGACAGACAGATGCCAATGCTATTTCACAATACAACCATATTTATAAAACAGGCGTATAAAACAAAAATTAAATGGTTTATTTTTTATATTTTATTCAAGATAATACAATTAAAAAATTTGTCCCATGAGCGCAACAAAGCTTAACAGGCATATAAAACATAAAAATTAAATGGTTTATTTTTTATATTTTATCCAAGTTAATACAATTAAAAAATTTGTCCCATGAGTGCAACAAGGCTTTGTAATGCTTTAGCACTACAAAGCTTTCTTTTACTCATGGGATGAAATACACCACCACCCATGCTATTCTGTAGATTATGAGCCCTAAAACATAAAACAATCCAAGAACATGAACTTTCAAAGGCAAACAAATAATCACAAAAATAAAAAATAAAATAAAAATATGTCCACCTGCCTGCAATTTTACCCCCCAAAAAATGGCCTAAGAAACAGAAGACTACTACTTTGTGAGGCCTCAAGGGGAAAATTTACAGGTTAAAATTCTGATATTTTGAAATCAGTGTGCAGAGGATGAAGGGACAGACTCTTACTTTGTTACTGTTGAAACAGAATCAGCAAGGAAGCTGAAAAGCCAAAAGGACTGACCATAAAAATACAAGTTGGTACCAGGTCACAGCGGTCTCTCAAGACAGGTGGTCTCTCAAGACAGGTTTTACTGTTTTGTTAATGGCATAAAAAGTTGTGAAAACCCTTAAAAAATTTAGAATTATGGTAGTTGGATTGTAGAGAGGATCATAAACAACCATCTTTGATACGACAAAAAATTAATACACAGCCTCAAAACCAACAGTAGAAATCTGAGGTTAGCAGGGAAGCAAATTTTTCTTTTTCTTGATGCGGTCTTGATTTTCACAGTGTTATTCACAGAATCTTAACAATTGGTTAAGTGTATTGCAATCAGATCAAGATGGGATTACAAAAGAACTGCTTTTACTGTGATCCTAGTACTGTAGGTTTGAAAAACACTTGGCTGAAAAGGCTGTAGGAAGTTCAAAATAGATTCTAACTGCTAAAGCTCCTGCGGATATGAAACTGAATCATAATTTGTGCAGAAAAACGGACCAAGTTTCAATTGAACAGAGCCCACTACAAAATGTATATGCAATTAATTAGGTTTTTTAAAAAATATATAAATAAGAATATACATTTAACTGTAATGTAACATTTTTTATCTTGTTCCAGATGACTGCAATTGCTTGAATCTGTTTCAAGACATCTACAGCTGATTTAATTTGATAAATCCTTTAACTGGTAGTGCCATAATTTTGTTTGGTCATCAAAATTTCCTACAGGCACTCTCTCATAAATTGTAACAAGACAAATCCATACAAACTAAATAATCTCACTTCAAACATATTACAAAGTACATCTAGAGAAGATGAAGCCTTTGAGTTAAAGTACCTACACTTTAATAAATACACAGAATGACACATGCGCGTGAATGGGTTAATCAATATGGCACGAGTGCCAGCGCTGAAGGCTAAAATGAGAGGCCGCAGGCCTCGAGTTTTATCCTTCCTGCGATGACCCAAGTGCCATAACGATTAATCCATTCACACGCGTGTGTCATTCTGTGTTTATTACATGTCTTCACATCTTTTAAAGCAATTATATGAAGAACATTCAGCAATTCATTTGACAACTATCAACAAAAAGAACACATTTTATCGCCAACCAAATTTGCGAGGAGAACCTGTGTTACTATTTCATCCCCTGAGTTCCAATGTGTTCTATGTGCCTGCTGGCACATAGAACACATTGAAACTCAGGGGACGATTTTCAGCTAACGCTAGCTTTTCAAATTGTAATTGCATTGCCCGATTTGTAGAAAATTCCAGTGAAATTTTGCTTCTATTTAAAAATAGTATGTCAACGATTTTCGTTCCTCTCATTTGTGGCCCCCGTTAGGCTCAAAGTCAACATGCTCAGACATGTTCCCAGGCCGCAGAACGCTCATAGAGTGTGTGTCTTACCTGTATCCGGCGAGTTCGGAACGTGCTGAGAAACTTGTGCCTAACTTACATCTAACTTACGTTGATCTTATCTCTAACATGTATCAACTTATGTAGAACGTACATAACGTCCACAGAACATTCTTCTGACGTACAACTTTAACTGCCTATATAAAAGATCCCCCCACTTATGGAAATCAGTTGCGATTGAGATTCCAGAGTATGCAGAGCTCAAGAAGATATCCTGATATAGAAGGATAACCTGATTTTCCTTGAAGTATCTGGAGATGTCAGATCCTGAGAATGTCCAGTACTACTTAGCTGCCCTCCAGCATCATGTAAACCTTGTCAAGTTGACATTGCACCATTATCGTGAAATGAAGAAGATGAACAGCAGAAGAAAACATCCCCAGAAGAGAAGACACTGGGTCAGAGGCTGGATTGCCAGGCGCCATAACTTTGGCCTCTATGACCAGTTGATGATCGAGCTGAGAAATGAAGACCAGGCCTCATTCAAGAATTTCATGTGCATGCCACCAGAAATGTTTGATGAGCTGCTGGAAAGAGTTAGCCCAAGAATAACCAAGCAACACACCCCCTTCAGAGAGCCACTGCCACCAGGTATGAAGCTGGCCATCACGTTGCGACATCTGACCTCCGGCAACAAGTATGCCTCCCTGAAATTTGGCTGGAGGGTCCCTCACAACACACAGTCCGTGCTGGTGAGAGAAGTTTGCCAAGCTATTGTGGATGAGTATGTAGATGAACTGATGGTATGTCCAAGTACCCCTGAAGTTTGGTGTGAAATTGCAGAGAAGTTCCGAGACAGATGGAAATTTCCACATGTCTGTGGAGCTCTGAATGGAAACATGTGGCCTGCTGAGCACCTCCGAACAGTGGATCGTTGTATTACAACTACAAGGGTTTCTATTCCATTGTCCTGCTGGCTCTTGTGGATGCAGACTACAAATTCATCTGGGCAGATATAGGGGGCCTAGGGTCGGCATCGGATGCGCAAATCTACAATGAAAGTGAACTAAAAAGGTGTGTGGAAGATGGAACAATTGGCTTCCCTGACCCAGAACCTCTCGCACATGATACCCAAGACATGCCTTACTTCTTTGTTGGTGATGATGCGTTTGCCCTGAGAAAGACAATGATGAAGCCCTACAGTCTCCGAGGTGTCAGCAATGATGAAAGAATTTTTAACTACAGACTCACCAGGGCAAGAAGAGTTGTTGAAAATGTATTTGGAATCCTAGCGAACAGATTCCAATTGTTGCTGACCACCATGCAACACAGGCCAGAGACTGTGAAGCTCATTGTGAAGACATGCTTGATCCTTCACAACTTGATGTGAACCAGGTATCCAGGTCTGCAGAACCAGCAGCTTGACATACCAGAAGATGACATAGAAGAAGAGTTTGTTCCAGGGGCCTGGCGTAGCAGTTGTAACCTGGAGGACACCAAGGTTGTTAGCACACCCAACACTGCATCAAAAGAAGGAAAGAAGCAGAGAAACCTTCTGAAACACTGGCTCAACTCACCTGTTGGAGCGGTGGCGTGGCAGAATAAGATGATTTAGTGTCCACAAGAAGCCATACTGTAATTAAATGTACACATTTTAATTGTGGCAGGAATTGTAATAAAATGTTGACATTGCAATAAAGTTGGTATGTAAACGTTGTAATGAAGTCGTATATTGTAAAATGTATCTTTAAAAAAAAAACCTTCTGTATTACATGGTAAGAACTAGAAACTGTTTTAGCACACTAAAACATATGTCTCCCCTTCCTTTCTATTTAATGCACTGCAAATTATATATACATGAATAACAAATATGTCCCAACTTCCCCTTTGGGGAGCGGGGTTATAAATATCTATGATCTAGCTCAACATCCACATGTCAAAAAAAACAAATTCTGGTCTGGACAATTACTCCCTATTTAAAGTACATACATTTGACCTTAAGGTCAAGGTCACATGAAGGTCATGATGACATGTGGTCTCATTGTGATATATCCACATGTCAATCATCTAAGTCCTAGGTCAAAAAACAAAAAAGTTCTGATCTGGACAATTATTCCCTATTTGAAGTACATAAATTTGACCTTGAGGTCAGAGGTCAAGGTCACATGCAGTTCATCAAGGTAGCGGACATGCGGTTTCATGGTGACACATCCACATGTCCAAAAAAAAAAAATCTGGTCTGGACAATTACTCCCTATTTAAAGTACATAAATTTGACCTTGAGGTCAAGGTCACATGAAGGTCATGATTACATGTGGCATGCAGTCTAATTACGATACATCCACATGTCAAATATCTAAGTCCTAGGTCAAAAAACAAAAAAGTTCTGGTCTGGATAATTATTCCCTATCTGAAGTACATAAATTTGACCTTAAGGTCAGAGGTCAAGGTCACATGAAGGTCATCGAGGTAGACGACATGCGATCTCATGGTGACACATCCACATGTCAAATAACCAAGTCCTAGGTCAAAAAACAAAAAAAAATTCTGGTCTGGACAATTACTCCCTATTTGAAGTACATAAATTTGACCTTGAGGTCAAGGTCACATGAAGGTCACAGTGGTATGCGACACACCAGCTCATGGTGATACATCCATGTGCCAAATATCTAAGGCCTGGCTCAAAAGACAAACAAGTTTTGGTCCGGACAAAGTTTTCTTGAAAAAAGCACAAATCTGACCTTCAGATCAAAGGTGAAGGTCACATGAAGGTCACAATGGTACGCTACACACCGGCTCATGGTGATACATCCACATGCCAAATGTCTAAAGCCTGACTCAAAATACAAAAAAGTTCTGGTCCAGACAGTTTCCCTTAAAAAAGCGCATAAATCTGACCTTCAGGTCAAAGGTCAAGGTCACATGAAGGTCACTATGGTACACTGCACACTGGTTCATGGTGATACATCCACATGCCAAGTATCTAAGGTGTAGGTCAAAAGACAAAAAAGTTATGGCCCAGACAAAGTTTGTATGAGAAGAAGAAGAAGAAGAATATGCACTAAAACAATGTGTCTCCCTTCTGGGAAGGGGTTACATAATAAGAAAATATTGTTCTTACCATACAATACACGTGTTATTATTCGGTTCAAAACTCTATTATTATATTTCTTTTTTTTTCATAAATTAATCAAAAAATGATGAAACAAATATGAAAAGATATTAAATTTAATAATAGTAATGTGTCGACGTGGAAGAAAAAATACGTGAATTGTGCAGTAAGATGAATAAAATACTGTTCGTACAAGACAATAGGGGAGCCTATTTTTATTTATTTTTTTTATTTTTTTCACACTTTATTATTATTTACATCTGGTTTTCAAATGTCTTTCATTATAGTTCTTTTACACTTTTTTCTTCATTTTTTAGTTTTATTAACAACTCTTTATTTTTCTCAGAAACAAAAATAACAATATTCCACTATCTCTGTGTTGGAGTCTATGATTTCACTTCTTCTCTACAGGTCCTGGTGGGGTGTCCAACTGCTGGTTGGTTGCCACTGGTGGGCTGGCCTTTTCGCCAAATAGAGAAGAGTCCATGGGGAATATATCTGGCATGCCACCTGTTGAAATTCCTGAAAGTCCTGAGATTGACAAGTTCAAAAGTCCCTGACCACCATCCTCGTTTGTAGCGACTGCTGTTGGACTGGTGGTGCGTTGGCCACGATCAATAACCTGGTGGGCTGTGCTGATAACTGATGATACTCCAGGACAAACGCTGGCCTGTGACTGTCTCTCTGACCCAGGTGCTGCTGCAGGGGGGTGTCGGTTGACTGTGGGCTGATATCTAAGCGGCTGCATGGACTGTGTTGACTCTTGTGGCTGCTGCAGGGACTGCTGCTGCAGGGACTGCTGCTGGAACGCCGGTAAGAGGGGTTCTTCAAAGTAATTCTGGACATAGTCAGATGACTGTGACTGCCAAACAGAAGCTGCAGGGGCACGATGCCGCCACATGTGGGGAGGAGGCTGATAAAGTTCACTCTTGCTACTAGTGAGGGAGTAGGTAGTAGGTGGAGGAGCGGATTTGCAACGAGCAGGATTGACAACTGCAGACATTGTAGGCAAGTCTTCATCACCACTGTCTTCCTCCAATAGGTCAGTGAGCACCTTGTTAATCTGAGATCTTGCTTTCTTGAATTTGTCCTTTGACACAGAAATCAAACTGTCCCTGACATAATTGGCGAAAGCAGTAGTGGCAGTCATTTTCTTCGGCTGTGACAAGCCCCTGAGTATCTCACCAGACTTCTCTACCTGCTCCTGGAGACTAACAAGCAACACATCATCATCTTCTGCCTTGCCTCTCTTCTTCCCTGTCTGCCTGGAGGAGGAGGAGGTGGATGCCGACTGGTCTTCCACGGATGGGACTGCCATCTCTGAAGCCACCAAGTCATCAACAACAGGAAGCTCCACCCTAATAGGCCGCACAGGCTCAGACCGATGTCAGACAACCCCCTTCAGAAACTCGAACGACTTCTTAATCCACTGGTCACGTTCTGTTAGCTCAGGCAAGCCTGTCCCTGACTTCTTCTTGTCCAAACGAGTGTGTGCATCACGCAGCGACTTGAACCAGCCTTTCAGGTGTTCCACAGTCTTCTCCAGTTTGGTGGCCTGGTCTTCCCATAGCTTTGACTTCATGTCAGTGCGTCGGTAGTTGGTCAACTTGGTGTCCCACAAGATGACGTTCTCCTGTAGGAACTCAAACATGGCCTTCTCTTGTTCAGCGTTCAGGGTAAACTTGGTTTTCTTGACCCTCTTCTTCTTCTGCTGTTGACTTGGTGGTCGGCTGGGTGATTGACTGCTGGCTGCGGAGGCACCAGAGGCTGCAGAGGAGGACCATGAGGACTATCTGTCAAGGCTGGCTTCCTGGCTGGCTTCAGGCTGCATCACAACTTCAGGATACTCAGGGATCTCTTCAGGTGGCCGGCACCGACCACGCCTTCCATCTGCAGGCTTTCTTACACCTCTCGCTCACGGCATGACAAAGATTATATACTAGTATTATAATAATAATATACTTCTTGAAATGATGTTCATGGAGATGTGATCTCTCGGACTGCTGAACGTGTTGTGCTTGCTACGTTCTGCTGCACACCCCTTTAATACAGAAGTCACATGCACGCTACTAGCGTGCTGCACACTCTATGCACTCGTTATGCACACGCTACAAGAATGCTCCAGACAAGCTCGAAGCAATCTGCACACGCCATACTAGCGTTCCCTAAATGCTGACAGTTGTGTAATACGCTGAGATATCTTGCACACGTTCCGTACACGCTATGCACATGTTCCCAATACGCTCACTTAAGTTCAACTTTTAGGGTACACGTTGCAACACGCTGACCAATACGCTATGAGTAAGTTATGCACACGACCCCCAACACATCCAAGAAATGAGCGTGTATGTATTTTCAGGGACGTTTCGCGACGTGTTTACCACTTTTCATACGTTGGTGAACACGCTGTAATGTGACAGGGCCTTTATCAGTTTAAAGCATTTCATGGCACTTTTCAGAAACAGTATATTTTCCACCCAGTGAAACTATACTGAACCACGCACACCACTCAGCCCCCGATAGACCCCATAAAGGGAATGCTAACCAAGTATATACAAGGCCAATACAGTGACACTTGTCTTTTTCAAATTTCCTGGATGCCATAGAATTAAGAAAGGATGCTGGTTTTGTTTACGCTAATTTGTCACTGATTTCTTCTGAGGTGCAGTTCGTAGAATTAAGTACTTAGAGGCAACTATCTGATGAATAATTAAATAACTGAGTATTCCGTGTGTTCTGTACTGGCCTTGTATATACTTGGTTAACTAGCATTCCCTATATGGGCGTCTGTCGGTGGGCAAGTGGTGTGCGTGGTTCAGTATAGTTTCGCTAGGTGGTTGGTGCTGAAGGAAACTCTCTCGGTTGGGTTCGAACCCCCGCCATGCCATTGTAAACAAAACCAGCGTCCTTTCTTAATTCTATGGCATCCAGGAAATTTGAAAAAGACAAGTGTCACAGATTTCTTCTGAGGTGCAGTTCGTAGAATTAAGTACTTAGATGCAACTATCTGATGAGTATATTTTCCAATTGATTAAATTAGCCAATAATCTGAATGGCTAGAAAATGAAATCACAAGTCTACTGACCCATAAAGATGTCCCATTATTTATTTATTTATTGGTGTTTAAGCTCATAAGCTTCTGCACAATGCCTGTACTTGTGAACATGTATGTCCCATTATCAATGAGACAATTTCATCATATTTCTGTATATTGATGGTTATCTAGATCTTTGTTCATTGACAGATGTGCCTTTTGATTTTGTAGGCTTTTTATTAGTATACACTCATACTCTATATGTTCCCCCCTCCCCCCACCTCCGCCGCCTTTTGCTAAGTAAAATTTTGTTCATGACAATTTATTGTAAAGTGTCAAGTCACTCTCCAATAAACTGCAATAAAATAATTTTATATACAATTTTTTTTTACTGTCAAGACAAGGTAAAGTTTTGAATGTAAAACCACTTGTGTGGCTTTCAGAACTTTTCTAGAGCCATGATAGTGCCTTACATTTTTATTACAATTTATTGGAAAGTCAACATTCAGTCTACAACAAATTTTCACAAAACAATTTATATAAACTTTTTTTCACCATCAAGAAAACTAGCTGCTGTTTTTAATGCAATACCACGAGTGTGGCTTTCAGAACTTTTCTATAGAGCTATCATAGTGCCTTCCAGCCCTTAACCAGTTAATAAATGGTGTCAAACTCAATCATTAAGGCAAAATTGATTGTCTGTTTCTCAGGCCATTTTGTTTTTAAATACACGAATGTGGGTGGTATTTGTTTTTAATATTTACTTTTGAGAAACCAAAATTAAATTACCCGAGTTGTCGTACCCGAAAGCAAAAATCACTTGTGCACTGAACAGCATTACAATCAAAACATCCCTTAGCTCTGGTCAAAATGTCCCTGCATTGGTCAAATCATCCCTGTCATTTGTCCAGTGTTGTATCAACTGACCTGGTCAAAACATCCTTTCTGTTCAAAATGAGTCCCCCCCCCCCCCCAATACACACACCTGGGATTAGTCAAAATGACCCAAAACAAACCAATATATTAGTTTTTAATATTCTCGAATGTTCGTCAATTGGATGTTTTGACCAAATTTGGGGACATTCTGACCTATGTTGGGGACTTTTTGACCAACAACGTGAATGCTGTGACCAATTCTGTTTGGAAGTGAGGAACATCTTGGTTTGTAGATGTGGTACCAGCAGCCATTTGTTTCATCCATTCTGATGTATGGGGGTGGGTGGGGGATGGGAATCATTTGGTGTGATTCATTGGCTGTTACCACTACAAAATAACAAAGTTGGTGCAGGTTTTTCATGCATAATTTTGGTATAGTACCTGGATGACTCTGCCCATATAATTGTTGGATGATTAGGACCATACAGCCAGACAGTTCAGACCAAACACTAAAATAAATAATAACCTGGTCCGATTCATTCACACTCTGAAACATCCTAATCATGTAAAGCAACAGCACATAGCTCATGAATATGTTTAACATAATTTATATGAATGACTGTTTTCAACAACACACATGCTTTAATTCTTAACTTTGACTGAAGAGGCAGCGGTGAACTTAAATGCTTATATGAATAAAGATCTAGTTGAAGTTAAAAATGACTCTTCAGTGGGCTGTCATGCATCAGTACCACATCATACGAAATCCTAATTTTCAAAGTTTTATGCTGTTTTAGAAGTTCCCAGACACTAGAATATTTAATTAATTGTGAGAAGGCAAAAAACTTAGATGGTATACAGCAACTCATATCAAATCAACTCCAGCAATTCTGATATTTACCCAAATGAATACAATGACAGAATCGTTTTTTCAATGGAGACAAAAAAAATAGTTTGATGCTCAAAATGGAAATGTCCAGGCATGCTGGCTTGAGTAAAAGAAGATCAACTTGGTGTGGCATAACTTCTTGCATTTTGCTCAAAGTTGTGACGTTGAATGATTTTCTAAATTTTCCAAATATGATTTATTTTCTACAAAAGCAATATCATAAATTTCACTGAATGTTACGATCAAAACTATACTGCAACACCAGACAAACAAACACACCCAATAATATTCACCTAGAATCATATACTACCATTGGCAACAACATGTAAGGCATTAAGGTGGGTAGTAGACCTAAGGGCTAACAGTTTCTCGATGCAAATGGCGATGCGAATAGAAACCAGAGAGACGTCTCCATTTAGACAGCTCCTCTGAGGGTCACTGCTTTTAGCGGAAGCTAAATACAAGACAAGAATCCAAATGATACTGCTTGTGACCTCAACCTTCATGACATGACAATGGGTCAAGGTTATGACACAAGTTAGGTTATGGGTAACAATTGTGTGAAGTATGAACAAGATCTGTCACACAGATTCAATTATACAGGCCAGACAAGAGCTGTATAACAATATCAATGTCTTGTTGTCTTTGACCTTGACCTTGATGGTATGACCTTGGATCATGAGAAAGAATTGTACCAACTGTGAATAAGATCTGTCAATCATACAAAGTTATATGAACCAGACAAGGGCTGTATAACAATATAATAGTTTTGCTGCCTCTGAACTTGATCCTGGTGATACCTTGGATTAAAGTCATGACACACCTTTGAGTCATGAGTAATAATTGTACCAATTATTAATAAGATTTGTCAATCACACCAAGTTATATGGACCGGACAAGGGCTGTATAACAATATCCAAGTTTGGCTGTCTCCTGACCTTGACCTTAATGATATGACGTTAGATCAATGTCGCAACACACCTTTGAGTCATGAGCAGTAATTGTACCAAGTATTAACAAGATCTGCCAGTTAGATCAAATTACATGGACTGGACAAACAAAATGTTGACGATGGGTGGGCAGATGACAAATGGACAGACAGATGGACGGATGGGCAGATGATGGACAACTTGGCATTAGAAAAGCTCCACTGACATTCTGTTAGGTGGAGCTAATATTCAGTGGTTAAGAAATTATGGCCCGCACAAACAAATGTCACAGTTATTCAAAGTGTAACCTTATCATAGGGTCTGTGACCTTGACCTTGAGGGGCACATACAATATTATAATTTGCAACACATTGTCTTTTGATATTACATACTGTTATGAGGTTTCATTAAAAAATATTCAGTAGTTAAGAAATTGTGGCCTGGACAAACAAAATGTTGATGATGGATGGGCAGACAGATGGACGATGGACAACTTAGCAGTGAAAATGCTCTGCTGACATTCTGTCAGACAGAGCTAAAAAGTAATGTCTAACAAAACATGTTGATTTCTATGACATAAGTAGTGAGATTTTGGGGGGGGGGGGGGGGGGGGGGGGGGGACAAAACCTGTCGATTTTTATTATAAAACTGGTGACCTCAGTATATTACAAAACCTTGCAATTTTAATACAGAAGTATGAGCTATGACAAAACATGTCAGTTATTACAAAAGTAAGCATAATAAATAAAAGACTCTCTAACCTCCAGCCAAATATATTTGTGGTGGGAGAATGATGAACAGGGAATGAAAGCGCCAATGACACTGCTGCTCAGCTTGTCCAAGGGACTGAACTAAATAGAAAGTTTCAGTAATGCCAAGTCATTCAGTCAAGTTTCTACAGAAAAGACATCACACCAAAGCTACATATGAAATCTGAAATAGATCAGGTAAGGGATGTGACCTGTGGGGTGTTTTAATGAAATTGTTGACAATTTATATGCTAAATCCAAGATGGTCGATCGCTGCCATGTTTTTCAATAGCTCCCATGTAGACATCATACCTAAGCTACATATCAAAAAAATGAAAAAAAATCGGGTGAAACATGTGGCCTGTAAGGTGTGCTAATGGAATTGTTAACAATTCATATGCCAAATCCATGATGGCTGATGGTGGGCATGTTTTTCAATGAAATTCAGAAAAAACTTGATAGCTCCCATCTAGTTATGATACCAAAGCTACATATGAAATTAGAAAAAGATCGGGTGAGAAATGTGACCTGTAGGGTCAGGGGTAGATTTAATTTGAAAATTTTGATTAGCATTTTGCTAGTCATAATTGGGAATTGATTTGCAATCTAGATTTGATTAACATTTTTGCATTGAGTTTGAAAAGATGAAAAACTGCTGAAAATACCCTGGTCCATCAAAAAGAACCAATGCAAATTGCAATGTATGTGACTGATGTTCAAAACATCAGTAACATACATTGCAATTTGCACTGGTTCTTTATGAGAATTGAGAATAATGTTACATATAATTCAATCATGTTTTAAAAACTTTTGGTCACTGATGTATTTCTTAGATTAGTGAACACCATGTTTTCATTGCATCACTTGGCATCTGCTTTGTGAATTGTGTGGGGCCCAGTGGGGGATTGTAATTTCTTCCTTTAAAGCCAGAATGAGGAAAGATGAGAATCATGCGATGAAAATGATTGTTTGGTTCAGGTAAGGCCAAAAAAAAAAAATCAATTGATTCTCAGGCAATTTTTTTTTCAAATCAATGGGGAGGGAGAGAGGATTTTATTTTTATTTTTTATTTTTATTTCTTCCAGATGGTGAGCAAGGATTGAGAGGCAGAAGTCAGTTTCTGATGTCTGTTTTTACCTAAAAAGCATGGAAAGTGCATATTGTAAAATGATATACAAATAAAACTCTTTTTATTGAAAACTAAAACTGTTTTTCTTTATTTTTTGCTTTTAGTATATAGAAACAGAACTCGGACTTCACTTTTAAACTTTTACAAAGCAAAACTATTTTATGAATATTCAAAGTAAGGGTATCTCCAATGAGCTGACACAGTTTGGTTGCAAAGAACAGTGTCATTCACAAGCATGTTCTAGTGACAGGATCATCCAAATTGGATGAGAGATAGGTTACATATGTGTATACATTGTCAGATAATAACACAAATTCTCAACCCCTCTGGTGGGTGGGTCTTTCTTAATTAACTGGTAGAAGGCCAAGTTATTTTGGGGCATCAAAATTTGTCCACATGTCTTTGCCTTGTGACAATTTATAGGAGAATGCCTATAGGAACTCTCCAATAAATTGTAACAAGGCAAAGGCATACAGACTAACTAACTTCACTTCAAAGATAATACAAAGCATATCCCTAGAATATGGAGCCCACCGACGAACAGTTTTTTAACCAATTCCAACAAGGTACTGTCATCTTCCATAGACATTATTGACCTCTCTCGTATTATTTTGGTATCATTGTGAGTTATTTTGATAGAAATTAGCGTTTTTACGATTGAAATGTTCGAATGAAAACAACTGAGAATGGAAGCAAGCTTCCAGAGTCAATTTAGTATGGAACTTACACAACACTTGTAACGTCACTGCGGTGAAAGCCCTTTCATTCATATCACTATCCGAGGGTCCATGGGTGAAAATAATAAATGGATAGGCCCAACTCAATACACAAAGTAAGCTGGATGTGTCAACCCGTAAAGACTTTGTTTCTTTTTACTTTCAATGAAGACGTCATTCGTATTGGGAAACATACGTGTATTTTGAGTAATCTCCCTTGATTCACAACTGCTCTGAAAAATCTGATTTCAGATTCCATTCAGTGTTTTACCCACTCTTTCCCTGGTTATGTTCACGAATCGTCTGCAGAATTTGGACTTTTGTATTTCTTTAGTAAGTGATAATCCCTCCCCCGAAAATATACTTACCGAAAATGTCCATGTATATTAGTTTCAATAGCACCAAGAATGCTTATGTTGGACAACAATTTGCGCTGTAACCTGCGCTGTAACCTGCGCAGTTGTTATATTTATATTGGTTTTTCCTGTCACGTTCTGGAAAAAGCAACATAAACACAACAACTGCGCAGGTTATGGCTCAAATGGTGCTCTGATTCTGAAACTATGAAGTTTCCGTCACAAATCTTTAGTAATAATTTTCGTTTATTCTTTTATCTTATTCAACACAAGATAACTCGTGAAAGCTTACCTATTCCTGTTGCATCCCAAACTGGCAAAACGTAACTTGCAACTAATTCTTATTGATTAGTGCATCAATCAGTTAATACCTGTACCGAGTCAAGTTTGCGTTTGAATTCCCCTGCCGTGTGCATCCAACCTCTTGAATATATGGCAATAACCTTTCCCCTCTCATACTTAACACATGCCTGTGCATATTTATCTGTTTATTTGTTGGTTTTGGGCCTTAAAACCAATGTGCCCTTTTCAATTTCCCTGTTTCCCATTTTCATGCAATGACGGTCCAAATAAAAAGGCACAACGCAGGCCATTTATTTCAACAGGGAGGTGCCTGAGAATCAATTCCTTTTTTTTTTGTCTAATATAAGGAGCTGGATGACAAACCGGTATTTCAGTATGGTTCAATATAATTTTTGTAACCGGTAAAATATCACTTGTCTTGAAAAATTACTGGTATATCAAATCTTTTGATATTACGAATAGAGGGATCCATATTCACATTCTTGGACATTCATTCACAAGTTGTCTTGTCTGCGAAAGTTAACAGAAATATAATGGAAATATAGTTAATAAAACTACATTATTTAAAAACTGGATCTTTATTTATTGACAGGTAAGTCTTGTTTTCCACATCAAATGACACTGACTTGTCTAACGAACCGACCAATCAAAATTTGTTTTTTAGAACCATGTGCTTTCAACAATTTCAGGACTTGGGAAGACAAAACCAACAAATATTATGTTCTGCAAGCCTTAAATAACGGCAATAATTCAAGAGTCCCATAAATAAATCCATATAATGCAGTATAGACGAAGCACCATCAACGAAACAGGATAATTACCGCTCCAAATAAACACATTCACAGACACAGTGCACTCTGAACTGCAATAAAATTCTCTAACATTAAAAATAGATCAAACGACAATAATGTCAGCACACATGGATGACTGTTGGCAGGTTTCACAAAAATTAACACTATCAAAGGATATCGGTATTCAACATTTTATTTTACTAATTTCCTCCGACATCTGCAAAAATCGAAAACAGTAAATAAGGGAGGAACTGTGGAGAAGATACTCGCCATTATTTCAGTTTACACCGGCACCTGCTTCATATTTTGGGGAGGGTGGGGCTCAGGTACTCTGCACAAGTTGAGAAATGAAAAAAAGAAGATATCTGACAGCATTTTTGGATCGATGCTGACATGCTCCCATAATGGTATATAGATATGAAGGTTAATATTTATATACCATTATGAATACTGAAGCTGACCAATGAGGGCACAGTTAACATAAGAGCAGTGCTGAATAAGCAGAAATGAAAAAAAGATTTTCAATTTAGGTCACATTTTCTCGAACGAAAGTACTGTGTAAGAATCCGATGTCGGAGAGAAATTATCCTATGAAATTCTCAATAAAAATGATTCGCAAATAGCTAGTGAATTACGCATGAATGTATTGCAAACCTCAAATTATGCATCACAAATAGTGATGTGAATATGGTTAAATCGAGCCCTGTGTAGGGGGTGCCAATGAAATTGTTGACAATTTATGTGCCATATCTAAGATGGCCACTAGCGACCAAGTTTTTTATTAAATTCGGAAAAATTCAACAGCTCCCATCTAGACATCGCCCCAAAGCCACATATGATATTTGTAACTGATCAGGTGAGAGGTGTGGCCTGTAGGGTGTGCAAATGGAATTGTTAACAATTTATGTGCCAAATCAAAGATGGCTGCTGGCAGCCAAGTTTTACAACGATATTCAGAAAAATTACTCAGCTCCTATCTAGACATCACACCAAAGCCACAGATGAAATTTGAAAAAGATCGGGTATGAGATGTGGCCTGTAGGGTGTGCCAATTGAATTGTTGACAATTTATTTGCCCAAAATTGTGAATAGACAGAGGAATGTACAGATGGATGTACAGGCGGATGTATGGATAACAGATAGCAACCCATCCCAATATATCTCATACCGGATGTTGTCAAGTTGAGCTAAAACAATTAATCAGTTCTATAACAGGGAAATTAGCATTTACAAATTTATTTCCAAATGTTGCCCAAAAAAAATACAGTACCTCAAAGCAATGATCTTCAGGTTGTTGTGGATTTTGTTTGTTGAATTTATACTTTTAACAGTCAGAATATTATCATTTAGACAGCTTAATAGCTACAAAAAGATAGAGCATCTCAACCAAGCTACTCAAGAGCAAAATATGTCATAATTTAAGGAATAATTAAGCATATTTTGGCACATGAAGTTGGATGATAAAGTATGAAGGCACATCATTAACATGCCATACATCTTAGCACACTGTGTGGTCCCAAAAGTGATAACACATGAAAACATTATTGACAAGATTTTCACTTGGAGTTAGGCTATGTTTCACTTAAGTACACAAAATAACTTGCAATTTGTCATTATCAATTGTTACATAACCTATGATTATTACAATGGTTAATCAATCTGGGTTGTCATGTTCCATTCATTTGATGAGAGCAGATCAGACAGATCAAACAGGATGCAGTGGGCATTGTGTATAATCTGGCTGATCTGGTTTCGTCAATGATACGGAATATGACAACTCTGATTGATTGACTATTGTAATAATTTGTTTGTTATATGACAATGAATACTTAATAGAGGGCCCATCAGGCCCTAAGCACTCACCTGACAAAGTGGTTCAAAGAAGTATTTTGGGTCACATTAAGTTAGTCATGGTTCATCAACACTACAGAGGAATGAAGTCATGAAATGATTCACAACTCTAGTGTCCATGTCAGATGATTATTATCATAAATCTTCCTGACTGCATTCACTTCTATCAGCTGTAGACAAGCACTGCCAAGCCTAGAACAACCTTGAACCTAACCCAGGGTTTCTGCTAAGCTGGCAGATTGGCCGTTGAACCGCCACATTCCCCTCTACCAAAAAACTTGAATGTTGACACAGAAAAGGTTAACTATTCTGGTCGGTGACCCGATTCCTGATGCTTTTCATCTCCAAAGTCACAGAGATAGTGACATCAACCATTCTACAGAAGTGGCATCAAGAAACAGGAGCACTACATGTATATTCCTTTGTCGGTGAAGATCAGAGCACCTCAGAACATAAATCAATCCGCAAACATCAAACAAAATGTTGTAATCGCAAACAAGTCGAAATACATGACATCTCTTTTTCTGGCTGTTTTCGTGTCATTAGTGAAAAAGAATTTGCGGTGCGAACAGCATTATTATAATACTAAGTTAAGCATGAGCCATAATGATGGGTTTTACAAAAGAAAACTGCGACCTAAAGGTGCCAAGGGTACGGCAAAAAATTTCAATATTTTTGGCGAGTCAGAGTACGGATCAGCGTGGAGATCATGATATGCACTTTTATTCTTTTAAATTCTCATCCATTCATATCTTTTTCACAGGTTGATTTACACAATATTGTTTGAACAACTGGTCTAATTTTCTCATTACTGTGTCCTCACATTTCATATTTCAATGACTCGTTTTTAATTACCTCATGGTGGATATTGATCTTTTTTAAAATACATACTTTTCATCACCACAATATAGCCTTGCTTGCTAATGTGGTATTAAGCACCAATGAATAAATAAATAGATATGTGTGACAGTATTTCATCACAGGCTCCGGTGACTAGTAATGCTGAACTTGAAGTTCAACAGACTAAGGCTATTACAAGTTCCCGTCAGCATTGGACAGCACTGTTTTCCTGGGCAGCATTCAGCATAATAATGGTAATAATGTACTGAGTGAAATAATCCATCCCATCTAGAGTCGTTATGGCCATTTTTAAGTACCCTCCATCCCATCTTGTGTTGGGAATAATCCCCCATCAATTATTTTGCAACTATTTTCTGGAAAGCACAAATAGGTGCTTTGCAAGAAATAACTGCAACATAATATATGTAATGAAAGTGTCAATGACACTGTAGCTCAACTTAAGACATGTACATGTATAGTATGTGACACAGCAATGACAAACATCTAGGTAATGACCTGATAACAAAGGTACATGTAAAGTATTGTAACGGTCTGTACATAAATGCTGACCGTAGCCTGTAACAAATGTGTAGGTAAAGTATTGTAAAGGTGGGCGACAGTTAGATGCTAAACTAGAAAAGAAATCTTTTAAGTCCCAGAGTGGGTCTGACTGAACCCAAAAATATTTGTTCTCATAGCACAGTGATAACAAAGGCACCCAAAAACACTCGTTCCTGTCACAAGGTGATAACAAAGGTACCCCAAGAAGTTTCATGAAGACCAGTTCATAAATACAGACTCTAGCCCGAGCCGTATTGACATGTGCACTTACTGTGTATAAGTAGCACTGAACAAATCAAAGTTCATCAAATTTGCATCATTTCTGCACGAGAAAAAAACCTGTATTATATGTGATGTATTCCATGTTACTAAACATTCATACAAAAATTTATTCAAATCAGAATTTTCAAACAGAAGTTCTGTACAAAAAACTGATTGCACTAATTTTGGTACAAAAAGGTTGCTGGTGGCCATCTTGAATTTTGGACCGCACCCAAAAACACTTGTTCTTGTCCCACAGTAATAACAAAGGTACCCATGAAGTTTCATAAAGATCGGTTCATAAATACAGCCTCTAGCCTGAGCCGTATAGAAGTTGTGTACAAAAAAACTGATTGGACCTAATTTTGGTACAAAATGGCCACTGGCAGCCATCTTGAATTTTGGAGCGCACCCAGAAACACTTGTTCTCATTCCAAGGTGATAACAACCCAAGAAGTTTCGTGAAGATCGGTTCATAAATACGGCCTCTAGCCCGAGCCGTATTGGCATTTGCACTTACTGTGTATAAGTAGCACTGAATAAATCAAAGTTCAACTAATCTGCATAATTTTGGCACGAGAAAAGAACCTGTATTATATGTGATGTATTCCATGTTACCAAATACAGAAATTTATTCAAATCAGAACTTTCATACAAAAGTTCTGTAAAAAAAACTGATTGCACGAATTTTGGTACAAAATGGCCGCCGGCAGCCATCTTGAATTTCGGACCACACCCAAAAACACTCGTTCTCGTCCCAAGGTGATAACAAAGGTGCCCAAGAAGTTTCATAAAGATCGGTTCATAAATACGGCCTCTAGCCCGAGCCGCATTGGCATTTGCACTTGCAGTGCTGAAAGTAACATTAAATAGATCAAAGTTAGTCTAATTGGCATAATTTACGCACAAGAAAAAAACCCGTATTATATGTGATGTATCCCATGGTACTAAACCTTCACACAGAAAATTATTCAAATCAGCGCTTTCATATGGAAGTTCTGCGCAAAAATCTGATTGCACCTAATTTTGTACAAAATGGCCGCCACCGGCCATCTTGAATTTCAGACCGGACCCTAAAACACTCGTTCTCGTCCCACGGTGATAACAAAGGTACCCAGGAAGTTTCGTAAAGATTGGTTCATAAATACGGCCTCTAGCCCGAGCTGTATTGGCATTTGCACTTACAGTGCTGAAAATAACACTTAATAGATCAAAGTTAGCCTAATTTGCATAATTTACGCACGAGAAAAAAACCAGTATTATATGTGATGTATCCATGGTACTAAACATGCATACATAAAAATTATTCAAATCGGAGCTTTCTTGTGGAAGTTCTGCGCAAAAATCTGATTGCACCTAATTTTGTACAAAATGGCTGCCAGTGGCTGTCTTGAATTTCGGACCGGACCCAAAAACACTCGTTCTCGTCTCACAGTGATAACAAAGGTACCAAAGAAGTTTCGTAAAGATCGGTTCATAAATACGGCCTCTAGCCCGAGCCGTGTGTACGGTGCGACGGACAGACTGATGACGGGCCATGGCAATACCTCAAATTTGGCATCGCCAAAGTTGAGCTAAAAATAAATAACAGGTTTTAACTCTTTGGTCCACTGTCAGCATGCAACAGAAATCTTCTTGATGCTATGTCGTGCCCCTGGACTACCTTTGTACATTGTGATGTAATCTTTTTCGCCATCGATGGTTTCTCTTCATTTCACTCAATTCCTGTGGGTATCAATTCCCAGTACTGTCGTTGCAGAACATCTATCAAAGTCATGATCTCATCAACAAAGATCACTACTAAGACCTTGGGAATGCCTTGGATGTAACAGACAGTCTCCTCAATACTCCTGTAAGTTACCAGGCCAATCTGTCACTGTTCAGTATCATCACTGTGCCATCTATTGGCAGGCAAGAATGGGAATTATGCAATACTTTATAGTGGATTGAGGAGACTTCCACTATTCATATTAATTTGCAACCATTTACTTCAAAACAGATACTGGTGCTTTGAAAAATGTAACTGCAAAATAATTCTTTCAAAGCTATATTGTAGCATAGATATTCCAATTCATTTTATAGTTATGGTGGGGGGGGGGGGGGGGGGGGGAGTGGGGGAGGTGGGGGGGGGGGGTGCAGGGGGATAAAATATTGATAATTTTCTTCAGTTAGCACAGTATGGCCCAGTGTGAGATAATAATGAATATGAAATAAATTTAATTGTTAAAAAACAAGAAAAGGTTGAAATTTCAATGGATTCAGAGATCTGCATTCAATGAATTTCAATTCTTTTTTGATTGCTTAATTTGAAGTGGCCCCCGATGTTGGAAATCACAGAGTGCATTCATTCAGATTGTTTCCAGTCATTAAATGTCTTGAAAACAGCTTGAATGAATGCACTCTAAATACCTCGAGACCAAGAAGGCTTTTAGGCTGCTTTTGAAAACTTGAAAGCATCAACACATGAGGCTGAAAAGAAAAGGGCCAAAAAGTGAAGCGCCAAAAAGTGTGTGGCCGGAAAAAATCGATGACTCCATCTTTTTGTCAAGTTCGACCTGCGAGAAAACTGATAAAAATGTCTGCAAGTAAGGCCTGCAGATCTAATTATTACCCAGTTTAATGGTCAAAACCCTGATCAACAGTGGGAATTTGAATAAACTTCAATCTGATCTCCCTAGAGATGTTGTATACAAAATATGAAATATGAAAGCATTCTGATTGGTGGATCTGAAGAAGATTTTTAAAAGAAATTTCCTCATTTTGCACTAAGTTAAAATTTGGGCTCCCATAGGGAGCTCATGTATTAACCCACGGACTCGATTTGAACAAACCTGAATCTGCCCCCACCCCCCCCCCCTCCCCCCACCCTAGGGAAGATGTGTACCAAATATCGAAAGATTCTAATTGATGGTTCTGGAGAAGAAGATTTTTAAGGAAATTCCCTCATATTGCACAAATAGAGAGCCCAAATATTAACTCAGGGACCTGATTTGAACAAACTTCAATCTGATCAACACTGGAGATGTTGTATATCAAATATGAAAGGATTCTGACTGGTGGATCTGAAGAAGAAGATTTTTGACATGAAGTTAGGTGAACTTCTGATTGATTTGAACAAACTTGAATATCTGACCTCCCCCCCCCCCCCCCCCCCCCCCCACACCCAGAGATTTTGTATACCAAATATGAGAGCATTCTGACTTGTAGATCTGAAGAAGAACATTTTTAAAGAAAGTCCCTCTAGGCTCCAATCAAGAGCCCAAATATTAACTCAGGGACCTGAATTGAACCAACTTTAATCTGACTCCCGCTAGAGATGTTGTATATCAAATATGAAAGGATTCTGACTGATGGATATGATGAAGATTTCTGACATGAAGTTAGGTGAGCTTCTGATCCATGAATGTTCCACTGATGTCAAACAGTCTTTTTTACCAGTACCAGCGAGTTAGAAATTTGTTGTAGAAACATCAAAGAAAAATTATGGGAATAATACGTACCGGTAAGTGTACTGTAGGAATTATTACTCAATCAAGAAATAGTTATAAAATCCATGTGCCATTGTTATCATTTAATAAACAGAACAAGGCAGTTAACAGAGTCCTGAAGCCAGCTTTTAAAAACAACAGCACATCATGGGAGAAGAGTCAAACATATTTAGCATGTGTATTTCCCGACACATATGGTGTATGGTTCAATATAATTGAAAAAACAAACAAGAGTCATCAGGAGTGAAACCAAAATGAATGTACAGAAGCCCACTGAACAATGATTCGTTCAGTTTCTAAACATCCTCAACAGGGGAGGGGTCACCCCTTCTCGGTGTCAGCCTGTGATGAATGGGGCTTTAGATATTTAAAAAGAGGAAACTCTAAAATGAAAATCTGAAGAGTTGGTAGGTAGGTCATGATTTCGCTTTGTTTATTTTGTCCTACATTAATTGGAACAACCTGTTGTATAATTATGCACTTTATACATTTATTGGGTGTACACAGGTAGTTGAATTACAGCCTCTCAATGCTTGCCTACTATATAATAAAAAAAATATAAAAATAAAACTCTCTCACCCTCACTCATTAGAAAAAAAAATTGCCTCAGAATCAATAAATTAATTTTTGTGAAGCCATACAGAATGTTTGTTGACTATATTTAGACAGGCCTGCTGTTTTAAAAATGTTGCATAACCCATTTCACGTTTGCCTTTTCTGAGCTTTGGTAACTTATCGTTTGTTCTCCTGTACTTGATTCAGGTAACCCATTAGGTAACTTAAAAATATGTGTATCGCAACTATGCTGATATATAAACTGTTGTATCGTAGCCAAGTTCTTGCTACTATGGGCAATATCCTGATTAACAGAGATGAATCCTTAGGAACAATAAACAGACTGTGTTGCAGCAATTCAGATACAAATTAGTTGCAATTATAGCCTAATCCTGGCATGGGCGAGCATGCTGCAGAAGAGTATGTCATTTCCTGATTTTGTACCTATGTTACATCTTAAGACGGTCAACAGTTTTAAATGATATTGAACATCAAACAATCATGAGCACAGGTTTTTGCATCTGCCTGAAGTATAGCTGCTCTGTTGGCCAATAATTGGCAAACAGAGCAGCTATACTGGAAGCAGATGCAAACACCTATGCAGCTGATGATTTGTTGATGCTCAACATCATTCCACCATACCAGATCATTGTAGTTGGCAAAAATTTTGCGTGACCCGATGACAATTTGGCACGACCCATTTTTCATTCGTGTGTTTTTCATTTTAGGTAACCTCCACATGACCCAAATGGCTGCTTGCCTCAAATCGACAGGCCTGTTTAGAGCAGAAGAATTTTGTGTTTGTTAAAAAGCTGTCTCGAAAACATTCGCACATCAGAGACATCACTTGAACTTCATTTGACATGGGATGATATGGATTTGGAAAATTGGAGACTTATTTTCCATTGGGCCAGAATTGATGGAAAAATTACAGCGATACTGGTTAACGATATAAAATAGTTATATGTGTATAATAAATGGCTAAACTACAGTATACTGGAGATCAACTCCAACCATGTAATGTCTTTATGTTCTAACCGACTGAAACCCCATGAATCCATAGCATTAGGCCAAACATATTGTGTGAGCTGAAGATGTAATAACAGTCTTATGATGATTTTTGGAAAAGTCAAAAACTTTCAAAGAAAGAATGCAAATGTCACTACCATCAGCAAAACATTTTTCTCTTATCAAGCTCTACCCTTTTTGTAATAGAACTGCTGTATTAGTAGTACTGTAAATGAACAGTAATAGAAATAACCAGAGGCTCAAGTGAGTCTAAAACGCTCACCTGGCTTAAGTTGTCAAAAGAGATGAGTGTATCAATAAGTGATAAGCAGCAAGAGCAATTTTTTGACTTGCTAGGACACAACCAAAGGCAACATTTTTGGCCATTCATTCTGCTGGTCCTAGGAAAGCTTCTTAGCAAGCTCTGTTCTGTGAAGTATTAAAAAACAACCAAACAAAATTTTTGTTTGGTTTTCAACTACTGGGGTTCACTCTACCCACCCCCTCCTCCCCCCGCCCCCCAAAAAAAATGCCGGCATAAATGAAGTACTTATGACCCACTTATATACTTCATAACAAATTTGGTTTACATCTGCCCATTGGTTCTGAAAATAGAAATTTTGAGTGGAGACCAAATTTGGATCTACTGAGATTCTATGAAAAAAAGTGAATCTGCATCACTAAAGTACATTCCAAACAAGAAATCTAAGCATTATTGCAAGTGGCTTATGAAAAGAGGATTTTTAAAGCATTTTAGGCTTATGGAGCATTAATCCCATCCCAAGAGATATAGAAATTTTGGGGGAAAAAAATCAGAAAAGTAAACTCCACCAGCCTGAAGATGGCAACAGCTTCATTTAAACAAAGTAGAAAAGGTATACTCCAAAGATGGTCTGTGCCATAAATAAATTAACTTGGCTCAGCGGTTTTAAAGAATAAGAAAAATTTAAAACCAGAGAAATAGAATTTACTGCCACCAGTAAATTCAAGTCTGTGTGAAAATGGTTAAAGCATCAAAAATAAACAAAATAGAAAGACAATTTATGGAGGCTTATTTTGTGGGGGTAAAATATTTTTAAAGAAATCGGAAATAGGTTTTTGTTAACAGAATTACATGAAATAAAATCTTTGGAACCCACATTGAAGTCTTTAGAGGGTTAAATTACATATGTTCAGACAGGAATCAGATAAATTTTTTTTCCAAGAAACCATAAAAAACATATATGTGCACAGCATTGAAAGGGTTTGATCAAGGCATTAATAAAATATTTGGACCCACATTGAAGTCTTGAGGGTAAAATTAAAGATATTCATACAGGAAACAGATAAATTTAAAAAAAAACCCAGAAAATAACATCATATGTGCACAGCATTGAAATGGTTAAACATGAAATAAAATCTTCGGAAAACACACTGAAGTCTTGAGAGGGTTAAATTAAAGATATTCATACAGGAATCACATACATTTTTCCAAGAACCAGAAAAAAATATACGTGCACAGCACTGACAGGTTCAACATGAAATAAAATCTTTGAAAAACATATTGAAGTCTTGAGAGGGTTAAATTAAATATATTCATCAGGAATCAGATAAATTTTTTCTTCTGCCACTTATCTAAGTCTTGAGAGGGTTAAAAGCTTGAACAGAATCATTTCATTTTGACCAGCTTAAAATAATATAGAGTACATGTGTGTTTCACAGCTGACAGGAGTCTCTTGTTGACAGAAATTGTTAATAAAACTAAACAGTCTGAAGAACTCTTAATTACGGCAAAAATGATGACTCATCATTTTTTCTACCACACCCCCTAACATAATCAATGGCAATGTTTTTTAACCATTCCTTTCTAATGGTCCAAAGGATGCTTCATACCAGTTCTCTGTTCAGTGTGGTTTGGGAAATATGGGCTTTTGAATTTGGGGTAGCCACAGGGCTGTGAATTTTTTTTTTTTTCAGGCATCAATCAATTACTCAGTACCCACTCATACTACAAGCCAAATTTGGTTCAAATTGGACCACCAGTTCTTGAAATACAAATTTGGGCAGAGCTAAAAATGGATATGCTCCCGCAGAGAGCCCAAATATTGACCTACCAACTTCCCTTGAACAAACTTTAATCTTCAACACCAAAGGATGTTCCATACCAACGGACAACAGATGCCAAGTGATGGCAACAGCTCCCACTGACTTGCAGTCAGATGAGCTAAAAAAGCCAAAAACCACAGAAAAGAAATGAGGCGGGATAGTGGTCAGAACCTTATCAATAGAATACCAATCATGACAGGTACAAAATATTACATTAACCAGAATCTGTCAGTTCCCTGAACTTAATATATATTTTATTATCTACTGTTTAACAAGCCTCATAAAGAGCTTGTAACAAGCCTAGGGATATCCTGCGAATGATGACGGTGATTTCAATTGTAAAATACTTTAATGAACTGCAGGTTATTACAAAATACAACATATATTAAATTCCCAATCCTGCAGGTTTTGCCAGTCTTTGACAATCTTTTGGGACAAACTAGACTCAGAGGTTGCACTCTACATCCACATATGAATAGAGTGATTTACTGTTTATGTACTGTTTAGAATTTACCAAGAATTTCTGCTACAATAAGTTAGCCACAATGAACACATGACTGGTGTAGTGAAAACAGAGAAGGCAGAAAAGCATCGCAACACTTTTTTCCTATAGGTTACCACAATGTTTACAATGTTAAATAATATACAATATTAAATAATACAATATTTCCTGCTAACAAATTCCTTACTTCCAGGACAGTGTTGCACAAAATATAATCAGACCCAAAATATCTCTATATATCTCTTTATAACTTTTCAATAATTTTTTTTTTTAATTTTTTAAAAACATCACTACATTTTCTTCTCAGTTAACATAGATTGCTCTTCAACACATGTAAAGTCAACAGGTTTATAGAGATGGTGTGGTAAATGGTTTGGTGTCAATCCAAAAGAGTTTCATACAACAGTATATCATTAGCATGATGAAAACAAACTTTATGGATGATAAGTAGCTTCTCACATTTGCCACAACTTGGCTTTCACAGAATTGGAGCATCCACTTGAGTGCAATATCTTCCCCATAGTGTTTTAGTGAGATGGAAATATAGCAACTTTATGTACATTTACTCTGAAGTGCCAAAAACTGGTTCATGTACTGGCACACTAATTTTCCATGGGTCATTTTGCTGCAGTTATTCCATCACATTCTGAGTACTTAAGTCTTCATCAAGTACCCACAGTGCTCCAGTTGGCATTAAAAGTTAATTCTTTTACAAAGGAAATACCCTGAACCTTCACCTATGGGGAGAATACATAATCTTAACCCAGCACAACAGTAAATGAAGTGGACAAAACCAAATTTTTCTACTGAAACTGGCAGCAAAAAGGTATTTCCCTTCCTTTCTCCCCCACCCCATGCCCCCATTTCATTTAGCCTGGTCATGCCCCTGTGAATAATCCACTGTTCTCATGCCATGAGCCTGCTCTGCAGAAGATTAAAAGTTAAAACAAGGAAGAAACAAGAGATTGTCACTCGGAAGTGACTAGGCCCGTGATGTGGCAATGACCTTGAACTGTGACCTTGACTTCCATCGAACAAAAAACATTTTTGTGCGTGACACATTGTCTCCCCATAAGCAACATGTATGCCAAGTTTCAACAAAATCCAACAAAGCATCTGAGTTATGGAGTGGACTCGAAAATCTTTCTGATGGACAGACAGATGGGTGGATGGATTTGAACATAACCTCCTTCGAACAAAAAAAAATTTGTGTGTGACACATCATCTCCCCATATGCAACATGTATGCCAAGTTTCAACAAAATCCAAAGAAGCATCTCAGAGTTAAGGAGCAGACACGAAAATCTTCCTGACGGACAAACAGATGAAAATGACAAACACTATATGCCCCCGTAAAAATGTTCATGCATGCTGTGTGTTCCACAATGAGTAATTTTTTAATCCCTAAATGTCTGGAAATTTTTATACATGTTACTGCACTCTGACAGTCTACATTCGGTGGCTTGGGAAATATTTCTCTGCAATACATATTGGCAACAAATTAGCAAGTCATGCCTAGTAACAAAGGTCATGTTACTTGGACTCTACCTTGCAATTTGCTCGATAACTGCATGTTGTGGTACCCATCTGGTTGCACTAAAAAGTGATCAAAGTTGGAGCTCAGCCTTTGTTGGTTAAACACAACATTACCTTGAGAAAATCCATTTTCAGTGAGTTCAATATAATGCTCCTTCTGCTTTGGCTTCACAATGATAGTTCCTATGTATTCAGCAGCTTCTTCATAATTCTGATCAGAGTAATAAAATACACCAGCCTTCATGAATTCATGTGATAAAAGTCCCTGTTTACTGTAAATAAAAAAAATCACATAATTATTTCTATACACTGCTTTGTATTCACACAAAAAATCATAAACTTAAAATTACTACTACTTCAACAACGGAAAAAACATAAACAGCTCAAATTTAATCTATTACCATTATTATACTTTCTGGCTATCATTCATGATGCAACACTGGGCAAAAAAAAAATACACTTTAGGAGAGAGATCATTAGATGAAAGCAGGGACCAGCCTAGGGGAGATTTTAGGGAGACTTAATGTCTCCCTCCAGAAAAAATAGGGAGACTGCAGTGTCAAGTAGGGAGACTTCAAAGGCAAGTGGGGAAAATTAGGAATATTTATGTACCACCCCCTGCCGCCCCTTCATATTTTCAGCTCGCTGGTCCTCCATTAACGTCCGAATAATTAGGTCCAGTTGTCTATGATGCATCTATGACAGGTTAAAAAATCACAAAGTAATTATTGACTGAAAATCCCCCACTGCTACCCTCTCCTTCATGACCCCTCCCCTCTTCTTCATGCCAATCCCCCAGGACCCTCCTGTGGTTGCATTTCACCAAAGTCTACTAAGCTAATAATTTCCTAAGTCTGAAAGTGTGAACAGGACCAGATGTAAGAAGGTTGCTTGGAAGGTACATTGTTAGTTAATAAAGAAAATACATTCTGGGGTAGAATATTTTGTAAAATAAATGTCATTCCGCATCATTTTCATGGCATTCCGGTGTCATTCTGCGTCATTCCGGTGTTTAGGAGGACCCCCTTTTTTCAAGATCCTTCATATGCACACTTGTGCCCTGTACAAAGCTTTTCATGCCACCACTTAAGTTTTTTTTTCATGTGTTTCAATTCCATTCGTGTTTTTCCGGGAATAGACAGCCCAACAGTCGTCAGCAAAACGAAATAAAAATACAGTGTTAGAAAATACGTCCGTTGTGTATACATTTTCAGCAGAGAATTTTTGGCATCCTAAGCAACGTTACCTACTTTCGAACTGGGTTATTTTGTTGAGTCGCGTAAGTCACCTATTTTCGTTTTGACACTTGAAGCTCCGACTGAAACAGAACAAAATAAAAATAAAAAAATCTGCAAAAAGCGATAATGGACAATTGATTGTCGTGCGATTTCAAATAAATGGTCGCTTATTTGACGAATGAAAATGCCCATTTATCACACTCAAGCACATTCAATTCTTGAAAATAATCATTTTCATGTAAACCTCGGATCACTCAGTTCAGCCTTTTCTCATTTTGGTCAATTTTTAGAGGGCGACTTGTAATTGTCCCGATTATTTTTCCAGGCGACTTTGGGCTTAGAAGGGTGACATAATCGCTCTAGTCGCCCTCACGGCTGGTCCCTGGATGAAGGTACTACATTGCATAGACCGATTTCACAGAAAGTTCCCTCCAGAAAATAGGGGATGAACCCATGGGGCAATTTTATGCATCTTGTTTATTATGAACTTCTCTGGGAGCACACTGACTCATTTGCCCGCAGTTTTTCTAACAAAACCCAAGTCTCCAATAATAATGGGAATGGTATGATTTCATCTCCAACAGTCTGTTTCCATTTTCAGATACTTCCATTTTGATAGCTTCTGACTTCTATTGTCAAATTTTTGTTTGATGGATTGGATGGATATGCCTATGTTTTCAGCTTTTGAGCCAGTGAAATAAATCTAACAGTGTCAAGACCAGATTATTATATGACAAGAGAAAGAGGACACATTCAAGATCACAGTACTGTATAAGCCAAACAAAGCTTCCTGAGTGTTTTCTTAAAATCTTAATTTTGTTGTAATCAAATATTATTAAACAATTAAATAAAAAACAATGGAAAGGCTATAATATTGTGTTTAGTTAATATTTACCTTGGCTGTGACCATCGAAATCCAGTCTTCACAGGCTGAAATGAAAGAAGTTGAAGACAAATATTATTTTAATAAGTTCAAATAAATTTGCAGAAGATGTTTTCATTGTAAAAATTATAAATTTAAAGTAATTTGTATATTTTTAATACTTACCAATGGCCCAGACTTAGCTGGTGCAAACTCGATAAAATCCAGTGCCAAACACAAATTTTGGACCCCCCCAATCCCCAAAATTTGTACACAAAACCGAAAAATTGAAGTCCTATCTGATCCTCCATACTTTTGTTTACTTCGCAAGCTCGGTAACCAGGAAGGTACCGGAATTGGCACCAAGCATTATTCTTTCTATAGTGCCTGCTAAATGTTATAATCAGTGGGGAGGAATGAGTGCCCACTCATGGGAGGGCCATCCCCGTCTGGGCCATTGGTAAGTATGAAAAAATATACAAATTACTTTAAATTTATAATATTTTTATACTACAACCAATGGCCCAGACTTGGCTGAATAGTAGAAAGCTTAGGACTTCTCTCAATTACTTCGATAAAGAATAGCTCCTACAGGAGAATAAAAGACAGAGGAATTACATATGTCCTTCTCTTATAAAAAAAGAATGACATAACAGCAACAATGTAATAATTCGATGAAGGAAACCAATTATAAAGCTAGTCCAGAGAATGAGATGCTTTATACTCATTTAAAAGTGTCCAAGGATTGTATAGAAACGCTCTTTTGACACGTGACATATACAAATGCTTCACAGTGAGCGACACTTTAAAAACAGTACATAAATGAAAGATAGTTATTGCTTAACACCGAGCTACACATTAAAACCACCCAGCACCGACGCTGGACTACTGTCTCTGGAGGAGGTATTCCCTTGCTTTTCACTATAAAGCAAGATAACATAAGGGAAAAACCGTCCCCCCACCCCCTTCCCCTTGTTCTGAAGGAAAATTCCTCTGAACGAAGAGGGCAGCGGAACAGCGTCAGTGGTCGAGCAGACTGACTAAGACATGTTCTAGATGTAAGATTAATGGAGCAACAGCAGAAAGAGGACCTAAAGATCTAAGGTCACCGGAGATGGACTCTAAATTTCTAAGGTAAAACTTGGTAAAGGAAGAGCGCTGTGTCCAGTAGGCAGCCTTCATAAGATCAGTAATGGCTATACTGTTAGAATAAGCCCAAGAAGCAGACAGTGCTCTAACCTCATGCGCTGAAATCTTTGTGACAGAATGTTGATCCGAAGATAGACTTTCATAGGCAATACGTATTGCCAGCTGAATCCATCTAGCGATAGAATTAACAGATATATATCCTTTCTGTTAAGAATCAGGGAAAGAAAGAATCTTTTTCTTCCCTTTCTAATGAAACTTGATCGACGTTTATAAATGCGCATTGCTCTAACTGGACACAGCAAAGGTCTACGGTTGTCCGAGGATGGTAAAGTCTTAATGATTCTTAGCCAAGAATCCCACTTCCGTAGTGAGGCTAACATTATTACCCACACTACAGTAATGGGAATCATCAACAGATAATGCATGAAGTTCAATCACTCTTCTGGCATACACAAAAGGCTAAGAGAAAGGCCATTTTATAGGTCAAGAATTTGAACTCTACATCGTCTAATGGCTCAAACGGAGCTTCTTGAAGCTTCAACAGAACCCAAGCCAAATTCTATTTAGAAATTAATCTGAGGGTTCTAGGTCTATTAATAGAGAAATTTCTGACTAGCTTGGATAAAGAAGAATCTGATCCAATAGCCAAGTTATCATGATGAGCATAAGTGTCTGATAACATAGACCTATAGCCCTTAATTGTGACGGGCTGCAAGTTTAATACGTCAAACAAGTAGACCAGGAAATTGGCAATCTGAGAAATGGACGGATCATAAATGTCTATGTAAATGGTCCGTACACCAACAGAAGAAAACCCTCCACTTCGCTGCATAATTCAACGAAAAGGAGGTCCTCCTACAGTTAGAAATTGCATCCACTTCTCGTCCTGTAAAATGTTTTCCGTGCAAGAAGGACCACACAACGGAAATACGTGAAGGTTGAGACCTTCCGGGTTGTGATGCAGTGTGTGGGACTTCCCCTGATATAGAAGGTCCTTTTGGGGAGGAAGCTTCCGGGGGATGTTCCATAACAGACACCTGAGAAAATTGATCCAGGGTTTCTGTGACGACAGAGGTGCTACTAGCAGAATTTTGCAATGAGACTGTTTGATTTTTAACAGAATCTGCTGAATCAACGGAGCAGGAGGATATGCATATCCTATCATTCCGTCTCATGAGATCGATAGAGCATCTACTGCGTACGCTCGATGATCTAGGCATGGTGACACGAACATCGGTAATTGATTGTTCAGGTGTGTCACAAAAAGATCTATCATGGGACGATCCCACTGGTAACTGATCTGACTGAATACTCGCTTGTTGAGAGTCCACTCAGATGGTAACAGTTGACCTTTTCGAGAGAGCGAGTCTGCTAGTATGTTCAGATGACCCGGTATATGATGAACTGAGAGATGAACGTGATGACTCAGAGCGAATAGGAGAATCTTCTCCGTTAATTCGCATAATGGAATCGAATGAGTGCCTCCCTTGTTCCCGAGATAAGCTACTACCGTTGAGTTGTCTGACAGAATCTGAACATGGACGTTCGCTACTTGAAGAACCAATGTTGTAGTGCTAGCCAGATAGGCATCATCTCCTTGATGTTTATGTGCTTCTCCAGGAACAGAGGGTCCCAAAGGCCCAGACACTTCAAGTCTGCAGGACTTAGGGATGCACCCCAGCCAGTCAGACTCGCATCCGTCATAATCGTGAAGACCGGATCTGGCAGATGAAGCGGAACTCTCTGAGTCAACCACTGGAGATCCACTCACATCTGAACCTTTTGTTTTACTAGGTCCATTAAAACAATCTGGATTTCGAGCGAATGCGTCTTCACACTCTAGTTCTGAGTAAAGAAAATCTGGAGAGGATGCGTGCCCAAATGGCCCATAGGAATAAGATCTGCAGCCGCTCCACACAGCCCCATCAGTCACATAAACTCCCTCGTAGTCATTGCAGGAGAGTTTAGACAAAAGCTAGCATAACAACTGACTAATTTTGCTCTGGGTAACGGCAGACGAACCAGATTGTTGTGAGTCTCGAAGCTCATTCCCAAGTGAATGAAGGACTTGGACGGAGCTAGATCAGACTTTTTCTCGTTTACTATGAAACCGAGATGTCAGAACAACTGAAGCAGACTCTGAACATCGTTCTGAAGAATAATTCTGTCACCGTATCTCTGAGGAATGTCGTCCAAGTAAGCTGACGTTACCACTGCCGAATGAGCTCGGAAGTATGACATTACCGAGTTCATAATTGAGTGAAAGCCCAAGGAGCCAGGTTCAGACCGAAGCACATCGCTCTGAACTGATAAACCTTGCACTGCAAAAAGCAGGTACTTTCTGAATGCCGGATGTACCAGGACATGAAAGTACGCGTCCTTTAGATCTATGCTTGCCACATAGTAGTCCACTCGAATGCTTGATCTTACAGACCGAATGGTTTGGAGCTATGATCAATTTGTTTATCCATCTCAAGTCTTTTACCGGTCAGAACGAGCCACCTGGCTTCAGTATGAGAAACAGGTGACTGCAAAAACCTGGAGAATTTTGATTCTCAAACACTTCTATTGCTTTCTTTCATAGGAGAGCCTGTACCTCTGCAAGGAGAGACTCTCTTTTGGAAGAATTCGCCGGAAGATTTGTCCAACGTGGACTTCATGTAAGTGGGGGCTTTGCTCGGAATGATAGCCGCAGGCCTGCCGAGACTACATTTCTCACCCACTGATCTTCCATAATTACCATACAGTTTTTTGCGAAGTTTGATAACCTTCCGCCAACTGGAAAGCAACAGAGGTCTAGACCAACACCTGTACATCTTGCAAGGCTTGCAGGAGGAGAAACTACATGCTCCCCGTGACAAACCTCATCCCGTCGTCCTGAGAGTGTCTGATGTATAGTCTTGATAAGACTTGCACCCCTTTCTGAGTCGCTATATTGACGACCTCCGGAGTAACTGTAAGAGGGTTTCCTAAACCCTCGCGAGGAGCTCCTTCTATGATTGTGAACTGAAACGACCTTGCCTACTCCGGCCAGCTGATGCATGTTGTTGAGACGCTGATCTTAGTAGCAGTGCACTGGAACCTTTTTTCACCCTGTCATCGATAATTGATGACGACGCAAGGGATGCATCACATCTAACCAACTCCAAATTTGCCACTGAAAGGGCGGAGTGGTACGTGGCATACATGACTGCCCTGGAAAGAACTCTTACCGAGGAACTAGCGGCCTCAAATTGGTGATATGGTCTGCATAGGATATAGCATCCATAATCGCTCTATTAGATAAAATAGAAGATTCCATCACATCTGAGCGTAAATTGAATGATGGAGGCAAGGATATATCCAAATCCAAAGCCTGCTCATCCAGACGCAGAGGAGCTTCCTGAACATCTTCTCCAGCCGTTTTAAAATAACGTGATCCAGGAAATGGTATACTGATTGAAGATGCAGATAAGAAATCGCCTTTCTTTTTCGAACTTGGTAGGTTGAATATGGTGTCGTTAATGTGTCCGAAGGTCTCTGACACTTGCCAAGAAAGTCCCGGGAAGGAAAGAACATCATCCTTCGCATGACATCTCTGTCTGGGGATGACAGCAGTTTCTGGCTAGCAGATGCAGCTTGGTAAGCAGGTGGTACAAGGTCAGGATAGTATTGATGAACAAGGGCAACGCCCCCGGTCCCCCAACCAAGATGGCAAATTCAAGGGAGCTGTTAGGATGCAATTTGTTCCAAGAGCATGGTCTTTATGAGAGGTTAAGGGTGTTAGGAGTACAATTTTCAAAGGTATCAAGAGGACATGTTTGTTTCAGATTTGTATCATTCTTATTAATCTCAGAGTTACTACACTTCAGTGAGCTTTGAAATTTGATATGGTTTGAAAATGTCTCAATGATTCAGTTCAAAACAAGTTCCACAGATTTGGAAATTTCAAAATGTAGAGAAATTGTCTTGAATTCTTCTGTGACTGGGTGTTTTGTATGGAACGCACAATGATGGAAGAGTTGAAAGAGGCACTGTTTTCGAAACTTCCATGCCATCTGCATTTTTGAATAATTTGCTAAAACAGAGTTGCTGTTGAACACAATACTTGATTGAAGAGTGGAAAGATTTACAGCTGTAAAGTGTAGTATCTTCAAGAAAAGTGAGATTCAATTTAGGATTAAATTAAAAAACCTTTGCCGAATTTGATTAGATGCAAAATTTGAGGTTAAGATAAGCCTATAGTGTAGTGCACAGATAGTGATACAATGTAGCGGAATCAGAATTTATACCACAAAGTTTTTAAGGTCACAAGAATTCCCTTTTGAATGACAAAACATTTTTCATGTCACATACAATGCAAGGCAACGGTTTAGATTCATAGACAACCCTGTTAATTAGGAAATTGATTAATTTATTTATTGGTGTGTAACGTCACATATTTATACACAATGGTCAATCATGACACAACATGGATATAAAGGCAAGTTTTTCCAATAGTTTATACCACATGTTGGCCTTTTTAGAGAACTTACACCCGAAGCACTGGCGACTGGGTCCTACTTCACAAGTAAAACAGATGACCTGCATTTACACCCAAATAAGCCGCATACTAAATTTGGTTTCAATCAAATGATTCTAACTAAAGTTATTATCCGGACAACACAAAAACTGTATTTTTTAAGTCGAAAAAGGGGAATAAATCCAGTAAAAATCAGTGGAGCGTGCCCATTTTCGAACTTGACCTGCATTTCCACCCAAGTAAGACACATACCATATTTAGTTTCAGTAAAATCATCCAAACTAAAGTTATCATCCGGACAAGGGTGTGGACAACACAAAAAATGTTTTTACAAACTTGAAAAAGGGGAATAACTCCAGTAAAAATAGACAGAGCGTGCCCATTTTCGAACCTAACCTGTATTTCCACCTGAATAAGCCGCATACTTAATTTCCTTTCAATCAAATGATCAAAAGTAAAGTTATCATCCGGACAACACAAAAAGTGTATTTTATAAGTCGAAAAAGGGGAATAACTCCAGTAAAAATAGACAGCGCGTGCCCATTTTCGAACCTGATCTGTATTTCCACCCGAATAAGCCGCATACTTAATTTCCTTTCAATCAAATGATCAAAAGTAAAGTTATCATCCGGACAACACAAAAAGTGTATTTTATAAGTCGAAAAAGGGGAATAACTCCTGTAAAAATAGACAGAGCATGGCCATTTTTTAACTTGACCTGTATTTCTAACCAATTAAACATACTTAGTTTCGTTTCAATCAAATGATCCAAAGTAAAGTTATCATCCGGACAACACAAAAACCGTATTTTCTAAGTCAAAAAAGGGGAATAAATCCAGTAAAAATCAGTGGAGCGTGCCCGTTTTCGAACTTGACCTGCATTTCCACCCAAATAAGCGGCATACTAAATTTTGTTTCAATCAAATGATCCTAACTAAAGTTATCATCCAGACAACACAAAAACTGTATTTTTTAAGTCGAAAAAGGGGAATAAATCCAGTAGAAATCAGTGGAGCATGCCCATTTTCGAACTTGACCTGCATTTCCACCCACGTAAGACACATACCAAATTTAGTTTCAGTAAAATCATCCAAACTAAAGTTATCATCCGGACAAGGGTGTGACGGATGGACAGACGGATGCACGCATGCACGGACAGACGGACGGACGGATGGACACTGCTGATTACAATAGTCCCCCGAAGGGTCGGGGGACAATGAAATTCATTGCTACCATATGTTGTTCCGAAAGGAAAGGGTAATCCTCCTCCTTCTCCCTTTCACCATCCGATTGATTCAGCTGAGAATTTCGGTCAACAGCATCTGAATGTACAGATGACTGAACCGACCCAGCACCACTGCGATGAGCTGCGCAATTTGTGACAGCAAGTCCGTTACAGAGACTTGAAGAGCAGCGGTCTTCTTTTGTTTTTTTGCTGATTGCTTCTCCTGGGATGGGAATCCGGACATAGATCTCTTCTCCGAATGTCCCAATGAATAAAGACTCAGATCACTAGCTACCGGATGGCCCGACTTCATGGGCGAAGACTGGGAATGTCTTCGCGCGGCTACCTGGATAACCAAAGTCGGGTAGCTAGTGTGCAGTCGTGTGTTCTTATCTGAACCTGAGGAAGAAGCCGTAACTGTAGCCGACCACAGCTGCAGTTTAGATGGAGCGGCAAGTGTGGACGTTAGCTCCGACTCAGTGAAGTTTCTCAAAACAACATTTGGCCCCAAATGTTGCTGGGTTCGAGAAGGCTCTTCCGCTCGCGGTCTATCAGACCTCGCCGAGCTTCCCAAAGAGAAACTTGCAGGCTTCTTCCCTTTTGCCATTGTCGCCGGGTGAGCTGTTAGTTTTTGAGATGCGTGCTCTACCCGATTCTACACTTCCCTTGACCGCAACAGACTTACCTGGTGTTACGGCTCCCACTGCCGGGTTGGCCACTTCACCGGTCGAACTGGCTGCTGGAATAAGAAGCCTTATTCCTTGTTTAATATTCAGAAGCATCTTAGCAGCCAGTTCTGTTTGCTCATCAGAGCACGACGACCGTAGCACACTTTGGATGGGTGTCGCAATACCATCACCATATTCTTGTTAAACTGAAAAAGAAACTGAAAAACTCGAATTATCCTGTGGTGACAGCTCCGGCATCGGAACTTCTCCGCCGTCGACGTACCACGACACCCGTCTCTAACGTCTGGCATCCCAATGTACACAAGTAGGACAGGAATCTGTAGGAGTGCATCGACTACAGGCAAGACAACAAGCATGTAAATCCGAGGTAGACTTCCTCACCTTGCATTTAGAGCAGTAAGCTTTCATAATTAATTACAATCAAAAACAGAGGCGATAGCACTCCTACAAATTCAACAACAAAAATACTTGATAAGGATACATGATAAGAGCAATCAAATTAATTTCGAAACAAATCATAAAAAAATTTTGAATAAAAATTTTTTTTTGAAAGTGCCTAAGTTCCCAAAGGGAACATCATGAGCCCAAGGGCATCCCAATAGAGCCAAAGTGTCGACAAACGCCAATTTATTTTTGAGCTACACTACCAGAATCATAATCAATGTATCCTACAATAATTCTCAAGTATTATAATACCAAATACTACATGTTAAGGGCGTTGCCAAACGTAAACAACGTCAACAGAAAAAATGGAAACAAGACAACAGGCACACAAAAAGGCCCAAAGTCAGTAACCAATTTAAGTGCTACCAGATGCATAGCTAGGTCTTCATACAAAGAAAAAAGATACATCGGACAGAAGATGCAAGACCAAAACGACCCAACACCCGTAACCATGGGGATAAACAGAATAAACATTCTGTAACACACGTTAAACTCCCAAGAAATTTAATAAAAAATTTCAATAAAAACAGCCAAAAAGATTAGGAGTTTAACAAGAGGGTTCATGGAAGGATAGGGAAGGAACACTTAACAAACAGTAGGTAAATCATTAGCAGGTGCATGTCCCGAAAATGGGAAACATGAAATAATTTTTATAATTATTGTAAAGTTACAGCCCTGAACGTCTCCAACCACCGTTGTTCACTTCCATCATCGATTTATAGCCTTGAATCCACCAATTCTTTCATTGATTTGTGTCTGGCATCTTCAAAAAAGGAGATTTAAAGCACAGATGTCAGCTCGTTTACTGACTTTGGGCTCAACAAAGAATGATGCTTGGCGCCAATTCCGGTACCTTCCTGGTTACCGTGCATGCGTAGTTAAAAAAAGTATGGAGGACCAGGTAGGACTTTAATTTCTTGGTTTTGTATGCAAATTTGGTGGATTGGGGGGTTCAAAATTTGTGTTTGGCCCTGGATTTTATCGAGTTTGCACCAGCTGAGTCTGGGCCATTGGTTGTTGTATAAAAATAGTGCCTTTTTGGAGAATTTCAAAATAGAAGTTATAGATTTCAACTTTGCTTGAAACTTATACTTTTTACATTTCTAAAAGGTTGATAAGGGCATGTGGTCATTAAAAGTCCATGTCTATTCTTCGTATCTATTGCATTAATTCTTTGTAAATGAATTACTTATCTGTTTGATCTTTTCAGTTCTTTCTCCAAAATCTTCAACCAGAAGTTGCATCCTCAATCTCATTTTTGCCCTCTAACCACACTGCACTGGAGACAAAAACATGAGGATTGATCACTCAGAGGGATCATTTGCAACTTCACCTCACACATCTCCAGGGATATTAGTTTAATTGATCTACTCAATAAATTTACAAGATTTTGAGGCAGTAGGAGAAAAATCATTAGTTTTTGTTGGAGAAAACATCCACAAAGTAGGCCTTTAAAAAACGTTTTTTGAGACTGTTTCTTCTGTAGCAATGTTTGCGCAAAGTGACTTTTTTCCTGTTTGTAAACTGGAACCTAGAGCTGAACTGATTATCACATTTATCACATATTACACAAAGTCAGAATTTGGGTTATATGACAGTATATGACACCAAATATGAACAGAGGAACTTGATTTGAACAAATTTAAATCTCAGCATCCCCCTAAAGGATGCTGCATAATAAATATCAAAAAATTTACACTGGTGGATCTGAACAAGGATATTTTCTTTGGTTAAGCAAAATGTCAATTTTTAAAGGCCTGTAATAAAGGGACAAAACTTTACATTTCAAAATATTACTTACCAGATATGGTTCATTCTCTCCAATGTCTAAAGGCGGTGCTTCTATCTGGTACACACTATGTGGTTTATTACACTGAAAAGTATTATATAAACATCCTCAAGTCAGAAAATGAAAATACAAGCTTAATCAGAAGGCTCTCATCCAAGATGTATTGGTACTTGCCAGGAAGTTAATCAGCAATATTGACTTCGATTCAGTACATTGGAATGCATCAGTACTTCCACGAAATTTAAAACGTGATGTTGATTTTAATGCAGTTCATTGAAATGTATCGGTACTTGCCTGGAATTTAATCCGAAATGTTGATTTTAATGCAGTGCGCTGAACTGTATCGGCACTTACCCGGAATTTAATCAGCAATGTTGATTTCAATGCAGTACATTGAATTGTATCGGTACATGCCCGGAACTTAATCTGTAATGTTGATTTCAGTACAGTACATTGAAATATATCGGTATGTGCCCGGAATCTAATCCGAACTGTTGACTTTAATGTGGTACATTGAAATGCATCGGTACTTTCCTGGAATTTAATCCACAAAGTTTAGTTCAAGGCAGGACACTGGCATCTATCAGAAATTGCCCGTAATTTAATGTGCAATGTTGACCTTAATGCAGTACATATCGATGCTTGCATGGAATTAAAACCACAATATTGATTTCAATGCAGTACATTGAAATGTAATGGTACTAGGACAGAATTTAATTTGCAATGTTTATTGCAATGCAGGAAATTGAAAAGTATTGGTGCTTTTCTGGAAGATAATCCGCAAAGTTGATTTCAATGCAGTACATTGAAATGTATCAGTACATGCCCAAAATTTAATCCACAATGTTGATTTTAATGCAGTACATTGAAATGTATTGGTACATGCCCGGAATTTAATCCGCAATGATTTCAATACAGTACATTCAAATGTACTGGAAATGTTGATTTCAATGTGGTACATTCAAATATATCGGTACTTTGCCAGAATTTAATCTGCATTGTTGATTTCAATGCAGTACATTGAAATGTATCGGCACTTGCCTGGAATTTAATCCTCGATGTTGATTTCAGTGCAGTACATGAATCGGGCCCTCTAGATGCTGTATACCAAATGTCAAAAGATTCTCACTAGTGTATCTCAAGAAGTAGTTAAAGATTACTCCTCATATTTGATTAAGTTCAAATTTGGGCTCCAATAGGGAGCCCAAATATTAACTCAGGGACTTGATTTTAACAAACTTGAATCTGATTCCCCTAAGGATGCAGTATAAAAAAAGGATTCAGACAGGGGGTTTGTGAGAAGCTTTTAAACAGTATTCCTCATATTGCACCAAATAAAAATTTGGGCTTCAAGAGAAAGACCAGTGATTAATCAAGGGACTTGATTGTAACTTGAATCTGACCTGCATAAGGAGGCTGTATGCCAAATGTCAAAAGATTCTAACAGGTGGATCTGAAGAAGATTCTTAAAGATTATTTCCCATATTGCACTAAGTTAAAATTTGGGCCCCCATAGAAAACCCAATTATTAACTGATGGACTTGAGTAGAAGAAATTTGAATCCAGCCCCTGTTAGGATTTTGTAAATGATCTATCAAAAGATTCTGACTAGAGGTTTTGGAGAAGAGTTTTGGAGATTATTCCTCATATTGAACTAAAGTTAAAATACAGGCTCCAAGAGTGGGCATAAATATTAACCCAGGAACTTGCTTAGAACAAACTTAGCTCTGACCTCCCTAATGATGCTGTATACTTAATATCACAGATTCGGACTGGTGGATCTGAAGAAGATTTTTGAAGATTATTCCACATATTGCATTAAGTTGAAATTCGGGCCCCATAGGGAGCCCCAATATTAACTAACCCCCCCCCCCCCCCCCCCCCCCCCCCCCCCAAGGACACACACTGACACAACCACAACCATTGCCAATTTTTTTACCATTCGATTCTACTGGTCCTAAGGATGCTTCATACCAAATAACAATTGTCTGCTCTGTGCAATGTGAGCGTTTGAAAATATTTCTATTTTTAGCTCCTGAGTTTCCTACAGGGATGCAGGAAATTTGTTTCCCCTTGAATCAAGTAGTTATGACTCAATAATACCACATACCAAATCTGGTTCAAATTGGCTTATCAATTCAGAAACTAGGAATGTTGGGCAGGGTGCCAAAAATGTTGCCCTCCAATTACAAAGGCAAATACTGCCCCATGAACTTCGTTTAAACAAACTTGATTGATTCTACACCTCAACAGGAAGCTCATTATCAAATATCAAGTAACTGTACCCATTAGTTCATGAGAAGAAAATTTGTGTAAAACTTGGGAGCATTTTCTCCCCTCCCCTCCTTATTGGGTGGGGCAAGTTGATTTATTTATTTACTGGTGTTTAAGGTCACATACTTTTGCCCAATGGCTAATCGTGACTGCAACATAGAGATAAAGTAAAGTCCAGCCAATCGTTTATACCCATGTTGTCCATTTTAGAGTTCTTCCACCCGAAGAATTGGTGACTGTGTCCTATTTTACCAGAAAAATAGAGCTTGTTTACCACAGTAAACAATCACTGCTTCACTTTTTGGGGGTTCCCACGGGAAGGGCAAGTTGATTTGAACAAAAACAAAATGCAATGTCAGAACAAACAATCACTTCAAAATTAAATGAAATTGGTTCAATAGTTTTGGAGAAGTCATGAACACCATGTTCATGGATGACAGACGATGGACAATGTACGATGAATGATGTATGGTATATGATGGACGGAAGACAGTGAGTGATCACTCTAGTTCACCCTGACTTTCAGTCAGGTGAGCTAAAAATCTCCTGATTTATCATCAATTACTTCTGTTGATTTTATATCAAATAATGATGAATCTATTTATATATTATCCCATTCATCAACCATCATGTGCCTGAAATTCATATATTTTGATTGTCTTGGATGCTTGTCCCAATCCAGCAAACCTGCCATTAAAAACCAAGCATCAGGTCAGCATACTGGACCTAAAAATAACACTGTTGAAGATATTTTTCATCAGAGGAATTATTCTGATGACAAGTAATTATTACTTGTGTCAAGTAGTTCAAGGAAAAATGTTGCTTGAAATTTGGTTCTATTTCCATCCTGTGTAGATCCCCACAGCAGCTAACTAATTTTGGCATAAATCAAGAACTTGTCATACTCATGTATGGTGTATTTTGTTCAAACCAGCCCATGGCTTCCTAAAATGTAGGTGGGGCCAAAAATGTTCCCCTCCAATAATAATGTTAAAAACCCATACACCCAAACTTCTTGTGATATACTTACTTCAACACCCCAAAAGGAACTCAGTACCAAATATCAAGTCACTGCATCTATTGGCTTGTAGGAAACCAGTAAGCTCAAACAAGTTTGAGAATGGAAGAACCAGTTTCCAAGTTTAATACATATATTCATTTTGCAAGGTCCAGAAGAAAACAGAAAAAGCAGTCTAAATTTAAAAAAAAAAAAAAAAAAAATATTTCCTATCCACTGAGATGTACAGACTTACTTAAAATTTATTTTTGTAGATGTTGCCAGATGAAACCATGTTTCTTGACAGAAAAATAAACTAACCTTTGATTTATCCCAGCTCCACCATATTCTATCTCCTTCTTCAATCAGCATTATCATTGGTTGAAATGACCGATCTAATATTTCTACTTTATGTTCCCTGATGGAAAATAAACTTTAATGAATATTCAGTTAGAAATAAAAACGATTGTTAACACTTTACCACATATGAATAGCAGAAGACATTTACCCCAACAGTTTTTGAACAAATAAATATTTTCATGTTTTGCCTAAAAAATACAGCTTATGACGACTCATTGGAAAATCTCATATGCTCCTTCCTTGAGATAAATTTTTTTTAAGAATATTAAAATTTGAATGGCTATTTTTGTAAATAGCATTGACCATTATGTTAGATAAAGAGTTAAATTGGTCTGTGCTTCTCTCACCGCCTTACTTACTGATGCAGAAAATAAAGTAGAACATTAAAAGTGTGAAATATATAGAAGAAAGACACACGTGTATGACTAGGTTAATCGATATGACATAAGTGTCAGCATGGAAGGATAAGACGAGAGGCCACAGGCCTCAAGTTTTATCCTTCCGCAATGGCACAAGTGCCATATCGATTAACCCATTCACATGTGCATGTCGTTGTGTTTATTACATGCCTTCATGTCTATAAAAATAATTAGTAGGAGGACACTCAGCAATTCATTTGACAGCTGTCAACAACTAGAGTGATGTCATGCATGCAGCCCGACTGTCCCAGCAATGGCAATGCTTAGACACAAAATAGTCGGAGCCATTACGTTAGTTTAAAAACAAGAGGCCCCAGGGGGCCAGAGGGCGATCACCTGACATGGTAGTCTAAATATCAAACCAGGGACTTGACTTGAATAAGCTGCATACGTCCCTCCTAAGAAAAGCATATACCAACTAGATGAAGCGATTGTGCCCACACAATACACAGGATTTTCCTTCTATTTTCAGTTCCTGCACTTTTACGTCCCAAAATTGAGATAAACACATAAAAAACAGATTTTTTTCCCAAACAAAATACTTTCAGCCTAAATTTTTTTCTTCAATCACAGTTGACCAAACACGACCAAAAGGGGATGTAATCATCTAGGCATTATATGGAGTCAACCTAACAAGTTACAATGAAATCCTTCCATAAATATGACCTATAGACTATGCTAAAGGTTTTTGGGTTTTGGGCCCAGGCAGCCATCAAGGCTAAATGATCACGACCAAAAGGGGATGTTCTCATCTAGACATTATTTGGAGTCATCCAACCAAGTTACATTGAAATCCCTTCATAAATATGACCTCTGGACCGTGATTAAGGTTTTCAGGCTTCGGGCCCTTGTAGCCATCACAGTTGCCCAATTGCGTCCAAAAGGAGTCGTTTTCATCTAGACATTATATGAAGTCAACCTACCAAGTTACAATGAAATCCCTTCATAAATATGACCTGTAGACGGGCTTTGGGCTCATGCAGCCATCATGGTTGAATGAGCACAACCAAAAGGGGACATTCTCATCTGGGCATCATCTGGAGTGATCCTACGAAGTTACAATGAAATCCCTTCATAAATATGACCTGTAGACTGCGCTCAAGGTTTTCGGGCTTCAGGCCCCTGTAGCAGTCAAAGTTGACCAATCAGGACCAAAAGGGGATGTCATGATCTAGGCATTATATGGAGTCAACCTAACAAGTTACAAACAATGAAATCCTTCCATAAATATGACTTATAGAGTATGCTAAAGGTTTTTGGGCTCGGGCAGCCATCAAGGCTGAATGACCGCGATCAAAATGGGACGTTCTCATCCAGACATTATTTGGAGTCATCCTATCAAGTTAAAATGAAATCCCTTCATAAATATGACCTGTAGACTGTGCTAAAGGTTTTCAGGCTTCGGGCCCCTGTAGCCATCACAGTTGTCCAGTCACGTCCAAAAGGGGACTTTCTCATTTAGACATTATATGAAGTCAACCTATCAAGTTACAATGAAATCCCTCCATAAATATGACCTGTAGACTGTGCTAAAGGTTTTCGGGTTTTGGGCTTGGGCAGTCGTCACGGTTGATAGATCACGCCCAAATGGGGAAATTCTCATCTAGACATCATACGGAGTCATCCTACCAAGTTACAATGAAATCACTCCATATTAAACATGACCTGCAGACTGTGCTAAAAGTTTTTGGGTTTCGGGCTTGGGCAGCCATCAGGATTGACAGATCATGCCCAAAAGGGGACGTTCTCATCTAGGCATTATACAGAGGCATCCTACCAAGTTGCAATGAAATCCCTTCATAAATACGACCTGTAGACTGTGCTAATGGGTTTTGGGCTCGGGCAGCCATACCGGTTGTTGACCGATCACGACCAAAAGGGGACGTTCTCATGTAGACATGACCTAAAACCTGTATATGAAATTTTGTGACAATCAGACAAGAACTACCAGGTGTAGCCTGTACTTGAAGGTTGAATAAAAAAAACTTTAACCACAAACTTTAACCAAAACTCCAAATTTCAACTAAACAGGATAAAACAAGAGCACCGCTGGGCATTGCATCATACGCCCGTGAACTGTTCAAATTGTACCATTTTAACACATTTGCAATTTTTTTAGAGTGCGAGAAATTTATACTGGCATATATATATATGTTACAGTCATTTGAGAAAAAGACTAACAAGTTTGAAGCCAATCGAAAAACAAATACTAAAGTTATCATCCGGAAACCAAATATTTGACGAAGAATTCTAAGTCCAACAGGAGCCATAATTCAGGCAAAAATTGTTCAGACCGACCCCATATTCGAACTTGACCTGTATTTTGTTGTGATTAAACCACATACCAAGTTTGGAGCCGATCGGAAAACAAATACTAAAGTTATCATCCGGAAACCAAATATTTGACGAATTCTAAGTCCAACAGGGGCCATAATTCAGGCAAAAATTGTTCAGACCGACCCCATATTCAAACTTGACCTGTATTTTGTTGTGATTAAACCACATACCAAATTTGGAGCCGATCGGAAAACAAATACTAAAGTTATCATCCGGAAACCAAATATTTGACGAATTCTAAGTCCAACAGGGGCCATAATTCAGGCGAAAAATGTTCGGACCGACCCCATATTCGAACTTGATCTGTATTTTGTTGTGGACGGATGGACGGATGGACGGACGGACAAACGGACGGATAACGCCATAACATAATACGTCCCGTTTTTTCAAACGGGCGTATAAAAACAAAAACCCCTACTTGAACCTTCAGTAAAAAACTTTAACCACAAACTTTAACCAAAACTCTAAATGTTAACAGATGGACGGACGGACGAACAAAAGTCATTACTATAGCCCTCACTGTAAACAGTCAGGCTAAAAAGAACACATTTTATCGCCAACCAAATTTGCGAGGGGAACCTGTGTTACTATTTCGTCCCCTGAGTTCCAATGTGTTCTATGTGCCTACTGGCACATTGAACACATTGAAACACAGGGGATGATTTTCAGCTATCGCTAGGGATTCAAACTGCAATTGTGTTGCACGATTTGTAGAAAATTCCAGTGAAATTTCGCTTCTGTTTAAAAACTATCCATCATCGATTTCCATTCCACACATATATGAGGGAGATATTTTAATTTTAAGATAGGTTTAGTGTTGCTGTAGATGAGGATTACATAAAACAGGCATCTAATAAATTACTAAAATGCTGTGAAGTGGAAATTTAAACTCTAAATTATGGAACACTGGATTGTTCTTAATAATCAATGATATGAAATTTTAATTTTGCTTCTTGAATTAAATCTCAAAGCAAGCTGTGAAATAAACCCAACACAACCCTACCCCCCTACCCCATACCCCCACCACCACCACTACCACTTCCATTCCCTATTAATCACACTCTCCACCAGAATTTTAGAAGTAACATGTTTTCCTTGCACTGGAAGTTACCTTGTTCAGTGTTTAAAGTTGATGTTTGGGATTTCCAAAAGCATTCATTTATATTGTTTTTATTCTAGGACATAATTTTGACGATAAAAATTGTTTCTTGCCTTTTGGGTAATGACTTTTCTTGCAATTTTAGTGTATAAAGCATGTTGGCACTACACAATGGTTCAAATGGTCATCATAAATACATTATCCTCTGAACTAAACAAATAATAAATTTCAAAAAAAGATTATTTAGATGTTAACAACTGCACCGCCAGGCAGTGGATAAAAATATGGCCGTGGCAGACATATTGGATATACCAGAATGCTGGTTATCGAAAGGAGCCATCCTCTAGTCATGACTAATCAACCATAAAGAAACAGTATCTGTTGGATGTACTGTTTTCAAGTTATCGAATGGACAAACAGAAATTAACGGATGGACAGACAGATGGGCGGACAGACAGTCGGACATTACTGCCCCAATTTGTCCTTGGAAGTTTTTCTTTAACCTAGAACATGCACTACAGACTTCTTGTTCGCCATAGTTGTGCTTCTGTTGACAAACAGTGGAAACAACTGATCACTGTAGAATTGTGTATATAAAATTATTAAATTGAGAAATCTTCCAATACATGTTTATCATATGCTGAATTTAACTACTGGCTAGCCTAAGATCTCCATTCAAACTAATACACTCTATGAGACATTTGCTGTAGAGTTCTTTTGCGATAGGGTTTCAGATTTTAGTGTAGGGTGAAGTACAAACAACTCATCTATTAACCTTTGAAGGCCTGGATAATTTCCTCATTTTTTTTGCTTATTAACACAAGCTCTGTCTTTTGGCTTTGCAGTGAATGGCAGTAAAGTCTTAGCTGCCTATGAAGTGGCTAAGACTTGATTAGAAACCACCAGCAGTAAACTTTGAATTTAAGCAGTAAGTTAACAAGAAGGCTGTCAATTGTTTCACCTGTTCTGGAGTAGAAAAACTGTCCAATGTAAGAAATAGGCCCATAGAGGTTAAGGATATCTAAACAATCAACATACCTCTGAGATTCTCTAGCATGTACAATGGAAAGATGAGGTCTTCCCAGTTCACCACTTTCTGTTTGAAAGTAATGCAGACCTGGTCGACTGGAATAGAAAAATAAGATACATAACGTTTTTTCTATAAATGGAAAAATCCATTTGGAATACCTCAATGGAAGATGTTACGAAATGTTTTTTCCAAAGTCCCAATACAAAACAAGAGGCCCCAGGGGGCCTGAGGGCACTCACCTGACATGGTAGTCTAAATATCAAACCAGGGACTTGATTTGAATAAGCTGCATACGTCCCTCCTAAGAAAAGCATATACCAACTAGACGAAGTGATTGTGCCCACACAATACACAGGATTTTCCTTCTATTTTCAGTTCCTGCACTTTTACATCCCAAAATGGAGATAAACGCATAAAAACAGATTTTTTTTTTTATTTTTGTTTGGAAATTTTCGAAGTCCGAAACAAAATATTTTCAGCCTAAAATTTTTGTTTCTTCTTAAAATTGACCAAAACGCCCAAAAAGTCCCACCCGAACCCCAAATTTTCAGTGTAAAAATTTTTTTTTTTTCTGTCTTAAAATTGACCAAAATGAATGAAAACAAAAAAACTAATTTCTGGATTTTGGTCCAAAATTTTCTAAGTCCCACCCGGCCCCCAAATTTTCAGTGTAAAAAAAAAAAAATTTCTTAAAATTGACCAAAACACAAAAAACACAAAAACTAATTTCTGGATTTTGGTCCAAAATTTTCTAAGCCCCACCTGGCCCCCAAATTTTCAGTGTAAAAAAAAAAATTTTTTTTGTCTTAAAATTGACCGAAACGCATAAAAAAACAAAAAAACTCATTTCCAGATTTTGATCCAAAATTTCTAAGACCGGACCGGGACACCAAATTTTCAGCCTAAATATGAACCCAGGGACTTGGCTTGAACAAACTTGAATCTCACCTCCCTAAGGATGCTGCATACCAAATATCAAAAGATTCTTATTGGCAGATCTGAAGAAGATTTTTAAAGAATATTCCTCATACTGCACTAATTTAAACATTTGGGTTCCCATAGAGAGCCCAAATATGGACCCAGGGAATTGATTTCAATAAACATGTGAAACAATCTTCCAAAGATGTTATATGTCAAATTTGAAAGCTTTTGGGGCAGTGGTTTGGGAGAAAAGTAGTCTTAAATGTTTTTCCCATTACCCACAGTGTTAAAAAAATGCTGACTCAGCACTTTTTCAAAGTCCCAGAAAAGTACCCCATGATAAAACCGATAGCAATTTTTTTTTTACCATTCCATTCTGTTGGTCCTAAGGAAGTTTCACACCAAATAAGAATTCCCAGTGCCGTGTAGTTTTGGAGATATGGGCGTTTTAATTGTTTTCTATTTTTAGCTGTTCCCATGGGGCAGCGAGAAAAGAAATTTGGGCATAAATTAAGTACTTATGACCCAATAAGCCCTCATATCAAATTTGGTTCAAATCTGCCTCTCGGTTTGGAAAATAGAAATTTTGGGAGGGGCAAAAATTCTTGCCCCTCCCATAATGACGGCAAATACAGCCCCACAAACTTCTCTTGAACAAATCTCTGAGTCTACTCCTCAAAAGGAAGCTGCACACCTAATATCAAGTCTCTGCTACTGCTGGTTCATGAGAAGAAGATTTTTTAAGATTTAAGCATACTTTTTGGGCGTGGCCCTACCAAGGGGCGAGGCAACTTGATTTGAACAAAATCAAATTGCGATGTCATAACAAACTATTATCTCAAATATCAATTAAATTGGTTCAGCGGTTTGGGAGGAGAAGACGCAAACATCATGTTCATGGACGACGCAGGACGCCGGACAGGTGAGGGATCACTATAGCTCTCCTGATTGAAAGTCAGGTGAGCTAATAATATGCAAAAATGAAGAACATAACCTTTGTAATAAGGATTACAGAACTCTAAACAGATAACCTGATTTCTTACGGGCACCACATCGGGCCAAATCAAAAATCCCAAACCGTTATGCACATCTAGAAGACCCTACCTGAACATATGAACACACTTTCAACAGTTCAAATTAAAACCCCTTGGAGCCTTTCACAGGAAACCAATTCTCTAAAGATAAAAGTGGCACTACAGGTGCCACATGAGGCCGGATAAAAAAAAACCCAAACATTTATGCACATCTAGAGACCCTATCTGAACATATGAACACACTTTCACTGTTTTGAATTAAAACTCCTAAGAGCCTTTTGCTGGAAACAGATTCTCTAATGACAAAAGTGGCGCTACAAGTGCCACATGGGGCTAAATCAAAAATCACAAACCTTTATGCACATCTAGAGACCCTACCTGAACAAATGAACAGACTTTCAACATTTAGAATTAAACTCCCTAGGAGCCTTTCGCTGGAAACCGATTGTGTAATGACAAGTGGTGCTACGGGCAACACATGGGGTTGGATAAAAAATCCCAAATCTTTATGCACATCTGGAGACCTTAAAAACCTTAGAAGCCTTTTTCCAGAAACCGATTGTGTAATGACAAAAGTGGCACTATGGGTGCCACATGGGGCCAAATAAAAAATCCCAAACCTTTATGCACATCTAGAGACAGTACATGAACATACTTTTAACATTTCAAATTAAAACTCCTTGGAGTCTTTCGCCAGAAACTGATTCTCTAACTACAAAAGTGGTGATACGGGTGTCACATGGGGCCGAATCAAAAATCCCAAACCTTTATGCACATCTAGAGACCCCCACCTGAATATATCAACACACTTTCGACATTTCAAATTGAAACCCCCAGAAGCCTTCACCGGAAACAGATCCTCTAATATCTAGAGACCCTACCTGCACATATGAACACATGAACACACTTTCAACACTTCGAATTAAAACCCCTAAGAGACTTATGCCAGAAACCAATTCTCTAACTACAAAAGTGGTGCTATGGTTACCACGTGGGCCAAATCAAAAATCTGAAACCTTTATGCACATCTAATATACCCTATCTTAGCATATGAATACACTTTTAGCATTTTGAATTAAAACTTCTAGGAGCCTTTCGCCAGAAACAGGGTGCTACATGGGGGAGGGGGTGGGGGTGGGAGGTCACAAATATGAAACCTTTATGCACATCTAGAGACCCTACCTGAACATATCAACACACTTTAAGGCCTAAAAAACTTAAAAATCTGTTTCTCAGGACCTTATGCATGGTCCTTTTGGCTGTTGCATTCACACTTTTCATAACCAATGCAAATTTAAAAAAAAATTAAAATTAAATGGTTTATGTCTGATATTTTACCAAAGTTAATAAAATTGATAAATTTGCCCCAGTGCAACAAGGCTTTGCAAAGCTTAAACATTTAAAAGCCATCTTGCACTCAAGGGACAAAAACGACACCACCCATGCTATTCTGTAGATTGAGGCCTAAAACATAAAACACACTAAGAAAATGAACTTCTGGTGGCAAAGAAATAATTACAAAAATAAACTAGAGTGATGTCACGCATGCAGCCCGACTGTCCCAGGAATGGCAATGCTTAGACGCAAAATAGTCGGAGCCATTTTTTGTTAACAGTTTACCTAACGAATCTGCCATATCTGCACTTGTGATATACAAAATTTGCTATTCAAATTTTATTTTTTCATTTCTCTACTTCAAAACATACCTCATGACCTATTAATGGAACAAACTTGATGAGCTTGTTCCAATAAGGAGTAATAAGCCATGGTTAGAAGTAAATAAAAAATGAAAAAATCTTATGTTTCAGAAAAATAATTTGTAATGTTGGCTTCAACTTGTGTTAGGTAAAGGATTAAAGATGCAGTAAATAAAGCAATGTTGGGCTATACTGAGTCAATTTTCTTTTTTGCATGTAATAACTCCCAATCCTTTAAAATGCTTTTTGGGAATAATTGCCTTTGTAATAATTGCCTTTGGTTGAAATCAAATACTCCAAACTGGAGTTATCAGTTGGAAACCAATTGTTTACAGACAGATGGATGGACCGACAGATGGACGGACGAAAGTCATGACTATAGCCCAGACTATAAACAGTGCGGTGGTGTTTGTCTGGGTTTTTAATCAAAACTGTAAACATGCATTTCTGACGAAAGAAAAAAAAGTGCCTAATTGGCCCCTGGCGGGGGGTACATAAGTTTAAAAAAAGGTTCCACATGTTGTGACTGTAAATAGTTCAAAATGCATATTGGAGAAAAGAAGAAAAAAAAAAGCCTAATGGGGGTGGTGGCTGGGGGGTGGGGGGGGTGGGGGGGGGGGGGGGTGTGTTTGTCTGGGTTTTTAACCACAAGCTTGGAGTCGTCCTACCAAGCTACAATGAAATCCCTTCATAATTATGGCCTGTGGAATATTCTATTCTATTCTATTCTATTTTAAGGCTTCGGGCCTCTGTTCCCATCACAGTTGCCCAAAAGGGGACGTTCTCATCTAGACATTATATGAAGTCAACCTATCAAGTTACAATGAAATCCCTCCATAAATATGACCTGTAGACTGTGCTAAAGGGGTTCAGGCTTCGGGCCCCTGTTGCCGTCACAGTTGCCCAAAAGGGGACGTTCTCATTTAGACATTATATGAAGTCAACCTATCAAGTTACAATGAAATCCCTCCACAAATATGACGTGTAGACTGTGCTAAAGGTTTTCAGGTTTCGGACTCGGGCAGCCATCATGGTTGAATGATCACAACCAAAAGGGGACATTCTTATCTGGGCTTCATGTGGCTTGATCGTACAAAGTTATAATGAAATCCCTTCATAAATATGACCTGTAGACTGTGCTAAAGGTTTCGGGCTTCGGGCAACTGTAGCCATCACAGTTGCCCAATCACGTCCAAAAGGGGACTTTCTCATGTAGACATTATATGAAGTCAACCTATCAAGTTACAATGAAATCCCTCCATAAATATGACCTGTAGACTGTGCTAAAGGTTTTCGGGTTTTGGGCTCGGTCAGTCGTGACGGTTGATAGATCATGCCCAAATGGGGAAATTCTCATGTAGACATCATACAGAGTCATTGTATGAAGTTACAATGAAATCCGTCCATATTAAACATGACCTGCAGACTGTGCTAAAGTTTTTGGGTTTCGGGCTTGGGCAGCCATCACGCTTGACAGATCATGCCCAAACGGGGCCGTTCTCATCTAGGCATTATACAGAAGCATTCTATGAAGCTGCGATGAAATCCCTTCATAAATACGATCTGTAGACTGTGCTAATGGTTTTCGGGTTTTGGGCTCGGGCTGCCATTCCGGTTGACCGATCACGACCAAAAGGGAACGTTCTCATGTAGACATGACCTAAAATCTGCATATGAAATTTCGTGACGATCAGACAAGAACTACTGGGTGTAGCCTGTACTTGAAGGTTGAATAAAAAACTTTAATCACAAACTTTAACCAAAACTCCAAATGTCAACTAAACAGGTAAAAAAAAAAAAAACCCACTTGAACCTTCAGTAAAAAACTTTAACCACAAACTTTAACCAAAACACTAAATGTTAACAGACGGACAGACAGATGGACGGACAAAAGTCATTTCTATAGCCCTCACTGTAAACGGTCGGGCTAAAAATGAAATGAAAAAGAACACCCACCAAAATGCAATTTTACAAAAAAATGGTTTGAGAAAGAGAAGATCCACTTTGTGGGGCCTAAACAATCAAGATTACATATTCTAGGAGCCTTTTGTCGGAAAGAAGTATTTTAGCTCAGTCTTTAAGGGACACCACTGACAACACCTGGTGACAAATATTTAAACTAAACCTATTTTTGTCATCTCTATACCATACTTAAGAAGTATGGCAAGTTTCAAAATTATAGCTTAAAAAACGGACTTACGGACGGAGATCATCACTATAGTTTCGCATTTTTTAAAATGTGAGGATAAAGATTACAGAAGTGATTATGTAACTAGAATATGAGGGTTAAACAGTTTTGGAATAGCTGTAAACAATACTACTTTATAGTAGAGGAGCTAAAAAAAAAAATAATCATGTGGAAGAAATATAAATTTTATAGTAAATTTCCTTTCTTATTATACCTACTGAAATTGTTTACTACAGGCTTGCACTACAGTGGAAGAACCTAACTCGGATAAAATACTCTCTATTTTAATCTTTCCCAAGATTTGGGAAAGAAAAGTGGTGTAAAAACACCACAAAAAAATAAGCCAAAACTGGGTCGAGCGCCAGTACAAATCCACGACTACCGTAAAACAGTGCGCAGTGCGTCAATTCGTCATTCTTTTGATTCCGAACACAGGAGTTATGTGATCAGCGGGGAGGAAGGATTCTTACCCGAAGAAGAAGACGGGAGGGCCTCCATGTGAACAATTATATATAATAAGAAAGGAAATTTACTATAAAATTTATATTTCTTATCAACCTATCTCAATTGTTTACTACAGGCTGCATAGACAAAAGGATGGAGGGAATCACATAACCAAACCACACATAACTCAATAGCACTGGAACCGTGGACAGAGGAAGAGATCCCTAGGCCTATCAAACCATAGCATCACAAACATTAGAAAAGACAATGAAAGATGAGGCGTATGGTGAAGTGCGACACACAGACAGAAAGGGCAGTAACAGCACAGAGCTGGAACAGACCCTGAAAAAAGCTGAAAAAAACGTCAAAGTCTGGCAGACTGATGGATTGGTGAAATCGTAGTAACGATAACGCACCAGAGGCAAAAAGGTGTCAACCCTGGTGAAGAACGGAGCCTTCATAGCCTTGGAACTCTGCTCAGAGTCCAAGGCTGAAAATGCTTCAACCAACTGGCACGGTCGAAGACGCCCAGAAGCAGGTTGCTCCATAGGCTGTTGGCGTGCGACCGATGATCGCGGCCTGGCTGACACTGTCGGCTGGTTTGATGGTTTGAGATCTGGAATGACCCCAAACACAAAATCAAGAGCTGCCCCCAAGTCCGAAGACTGCATGTCTGACTCTTCTCCTGAGTCGGAAGACACATAGCCCATCGTGGGCAAACCAGCTGACGCCTCCCATGGTGTCTGAACACCAGGGGGATCAGAAAGCGGCCTGTTTCCAATCCCGGGAGGCAGCCCCATAGAGGGCGCCTGGAAACCACTCGCTGCCTCACTGGAAGCAACGGGAAGGCTCTTTGACAGAACCTGAGTGAGTAAGGAGAGGGCCTCCCTAAGCTCACTGCCCGTACTGGCCGGTTCGACTGGGGAACGAACCGGCAAAGTGGCTTCACCTCTGACCCTCTTAAACAGCGAAGGGGGGGGGGCAATTCTCACCAGACGTGGTCGAATCGGGCACCCCGAAATGACAGTGTTCCCCACCCCCCGTGGGAGCGGGAGGAGCTGCACATTCCCCACGGAGGGGGTCAAACTCACACCAGACGTGGTCAAGTTGGGGGCCCCGAAACGACCGAGTCCCTCCCCCCCCTCCCCCCCCCCCCCCAAGGAGATGGGAGGAGCTGCACATCCTCCACGGAGGGGTAAACTCACACTAGACGTGTCGAGTGGGGAGGCTCCCGAAACGACAGCGTTCCACACCACCCGCGGGTGCGGAAGAAACGGCCACGAGAACGCACCAAGGCGAGGGCAAAAGGAATTGCCCTAAAGGAACCGAACTGGAAATAACAGAGGTGACAGCAGTAGAAGAAAAAAGGTGGAACTCAACAGAAACAGAAAGTAGAAGAACACCCTCAACTACGAGAGAAGGTGGCAGAAAAAAAAACGGTGGGTACACGACAGAACCCAGACGGTCGACAGGGACCGAAAAAACAGAAATTCAGCTCTCAACAGAGTGAAGAAATCCTGTCCAGACAGTCCCTGATTGACACCTAACTCCAAAAACAATTAATTCATCAACCGAAAAATTCATTGTCGAATCGCGTGATGTCGAAAACAAAACATTCGCGAAAACGGAATAGTAAATAATATACAATGAGAATGTGGTTGAAAATATAAATGAGAATATATAAAACACAGTCCTGTTATTATACGATCTTCAGATCCATAATTCCAGTCACAGGAAAACCATTATCGACGAGTTAAAATATCACTGTTACTGAGCAAGATGGCACACATCCACCACGTGTGCGGATAATCAAAAGAAACGACGAATTGACGCACTGCGCACTGTTTTACGGTAGTCGTGGATTTGTACTATGGAAGAGCGTCCCATACTGGGTGTGCGCCGATGGCACTCGACCCAGTTTTGGCTTATTTTTTCGTGGTGTTTTTACACCACTTTTCTTTCCCAAATCTTGGGAAAGATTAAAATAGAGAGTATTTTATCCGAGTTAGGTTCTTCCACTGTCGTGCAAGCCTGTAGCAAACAAGTGAGGTAGGTTGATAAGAAATGGTAGTATAATACTTACCTGAATGTAAATCTGTAGGTTCCTGTTACTGTCCTTACCACAGTGCTGTAAAAAAAAAAAACATGGTACATCCATCACAAAAATTCCACAGCATAAAGATGCACATGCTTTTATTAAAATCCCTTAACCACTGGTAACCTGAGTTGCAAATGACCACCATGCGAGTTTATCCTATAATAATGACTAAAGACCCCTGGAGCTTGATTTGAATAAAACTGAAACCTCATTATGTTGAATATGCTTTACATCATAACTGAATAAGTTTGACTAACAAATATATAAAATGAGAGGGGTGTGTCCATCCCCATTAGCTCACCAACACATGGCATGCAATAATCTAGGCTTATTACAAATCTGCAAAAAATGTCCGGTCATGTACATGCATAGCAAAACAAGTCAAAAATTTTCTAAAACCACAGTGACAAAAAAGTCTAACATTGCATTAAAAAAGTCCAAAATATCCGAAAAATGTCCGGCCAAGGGTTAATGTCATCTTAATTGATGCATTTAACACATACACGAAATATGAAAGCCACCGCATACCCGTGGTAGCCCCCACTCATGTGCAGAAAAACAGGTCAGAAATTTTCGGGTTATTCCTTTTTATCCGGCACACAGAGGTTAATTAACTGATTGAGCTGTGTTATAGTCTGTATCAAAACAATAGGTGTTTGCATCGTTTGCTCGATTGTTATTTTTGTCGGTTATCAATAATGATGAGTACTGATGTGAGATAGGTTCATCAGTTTATTTTCTTTTTTATTATTTTATTTACATGAGCATTTATTTGTAAATATTGTGATAGTGTTTGCATCGTTTGTTCAATTGTGTTATTTTTTGTCGGCTATCAATAGTGATGAGTATTGATGTACGATAGGTTCATGTGTATATTTTGTTTTTTATGTTTTTATTTGCATGAGCATTTATTCGTAAATACTGTGATATATGTAGGGGTAGTTCTACTGCAATGTCATATCACAATGGCTAATGCACAAGTAAACGCAAGCTTCATCCCAAATGGAAGAGGAGGAAAACATCTCATTTTTGATGGTTTCAAGTTCAGTATTAATTCCAGGAGAAATCAGCCCATCCATTAGCATTGCTGCCAAAAGAAATGTCTTGCCACTATCAATACGATGAATGATATCATCACGACAGCAGGTGGTATACATAACCATCCATCAGACTTAGGCCAAATTGCGGTGGATACTTTTCTGTCTGAATGGAAATGAACAGTGAAAGTGGATTCGAGGCCCATAACAGCAATCTACCAAGAAGAAATTGCCAAACTGAAAACTGATGAAATGCATGAAGAAATACTGGGAACGATTCCGACATTTTACAGCATTAAAACATCTTTATACAGTTCAAGAGCCCAGACATGTAGGGATCTACCACAAAAGCTTACACAAAGACAACTGGTGACAACTTTTTGTTGGCTGATTATGGAGAGGTGGACAAAATACTGATATTCTGCACTGACCTCAACTTACAGCACATTGCCACTGCTGAAGCTTTGTTCTGTGATGGGACTTTTAAGAAGTGTCCTGCGATATTCTTCCAACTGTATACCACTCATTGTTTTGTTGCAGGGAAGATGTGTCCACTTCTTTATGCATTCCTTTCAAATAAGACACAACAGACATACCAACGCTTTTTCGGGCTAATAAAGCAAAGGTCTGCAGATTGAGGTATCCAGATCAATCCACAGAGAGATTTCAAAGACTATGAGATGTCTGCTGAGAATGCCATAGTTTCCACATTTCCAATGGCTGAGCTGAAGGGATGTTTCTTCCACTATGGACAGGCCATTTGGAAGAATGCCCAGAAATGCCATCTCCAGCAGGCATTCAACGACATCGAGGACATAAAAAAACTCATCAAATGTGCCATAGCCTTGCCTTTGGTTCCAGTCAATGATATAAGCGACGCATGGTTCCTAACAATGGAAGAGATTCCAGACTCTGATACTGCACTCAACAACAACATCACCAAATTCTGTGACTATGTTATGGAATATTGGGTGGAGGGTACTCATGGCCGTCAGATATAGAATCATTATGGTAGCAATGGACCCAGAAAGACAAACCATGTGGAGGGCTGGCACTGCAAGCTGCAGTTTTTCTTGCCAGCTCGCATCCCAATATATTCCGAATGATTGACTTCATTCGGAAAGACCAAGCCTTTCAGGAGACCAGCATCATTCAGCTTATCAATGGGGGTGTTCTCATGCCACGAAAAAAGAAATACAGATCTGTCGATGACCGGCTCCAGTACAGACAAAGGCTATACAGTGAGAAGAGCATAAGTCTTATGAAATATTTAGGCTTTTCCCTCAGGAAAAGACTATTGTTTTTCTACGGATTATTATTTTTTTTTTATTTTTTTTTTTTTAGGCTTTTCCCTCTGGAAAAGACTATTGTTTTTCTACGGATTATTATTTTATTTTTTTTTATTTTTTATTTTTTATTTTTTTTTTTTCCACACATTTTTGTCCGTACGATTCAGAAGCCATTTTCGAACCGATTTTCACACAATTTGGCACACGCATAGAGTGGCAAAAAATCTAAAAATGTACGGAAGCGGAATTTTCGATTTAACCCTTATTTCGCCAGAATTGGCAAAAAACTGCCAAAATTGGGGTTTATTGGCACTTTCTCGAAACACGTCTTTAGGATTTTTTTTTAACATCCATCATTACTAGACCTGCCTATGACACAACCTTTGATACACACGACATATTAGGCGATGCATATGGTAACCCTCCACAGGCTGCCAAACATCGAAATTTTGATGAAATGGGCCGGTTTCAGACCCCCACAACACCCAAACGATACCCGAGAGGTAAACATAACTTCCTTTATTGGAAGTGGAATTCACCGAGGATCATTTTTGTAAGTAATAAGGGTGTTCAGAAAACCAAGTGTTAACCCATTTGGGCTGGTTAAACAGCAATACCCCAAAAAAGCTCAAAACTTCATGTTTTCCGTGGATTTCTCTAAACGAGTCTTGTAGATTTTCAAGAAAAATTGGTCACTCTCAGGTCTTGGTGTGACATTACAAGCTGCATGGATAAAATATTCCGGTCAGCATTAGTTAACCTTCCCCGAGCTGCTAAACGTAAAAATTGTGATAAAATGGGCTGTTTTTAGACACCAACAGCACCCAAACGATATACCACAGAGAAAGGGGCCTTCATTTATCGGACGCAAAATTGATCGGAAAATATTTTTGAAAGCGGTAAGGGTATTCAAAATTTGACGTCTTAACCCATTTTGGGCTGGTTAAAGAGAGATACCTATTAAAATCTTAAAATACCCATTTTCTGTGGATTTCTCTAACAACATCTTGTAGGTTTTCAAGAAAAGTCGGCTATTTGCAGGTCTTGGTGTGACATTACAAGTCGCATGAACAAAATAATCCGGTCAGCATTAGTTAACCCTCCCCGGGCTGCTGAAGGTCAAAATTGCGATAAAATGGGCTGTTTTTGCACACCAACAGCACCCAAAGGGCACACCACAAAGAAAAGTGCCTTCTTTTATCTCGCGTACAATTTATATGGAAACATTTTTGTAAGTAGTAAAGGTATTCAAAAGTCGACGTCTTAACCCATTTTGGGCAGGCTAAAGAGAGATATCCCTTGAAAGCTTTAAATTCCCATTTTCTGTGAATTTCCCTAACGGTAACTTGTAGGGTTTCAAGACAAATTGACTATTCGTAGGTGTTTATGTGACATTACAAGTTGCATGGACAAAATACTCCGGTGAGCGTTTTTTAACATCTACAAGCTGCCAATTAACCATCGTAATGTTGTTAACATGGGACTGTTTTCAGACACGCACAGCACCTAATGTATACATGAGAGATAAACATAATCTCCTTTGTTTGAAGTGGAATTCACAGAGGACCATTTTTGTAAGTAATAAAGGTATTCAAAAAGCCAGGCGTTAACCCCTGTTGGGGAGGTTAACAGGGATACCCATCAAAAGCTTAAAAAATCGTTTTCCCTGGATTTCTTTACAAACATTTTGTGGGGTTTTCAAGAGAAAATGGCCGTTGATAGGTCTTGGTGTCATATGACCAGTTGCATGGATCAATTATTCTGGTAGGCATTTGTTAACCCTTCATGGACTGCTAAATGTAAAAAAAAATGAGGAAATAGTCTGTTTTTGGACACCAAGAACATCAAATGGAAATGCCACAGAGAAACGTAACTTCTTTTACCGGACGCAAAACTGATAGGGAAACATTGATATTGATATTAACCCATTCTACCATTAATGATGGGTTTTACCTAAACATTTTTTTATCAAACCCAAACCGAGTCATTTGAGACTACTATACTCACCTTTCTCATAACATCAATGAAGGAACTTTAGTGAGGCAGTTAAAAACAATTCATCAGACACTGTGGGGTCAAGAAAAATCATGGAATCTAATCGGGAAAAGCCATGATTCTCCAGAATCATAAAGTCTAGTTTTTTGGGTTTTTTTTTTTTTTTTTTTTTTTTCCACACATTTTTGTCCGTACGATTCAGAAGCCATTTTCGAACCGATTTTCACACAATTTGGCACACGCATAGAGTGGCAAAAAATCTAAAAATGTACCTACCGAAGCGGAATTTTCGATTTAACCCTTATTTCGCCAGATTTGGCAAAAAACTGCCAAAATTGGGGTTTATCGGCACTTTCTCGAAACACGTCTTTAGGATTTTTTTTAAACATCCATCATTACTAGACCTGCCTATGACACAACCTTTGATACACACGACATATTAGGCGATGCATATGGTAACCCTCCACAGGCTGCCAAACATCGAAATTTTGATGAAATGGGCCGGTTTCAGACCCCCACAACACCCAAACGATACCCGAGAGGTAAACATAACTTCCTTTATTGGAAGTGGAATTCACCGAGGATCATTTTTGTAAGTAATAAGGGTGTTCAGAAAACCAAGTGTTAACCCGTTTTGAGCTGGTTAAACAGCAATACCCTAAAAAAAACTCAAAACTTCATGTTTTCCGTGGATTTCTCTAAACGAGTCTTGTGGATCTGTTTGCTGTGCCAATTCATTGCCCTTGTTTCAGTTCGAAAGTGAAGATTTTGCTATTCTCATCTTCATTTTGCTGTCTGGTTTCACATCATTCAGTCTTTTCAAGGTAAATATTAGTCAGTTTGAACTACTAGTTCAACCTTGAAAGGCATATTTCCTACTTTCACAAAAACATTTGTCCTGAGAACAGGTGCCTCCTATGAATTTTCTGCAGTGTACTGCAGAGTATAGAAAAATTATGGCAGTGGTTTCTTGTCAAGTCTTCTTCACCTGTGGAGACTCAGTGGTTAGAAGATGGAATGCCAGACCAAAAGGTCCATGATCTGAACCTGACCAGTGGTATCTGCATTGTGTGCTTGAGCAAGAGTCTTATAATGCTCATTGGCCATGTGGGGGGGGGGGGGGGGGGGGGGGGGGGGCACAGGGATGCTGGTTAATAGAGTGTTCTGCACATCAATGGTGCACTTGCCTTCAGCAGCTGCTAAACTGCTTGTGCAGAGTTGGTACACTGGGGAATCTGACAGTTGCTTGCTACTTCTTGGTAGTTCTCTCCAGGTATTCAGCTTCTTCCACCCATACAACCAACACATTGTGACCCTGGCTGGTGAAAGTGTCATTACACCCCAATAAAACTAAGTCTCTGAGAATTAAATGTCAGTCTTTAATCTTTTTATCTGATCTGTATAGCCATCACTCTCGGATTCTGACTTCATTCAGCCTTCTTGCCATTGTATGGTAAAACAGTAGCCATCACCATAAGAACTTGTGCATTGTACATGTCTGGATTTTGTATCAGTTTCACTCAAGTTTCTCTGTCCAGAAATAATATTTTTTCAAGCATGTAATCCACTCACATGAAATTCATGTGTGTCCCTGTTTGTCCAACTTTTTGAAGTTGATTTGTATGAAATTTTACACAGATTATGGACCATGCAGGTGCAAATCTTTAAATGTATCTGTCTGATATTGTTTAAAGCTTCCAGGCGTTCAAACAGGTGGTGCACGCTATGACATTGGTCACTTTTCCTGTGCTGGGGAAGACAGCTTTTTCCCAATTTTAACTTCAAGTTCCCCCCCCCCACCCCCCCCCCCCCCCCCGGCCTGAGTTTATTTCATTACTGTGGCTTATTATTCACTCAGTGACAAGATGGTTGTCAGTGGGGAAAAGGAGAAAAAGAAGTGAGCATATCTGAATAAAACTTTAATATTTTAAAAATAAATAAATAATATACATTAACATGACAAGCTGAAGATTTAAATTTGACATGGATACTATAGATTGTACAAGGTCTATGATTTTAAAAATATATAAACATATTAACATGACATCTGTGAGAGTATAAAAATATAAATTAACATGACAAATTGAAGATTTTACACTAAAAACCAGTAAGATAAGATACAGAATCCAACTAGACTTTATGATTCTGGAGAATCATGGCTTTTCCCGATTAGATTCCATGATTTTTCTTGACCCCACAGTGTCTGATGAATTGTTTTTAACTGCCTCACTAAAGTTCCTTCATTGATGTTATGAGAAAGGTGAGTATAGTAGTCTCAAATGACTCGGTTTGGGTTTGATAAAAAAATGTTTAGGTAAAAACCCATCATTAATGGTAGAATGGGTTAATATCAATATCAATGTTTCCCTATCAGTTTTGCGTCCGGTAAAAGAAGTTACGTTTCTCTGTGGCATTTCCATTTGATGTTCTTGGTGTCCAAAAACAGACTATTTCCTCAATTTTTTTACTTTTAGCAGCCCATGAAGGGTTAACAAATGCCTACCAGAATAATTGATCCATGCAACTGGTCATATGACACCAAGACCTATCAACAGCCATTTTCTCTTGAAAACCCCACAAAATGTTTGTAAAGAAATCCAGGGAAAACGATTTTTTAAGCTTTTGATGGGTATCCCTGTTAACCTCCCCAACAGGGGTTAATGCTTGGCTTTTTGAATACCTTTATTACTTACAAAAATGGTCCTCTGTGAATTCCACTTCAAACAAAGGAGATTATGTTTATCTCTCATGTATACATTAGGTGCTGTGCGTGTCTGAAAACAGTCCCATGTTAACAACATTACGATGCTTAATTGGCAGCTTGTAGATGGTTAAAAAATGCTCACCGGAGTATTTTGTCCATGCAACTTGTAATGTCACATAAACACCTACGAATAGTCAATTTGTCTTGAAACCCTACAAGTTACCGTTAGGGAAATTCACAGAAAATGGGAATTTAAAGCTTTCAAGGGATATCTCTCTTTAGCCTGCCCAAAATGGGTTAAGACGTCGACTTTTGAATACCCTTACTACTTACAAAAATGTTTCCATATAAATTGTACGCGCGATAAAAGAAGGCACTTTTCTTTGTGGTGTACCCTTTGGTTGCTGTTGGTGTGCAAAAACAGCCCATTTTATCGCAATTTTGACCTTCAGCAGCCTGGGGAGGGTTAACTAATGCTGACCGGAATATTTTGTTCATGCGACTTGTAATGTCACACCAAGACCTGCAAATAGCCGATTTTTCTTGAAAACCTACAAGATGTTGTTAGAGAAATCCACAGAAAATGGGTATTTTAAGATTTTAATGGGTATCTCTCTTTAACCAGCCCAAAATGGGTTAAGACGTCAAATTTTGAATACCCTTACCACTTCCAAAAATATTTTCCGATCAATTTTGCGTCCGATAAATGAAGGCCCCTTTCTCTGTGGTATATCGTTTGGGTGCTGTTGGTGTCTAAAAACAGCCAATTTTTACGTTTAGCAGCTCGGGGAAGGTTAACTAATGCTGACCGGAATATTTTATCCATGCAACTTGTAATGTCACACCAAGACCTGAGAGTGACCAATTGTTCCCCTAACACCAAGGGTGGCTATAATTCCTCCCTCCCCCCACTGCCAAGCACGAGTTTCTAGCTATTTGTCTTTGTTGATATTGAATTAATAAATATCTTATCTGATCTTATCTCCATTAAACCATGCAGCAGGCCACCAAATGTGTCCATGGGACACTAATAACCCCGCTTTATGAAAAACTATATTTTAGTGCTTAACAAAGTCCAAAAAGGGGCATAACTCAGATAAAAATGATCGTACCACACTCAAAATCAAACCCATCTGGTATATTGTTTCCAGTAAGCTATATTCCAAGTGTGATTGAAATCGAACACCAATAACTCAAGTTACCATCTGGAAACCAATATCAACGTCTTCTATATCAGAAAAGGGCCATAACTACCAAAATATATCGATCCAAGCCTACTATCAATCTGAACCTGTATTATGTGGTTATAAACCAATGTATAAAATTTTGTTTCATTTTGTTCAGTCAAACCAAAGTTATCTGCCAGAAACCATTTGTTTTGGATGGACGGACAGACATATGGACAGCCAAACAGATGGACAGACATACAGAGAGGGTGGCAACTACATGCTCCCCCGAAATTTTTGGGGGAGCATAACAAGAAAGAGAGAGAGAAAATGCAGAAAACTCACCCCGGGGAAGATTTTTTCATGAAACATCCTTTACTGTTGTTGAATGCAACTTCCTGAACTGAATGAGGCACATTACAATTCTTCCATGACCATTGTACAGACTGTCCCTGATCTATATATAATATTTCATTTGCAAAACCATTGTCATTAATTTCTGCCAGAATATCCATTCTTCTCTTCACAGTCACTGCAAGTGGTGTACATCGGATTCCTGATCTAAAATAAAAATACAAAGGGAAAAAAAAGTTAACTGGTGGAGTGCGAGAAGCCACTATCATGGCTTTATTGAAAAGTGTTGAGAGCCACTTTAGTGAAATTGTACTATATACATTAGTTTACTCTTTGTTTTGCAGTTTAAAAAAAGTCTTGAAATAAAATTGTACTGCAACAATTTATTGTAGAGTGCGGCACTCTCCACCAAATTGTCACAATCTGATTATTTATGAACAAGATCCTGCTAAACTAAGACTTCTCGTGCTAGTTTCATGGCATCAATGAAAAAATGATACTTGCATTACAAATGAACTCTGACAAATAAGTTAGTGCTCTACCAGTTGAATAACACTTTGGTCAATTTAAAGCATTTAGAAAGGATTTTTACATATACTCGCCCAAAAAAGAAAGTGTGCATTGCAGAAATTGATCAAACTCCAAAAAAATAATTTCGTAGGTGTAAAGAGTGTTAACCTGTTCATGAATAAGTTATATTGAACACAAAAACAGCTTTCCCCATTAAAATTGCATCAACGTTAAATGACGTGCTGCACGTTTGTGAAAAGGCATATTTTACACGTGGAGAGTCTGAAAATTCATGCAGCAGTGTGAATCCTTGGGTATTTAAACACTAAAGTAAGGCCTTCCTATCGTTCACATTCAAACTTGCACTTCTGTTAAAACGACTCCACATTAGCATGCCAAGCTTGACAATGAATCAATGTCTCCTTGCCCTGGGTATGATTAGAGCTGGCAGAACACACAGAGAGGTTGCCCAGCATTTGAACTGCCACCGTAACACTGTAGACAGGCTAGTCCATCGACATGCACAACATGACGACGTTCGAAACCGACCCCGCTCTGGGAGACCCTGAGTTACCACCCCTGCACAAGATCAGTATATCCGTGTCGTCCATCTCTGGAACCGGCAACAAAAGGCAACGATGACAGCCAGGAACACCCCTAACCTGAGACGGATACATCCTCAAACAGTAATCAACCGGCTGAGAGAATACGGCTTACATCCTCGAAGACCTGCAATTCGTCCGATTTTGACGTTACGTCATCATCGTGCTCGACTGCAGTGGTGTAGACAACATCTCAGGCATCCCTTACACTGGTGGCGACGTGTTTTATTCACAGATGAATGTCGTTTCCATCTTTCATCATCAGATGGCCGCCAGAGAGTGTACAGACATCGAAACGAACGCTACGCAGATCCATGTGTCGTGGAGCGAAACCGTTATGGGGGAGGGTCTCTCATGGTGTGGGGTGGCATCACTGCCCATAACAGAACTGAGCTGGTCATTATTGATGGCAATCTCAATGCAGCCATATATCGTGATGAAGTGCTTACACCTGTTGTTGTCCCATTTCTGCAACGTCACGGCCCCGACGTCATTCTACAGCAGGACAACGCCCGATCCCACGCAGCTCGTGTTGTTCAACAGTATCTGCAGCAACAACAAGTGGATGTTCTTCCCTGGCCCGCAAATTCGCCCAATATCTCACCCATTGAGCATGTATGGGACGAAATGAAACGTCAGCTACGCCGGCTTCCCCATGCACCGTCAACGCTTGTGGAACTCCAAAGACAGCTTATCAGAATACGGAACAACACCCCACAACACTTCCATGCTAACCTGTTCGCTTCCATGAGGCGTAGATGCACAGCAGTAGTCAATGCCGATGGAGGTCATACCAGATATCGAGTGTGTGACTTTTGTGTTTGACCCTTAGTGTCTTTGACTCTCCATGGCACCAAGAGTATTCAATGTAGCGGAATGAAATTTCTCGTATTGATCACAAATTGATTCATCTGTGATTGAATAAAATTTCCATGAATGAAAATGATATATATCTTTTTTTAGTGTTATTTTTCAGCATGCACACTTTCTTTTTTGGGAGAGTATAATTTTCTAAAAGCAGTTCAACTGTCATGAGCCACTTTTGATAAAAGATCATTTTTATGCTATTTTAGAAAAAAAAATGATAAATTTTTTTATATTTACAAATGACCCAGACTTAGCTGGTGCTACCTCAATATTTTTAAGGGCCAAACACAAATTTTGAACCCCCCAATCCCCAAAATTTGCATACAATACCGAAAATTAAAAGTCCTATCTGGCCCTCCATCATTTCAGCACTTGCGCAGTACCCAGGAAGAGACAGGAATTGGCGTCAACATCATTCTTCCTAGTTGTGCCTACGGAACTGATAACTCAGTGGGGAGGCATGAGTGCCCACTCATGGGAGGGCCATCCCCGTCTGGGTCATTGGTAAGTATAAAAAATATACAAATTACTTTAAATTTATCACATTTTTATACTAAAACCAATGGCCCAGACTTAGCTGAATCGTAAAAAGGCGGAGGGCCTAGGACTTAAAGAATTAGCAGACCAAATACAGCTCCTAAGCCTGCATTAGAACTCCCAAAGTGAAAAGGACATTAAAAATTTAAGGAATTACCTATATGTCTCTCCATACAGCAATAGAGAAGACATACCAACGAAATAAGGAGCAATATCCAAGTAATTCCCTATTACTTAGCATAAATGATTACGCTACATGGGTGTAACGAGCCCCAAACTTTAAGGCTAGTCTGGAATAAGACACTTAAAATTAGGAAAAACGTGTCCAAGAGTGAGAGACTAACGCCCACAAACACACGCCATATATGATGTAACAAGCTGTACATAAGATCAGAATAAACTACAGACAATAACAGCTTAACTCATAGTTACACATTTATTAAAAGGCCAGAAGAGGTAAAGAGGACCCCCCCCCCCACTCCCCACCCCTTTTTTGAGGAATAATCTTCAAAACAAAGAGGGGAGCAGTCTGGAAACAGTGAAAAAGCGGTACCAAATAATATATATATTCGTCTAAAAGGTACCAGGCTATTAATTATTATTAATATATTATTAATTATTGGTGCTTAATGTCACATCAGCAGCTAAGGCTATATTGTGGCGATCCCGGTTATTAAAATCGCAAGCTTCAAAATGTATGCCACATCTGAAAAACGCAGATAGGTCGAAAACCGGTGATATAAATATGTACAACCTTAAACTTGTCCAATTGAATCCCAATGGAAAGTTATCTAATAGAACATATACACTTCTTAGCCAACACACAGGCGACCACGTTCAGGTTTACAATTAATTCCAATAATGAACCTCCAAATTGTAACCATTCAATTATATGAGTAGGAATATGCCTCGTGTACCACTTATGGTTGAAAACTGGATTCAAAACATGGAACGGGATAAGATTAAAAATACCTGTCACAGACTGTCCCCAAATAATTCATTGTTCCCTAGGTCTGTTAAAACCAATGATTGTTCGGAGCAAGAATATACCACTCCGAATAATGAAGCCAAAAATAGAGAACGTATGCATAGACGGCCTGTTGGAAACTCCATAACTGATCGACAAATAATTCATATCGAACCCCCTCACCTGCAATACTTGAATTGCTAGATAAGTAAGGCTGGCACAGTAATATTAAGGCTTGGAACAGTGACAAATTCCTTTTTCACAACATGAAACAGAAACTTCACGCAACATTCCCAAGCTATACTGCTGCTGTTATTCTCAATAAAGAGTAATACAGCTAAAAGTTAGTAAGCTAGTTAGCCAAAGCAAGCATAATGACACTAACCCGACATGACTCGTAACACTTTAGTGTTAGTTATCTAGAATAGTATAGAAACCATATGGCTCCCTCACGTCTGACCGACTCCATAATGCCACTAAGGATGGAGGGGGACGTGGTGAACATGGCACTGTTGCAAGGAATATACACGCTGAAACAGTCGACATATCCCTTGAAATCAAGACAGTATGCCATGTCATCAAATAATACACCATCTTGACATAATATCCAATCATCAAGTGGAAATATAATCCACAACATAAGATTTAATAACTAGAGGGGGTATCAGTACCCTGTGGCTCACCAACAGGTGGCCAATGTGAAGGGGTGGCTGGAGTAAAAAAAAAAGTTCAAAACCTGCACACAAAAGTCCAAAATTAAAGAAAATAAGCAGCTAAAGGGTTAAATAATATAATAATAACCCCTAAGAAGCATGCTAACATAAAATAGGAACCATGGCAATATGCTACAAGGTAAGTCTCCACTTTGAAAAAAAGAAAGACAAACCTCAAAACCTGCACATAAAAGTAAAAAAAAAAAGTATCACATTTGTTTGAATGGGTTAAAATTGAGAAAAATACACTGATAATGTCACAGTAACCCCCATGGCAATATGCCAGTAAGGTGAAAACCTACCTGAAAAATATCCTCTTGGAAGAAAAGAAAGAAAAACCTCAAAACCTGTACATAAAAGTCATCACATTTGTTTCAAAGGGTTAAAATTTAGAAAAATACCCTGAAAATGTTACAATAACCAGCGTGGCAATATGCCAGTGAGGTAAAACTCCACTTAAAAAAATATCAAAACCTGCACACAAAAGTACAAAACCTGCACACAAAAGTCCAAAATTAAAGTAAATCAGCAGCTAAAGGGTTAAATAATATAAAAATAGCCCAAGAAGCGTCCTAACATAAAATACGAACCATGGCAATATGCTGCAAGGTAAGTCGCCACTTGGAAGAAAAGAAAGACAAACCTCAAAACCTGCACATAAAAGTAAAAAAAAGTATCACATTTGTTTCAAGGGGTTAAAATTGAGGAAAATACCCTGTCACAGTAACCACAATGGCAATATGCCAGTAAGGTGAAACTCTACTTGAAAAATATCCACTTGGAAGAAAAGAAAGACAAACCTCAAAACCTGCACATAAAAGTCAAAAAAGTATCACATTTGTTTCAAAACCTGTACATAAAAGTCATCACATTTGTTTCAAAGGGTTAAAATTTAGAAAAATACCCTGAAAATGTTACAGTAACCACCATGGCAATGTGTCAGTGAGGTAAAACTCCACTTAAAAAAATATCAAAACCTGCACACAAAAGTACAAAACCTGCACACAAAAGTCCAAAATTAAAGTAAATAAGCAGCTAAAGGGTTAAATAATATAATAATAGCCCCAAGAAGCATCCTAACATAAAATAGGAACCATGGCAATATGCTACAAGGTAAGTCACCACTTGGAAGAGAAGAAAGACAAACCTCAAAACCTGCACATAAAAGTAAAAAAAAACATCAAAACCTGCACACAAACGTCAAAATAAGTCCAAAATTCCGATTCAAAGGGTTAAAATTAAGACAAAATACCCTGGAAAAGAGTTAAATGTTATCGTGGACCCCCATAGCAATATGCAAAGAAGAAATTTTTTTTTTAAAAAGCACAAAAATCCAAACCTGTAAACAAAAGAAGTCCAAAATTGAAGTAATTCAGCAGGAAAAGGGTTAAATAATACAAACATAGCCCTAAGATGCATGTATACATACAATAGAAAGCATGGACATATGCTGCAAGGTAAATCTCCACTTGGAAGAAAGGAAAAAAAAAACATCAAAACCTGCACGCAAACATCAAAATAAGTCTAAAATTTGATTCAAAGGGTTAAAATGAAGACAAAATACCCTGAAAAAGAGTTAAATGTTATAGTGAACCACCATAGCAATATGCAGAAACTCTACACTTGGAAGAAAGGAAAAAAAAAAAAAACCATGAAAACCTGCACGCAAACGTCAAAATAAGTCTAAAAATCTATTGAAGGGGTTAAAAAAATTTTAAAAATGCACTGGAAAGATATCAATGTTATAATAACCACCACTGCAATATGTAGTGAGGTCAACCTCACTTGAAATTGTTTTTTTTTATCACAACCTGTACATAAAAGTAAGAAGCTGTAAGTCCAAAAGCTGTACATAAAAGTCCAAAATTGAAGTAATTCAGCAGGAAAAGGGTTAAATAATACAAACATAGCCCTAAGATGCATGTTTACATACAATAGAAAGCATGGACATATGCTGCAAGGTAAATCTCCACTTGAAAGAAAGGAAAAAAAACCCATCAAAACCTGCACGCAAACATCAAAATAAGTCTAAAATTTGATTCAAAGGGTTAAAATTACGACAAAATACCCTGGAAAAGAGTTAAATGTTATAGTGAACCACTATAGCAATATGCTGAAAAAAAAATTTGTAAAGCCAAAAAATCAAAACCTGTACACAAAAGTTCAAAATATTTGAGAGCGGACGCCAACGCCGACGCTGATGCCGACGCTGACGCCGGCATGAGGGCTATGCCATAGGCTCACACAACTAACGTTGGTGAGCCAAAAATGAAAGTGGGAGACGAAAACTATGTTCCGACACCCAATCATAAGAAATTTAAATTTAATAGTAAATTTCCTTTCTTATTATACCTACCACAATTGTTTACTACAGGCTTGCACTACAGTGGAAGACCTCAACTCGGAAAATATACTCTCTATTTGGATTTTTCCCAAGTGATTTGGGAAAGAAAAGTGGTGCAAAAGCACCAAGAAACAATAAGCCAAAACTGGGTCAAGCGCCACCGGCGCACACCCAATCATAAGAAATTCAAATTTAGTAGTAAATTTCCTTTCTTATTATACCTACCACAATTGTTTACTACAGGCTTGCATTACAGTGGAAGACCCTAACTCGGAAAATATACTCTCTATTTTGATCTTTCCCAAGCGATTTGGGAAAGAAAAGTGGTGCAAAAGCACCAAGAAAAAATAAGCCAAAACTGGGTCAAGCGCCACCGGCGCACACCCAGTAGGGGACGCTCTTCTCTTAGTACAAATCCACAGCTTCCGGAAACCAGTATGCAGGCAGTAACTGATGAATCATTCTTTTGAATCCGCCAACATTGGAGTTATGTGATCAGCAGGGAGGAAGGATTCTTACCCGAATAAGAAGACGGGAGGGCCTCCATGTAAACAATTGCGGTAGGTATAATAAGAAAGAAAATTTACTATAAAATTTAAATTTCTTATCAACCTACCTTACAATTGTTTACTACAGGCTGAATAGACAATAGGATGGAGGGAATTACATAACCAACCCCCACATAACCCATTTGCACTGTAACCGTGGACAGAGGAAGAGGTCCCTAGGCCTATCAAACCATAGCATCACAATCATTAGTAAAAGACAATGAGATATGAGGCATATGGTTCTGCGCGACGCACAGACAGAAAGGGCAGCAACAGCACAGAGCTAGAACTGACCTTGTAAGAAGCCTAATGGCTAAGGTAGACAACAGCCAGAGCAGAAGAAAGAGGGCCCACAGTAAAAAAGTCCTCAGACTGCTCCTGCAACTGATGCAGATAGGTGGAGAAAGTAGCATTTCTCCAGTAGGCTGCCTGCATAACATCCGACAACATGACGGAGTTAGTATAAGCACAAGAGGTAGACAATGCACGCACCTCGTGGGCAGAAATACGATTGGTAATACAATCATCTGTCGCTAGACGAGCGTATGCCGCACGAATAGCAAGACAAATCCATCGAGAAATGGATTGAGAAGCGATCTTCTGTCGACCAGGAATAAGAGACAGAAGAAATCGTTTCCTGCCTTTCCTAATGAACTGCGTCTGATTGAGATAAATGCGAATTGCACGAACCGGACAGAGCAAAGGGCGGTTATGCTCAGCAGAAGGAAGAGCCCTGATACAGATAGGAGGTGGAGTAGTTTCTGGTATCTGATTCTTGCCCAGAAAGGAGCAATCAGTGGTAAATGTAACACTGTTGGGAGAGCTCCTGAAAAAGTTTGGGTCAACCGAGAGGGCATGAAGCTCATTAACCCGTCTGGCTGCGGCAAAAGCCATCAGAAAAGCCGTCTTGTGAGAAAACTCATATCCATCTGGGATAAAGGTTCGAACGGCGCACCCCCCCCCCCAACCCCCCCCCCCCCTCCCCCCACCCCAAGCAAAGCAGCACCAAAGAAAGATTCCAGCTTGGGGTGAGCTGCAAAGTCCAAGGCTTTTTTCAAGTAAAAGTGCCGAACAAGCTTGGAGAGGTATGGATTAGTGCCGATACAACGCTGTCCCACATACAAAAAGGTCTCCGAAAGCATGGACCTGTACCCTTTAATGGTAACAGGCTGGAGACCCCGACAATCAAACAGATATACCAGAAACTCCACAATCTGTGAAATCGAAGGATTGGCATAATCAACAGAGTGATCGGCACACCATCGACAGAAGACCTTCCACTTAGCCATATAGGCTAAACCAGTGGAGTGCCTCCTTGAAGAAATGCACTCCACTACTCGTCTTCGAAAGCATGGACCTGTACCCTTTGATGGTAACAGGCTGGAGACCCCGAGAATCAAACAGATATACCAGAAACTCCATAAACTGTGAAATCGAAGGATTGGCATAATCAACAGAGTGATCGGCACACCATCGACAGAAGACCTTCCACTTAGCCACATAGGCTAAACCAGTGGAGTGCCTCCTTGAAGAAGAAATGCACTCCACTGCTCGTCTCGAAAAAACCTCTATGGAGGAGACAGGACCTGACAAAAGATATGCGTGAAGGCACAATGAAGTCAGGTCGATGTGAAACCTCCTCGGGTGACCTTGGCAAAGAAGGTCGTGACGTAGAGGGAGATGTGCCGGAACCGCCACCAACAGAGAGCGGAGCTGATTGATCCACACCCACTGAGGTGACAGGGGAGCGATCAGAATGATTCCACAACTGCAGGTTCGTATCATGGTTAGAACCTGAGGCAGAATCGGAAAAGGCGGGAAGGCGTAGCCGACAAGACCGTTCCAATCGAGTGACAGAGAGTCTACAGCGAAAGCCAGAGGATCTGGACATGGGACACGAAAGTGTCCACCTGATGGTTCCAACAAGTCGCACAGAGATCGATGCGGAGACGACCCCAGAGATCGCAAAGCGACTGGAACACCGTCCTGTGGAGCATCCACTTGGTGGAAATGAGAGGAGAGGTCGGTTGGAGAGGTCTGACATGCAGCCGACCTAGAGGAATGAGATAAGTCACCGAACCGCAGAGGCCGATACCCCACATCCACACTACCAGACATCTCTGCAGACCCCTGCAGGGATAAAACTGCTGTGCTCAACAGCTGAGAGGCCACAGCAGAGGGTTCGGCAGGCAGCCCCTTCTGACTTCGCAGAGTTAAAGTCAGGGAAGGCTGAGGCCGATACCTCACGTCCACACTACCAGACATCGCTGCAGACCTCTGCTGGGATAAGCCAAGGCTGGCTGAAACGGTGAAAAATGACATTGCAGACGGAACAGCAGTAGCAGCAGATATGACAGGAGCTGTTGAAACTGGTGGAAAAGGGGAGAGAGCAACTGAGCTCGGCTCCAAAGGAGGAGTCACAACCCTAGTGACAGCCTCAGATGTGGACTGGAGAGGGACCATAGTCCCAGAACCAGGCATCTCTTCACCAGACAACTCAACAGCTCCAGCAGTATCCACCACAGAAAAGACTGCACATCCCCCATGGAGGGGGTATAACTCTCACCAGACGAGGTCGTGGCGGGAGGCCCCGAATGACAGCATTCCCCCCTCCGGGTGAGGGAGGAACGGCCATGAGAACGCACCACAAGCATGGGCAAAAGGCATTGCCCTCAAGGAACAGTCCTGGGCATAACAGAGGTGAGAGTAGTAGAAGAAAAAGGTGAACTCAACAGGTGTAGAAAGTAGAACAACGCCCCCCAACTACAAGATTAAGGTGGCAGAAAATAAAGGACCGGCGGGAACACAACTGAACCCAAATGCCGACAGGGACCAAAAAACAGAAATTCTGCCCTCAACAGAGCAGAGAAATCCTGTCCATACAGCCCCTCATTGAACCTAACTCCAATAATAATAATAATATCCAAAAGGATAACATAAATTTACCAATGAAAAAAGTTTATGTCCGAACCGCACAGTACGCGAAAATCGCACACGAACACGGAGAATATATAAAATTCAATGAAAATGTGGTTGAAAATAATAACAAGAATATATAAAACACAGTCCTGTTATTATACGATCCTCAGATCCATAATTCCAATCACAGGTAACCATTATCAACGAGTTGAATTATCACTGTTTCTTAAAGCAAATATGGACGTCTCGCCACGTGGGCGGACGAAAAAAGAATGATTCATTAGTTACTGCCTGCACACTGATTTCCAGAAGCTGTGGATTTGTACTAAGAGAAGAGCGTCCCCAACTGGGTGTGCGCCGGTGGCACCCGACCCAGTTTTGGCTTATTTTTTCTTGGTGCTTTTGCAATACTTTTCTTTCGAAAATCGCTTGGGAAAGATCAAAATAGAGAGTATATTTTCAGAGTTAGGGTCTCCCACTGTAGTGTAAGCCTGTAGTAAACAATTGTAAGGTAGGTTGATCAACCTAGATGTGACTCCTTTTGCCTTGTACCGATTATAGCAGGAATATAACCCTGAAAAGGAGTTAACTATAGGCATTCAAAAGAATGCCCATTAATCACACTAGGTTAATATGGCATTATCAATAGGGCTAAATGCTTCAGACAACTAACATAAAAACAATACCGGTAACAAGGGAACAAACTCTTCTCATGTTATGGTACCTTGTCCGATAGGACAGTGGTCTCAGCTTGGCTGAAGTAGCTAAAGGTCTTTCTATTCATGAAGACAATTGAATGGCTGATAACTGCGGCCTTAGAAGCTCACTAAGGAGACTTACAATGCTAGCCGCTAATGATAGGGATAAAAACACTGCTCATACTTCTAGCTAGGGTACTAAGGTGTTAACAATAAGACTAAAGTCTATGACACTTAAGAAAACAACACTGAGAAGGAAAAAAGCACTCTTTTCCTTTAGCGGTTCTATTCCCAAAAGACAGAGGTCTCTTAGCCTAGTTAATGAAGCTTAGAAGACTTCATCTCCGTGAAGACAGAGATGTCGGTGTAATTTTTTGTGACTTGAGACAGCTCACTAGATGGAGACTTACAACATTAGTCGCTCAAGTTAAGGAAAAAAAGCGCCGCACTTGATTCTTATAAGGCATCAACAAGATGACTAAAAGCCACAGATGCCTAAGAATACAACACAGAGAAGGAAACAACATACGCTTTCCTTTCAATGGCCCTAATTCCAAAGAGACAGCAGTCTCCTATTAGATAGGATAGCTAACAAGTCTTCATCTGGTGAAGACAGATATCTCGATGAAACTGCGACCTTCAAAGCTCACTAAACGGAGACTTACAACATTAGTCGATCAAGGTAACGAATAAGGACCACTCTAATGCCCGAAATTACAAAGAGACAGTAGTCTCAGCTAGCTAACGCAGTTTATTAGTCTTCATCTCCATGAAGTCAAATATCTGTTTCACCTGCGGCCTTGGAAAGCTCACTAAACAGAGACTTACAACTTTAGCCATAACGCATAAGAAAAAGACAGCTGTAAAATTATATAAGGCTACTATAATGTTAGTCGCTATTGATATATAGACACAGACCACTCATACTTCACATAAGCCAAACTAAGGCGACAACAATAGGACTAATTGCCTGTGACACCTAGGAATATAACACCGAGAAGGAAAACGTAATCTTTCCTTCTAATGGCCTTATTCCAAAAAGCTAGCGGTCTCAGCGTAGCTAACACAGCCTAGAAGTCATATATCAGTGAAAACAGATATGTGTGTTACCCTGCAGCTTTAGACAGATCACTAAATGGAGACTTATGATGTTAGCCACTAATGTACAAGAAAAGACCGCTCTAACTGTACATGAGGCTACTATGGCGTCCATAATAGCACTAAATGCCTCTGATGCCTAGGAATACAACACCGAGAAGGAAAAGATGTACTTATTCCTTCTAACGGCTCTATTCCCAACAAGACAGCTGTCACAGCCTATCTATGAGCTATCGATCTTCTATTCATAAGGATTAGATCATTGCCTTTCTAAGCCAAGGGAGGCGTTGTTAATCGGACCAAAAGCCTTCAATACCTGAGCCGAAAGATTCGGGAAGGAAGATCTTCATCTTTTCTTTGCCTGGCACCTTAGTTGTTTTTTGCCTAGCAAACACATACTTTTGTTCAGATGGAACAAGATTCGAGCTTATGAATAAAAATTCATAGTCTCAAAGTGCCATTCCGTGAGGGATGGAGAATCAACCTCCGTAGCCCTCACACCATCTGAATGTTCCATCTGAAACATGATCAACACCATCCGAATGTACAGATGACTGTACCAACCCATCACCGTCCGACAGCTCACTACCGAAGACTGTTGACAGCAGAACCTGCGACTACTGGGATGCTACGATATGCTGCGCAATCTGTGGCAGCAGGTCCATGAACGAGACTTGCAGAGCAGCGATTATCCGCTTCTTCACCATATGCTGCTCATGGGATGGAGATCTCTCCCCAGATCTTCAATGCATGTCCTGTAAAAAAATGCCTCAAATGACTAGCTACAGGTTAATCCGACTTTGGTGGTGCCGACTGGGTACATCTCCGTGGAGCAGCATGAACATGCAAAGTCAGAGAGCTGGTCTGTGGTCTAACATGCTTCATCGATGAAGCTGAGGAGAAGCCATAGCTGCAACCGACCTCGGCTGTAGTGTGGAAGGAGTGTCCCAAACCACAAGCATGAATGGGCGTCCCAACTCACTTAAGTTTCTCGAAGCAAAAACAGTCAGCCCCGACTGTTGACAGAATGGAGAGGGATCTCCAGCTTGCAGTCTGGCTCCAAACCTCGCCAAGTGTTCCGTTTAGAAACTTGTGGGCTTCTACCCCTTAGCGTTCTTTTTCATGGAAGTAGAGGAAGCCGTAACAACAGCCGACACCAGCTGAAGTGTGGCAGAAGCATTGCTACGACTCATTAAAATTTCTCACAACGGACAAACAGTCAACCCCGACTGCTATGGAATGGAGAATGCTCTCCAACTCACGATCTGGCCCCAGATCTCGCCGAGTATCCTGTTGAGAAACTTGTAGACTAATCCCCTTTGCGTGCGCTTCCATGTAAGAAGAAGAAGCCATAACAGCAACCGATGCCGGCTGCATTGTGGAAGGAACATCCCGACGTGTGTATAGTTTCTCACAACGGACACAGTCGGCCCCGACTGCAAACAGGACAGAGAGTGTTCTCCAACTCGCGATCTGAATCCAGATCTCGCCGAGCATCCCATAGAGAAACTTAAAGGCTTCTTCTCCTTATTGCCATCATCGCTGGGTGAGCTTTATATTATAAGGTGCTCGCTGTACACACATCATACTACTCGACCACAACTGACCTACCAGGCGTCTCGGCTCCCTAAAAAGGGCCAACCACTGCACCGGCCGAGCTAGCTGCATGCAGAGAATTAAGCTACTCCGGCTTTAATCCTGTGCATTTATATCTCGAGCACCTTGGCAGCTAGCTCTATTTTACTCATCAGAGTGGGGCTCATCAGAGTGCAACGACAGCAGCATGTAATGGACAAGTGTCAAAGTACCATCACCATGTTCTTGTTCCTCTGAAAAAGAGACTAAAAGACTAGTATTAGCCAGCGGTGAAGGCTACCATCGGAACTTCACTGCCCACCACACAGGTCGATACCCGTTTCCAACGTTCGCATCCCATAGTACAAGTATTGAAGGAGTGCCACGACTATCGGCAACAACAAGCTTTTATTCCAAGGCTTCTAGAACTTACACTAAGTAACAATTATTATAACGGCGACAATAACAATGAAGCCAAAAACAGTCCACTGCACACCCAAAAATAAACACAGGGATACATAACATAGACAAAACAAAATTTTTCGATTAAAATTTAAAAAAAAAATTCATAAAATTTTGAATGAAGCCTAAGGGACCCAAAGGAACCTCATGAGCCCAAGGGCATCCCGATAGAGCCTAAGTGTGGACAATCACTAACTAAATAAAGCTAAACTACTGCAATAAGATATACTATGTATCCTAATAGAAAAACAGTGATTGTTTTAAACTAAACATTGAATTAATACGAATCCAAAACGTTATTGAACAGACAAAGTCAAGAGGAAAAAACGGAAACTAACCAACAACAGGCACAACAAAGGCCCAGAGTAAGTAACCAATCAACAACCACCTGATGCAAAAACTAGATCTTCATATGACGAAAAAACAATGCATCTGGTAGAAGATGCAAGAATACAAAAACGTCCTGAACCAAAATAGACAGGATGTAAACATAGGGGATAAACAGAATACCTATTCTGTTTACAAGTTATTCTGTTTTCAAGTTAAACTCCCAAAAATTTAATAAAAAATTCTTCAATAAAAATGCCGAAAGAGCTTGGGAGTATAACATGAGGGTTCAGGAGAGGGAAGGGAAGTAATACTAACAAAACAACAGTGGAGTCATATTATAATGACGACGTTCAGAATCATATCCCGAAATTGGGGAACATGAATAATTTTACATAAAAATTTTAAAGTTAGAGCCTGAACATCCGAAACCACCGTTATTTACTTCCAGCATCCTGTTATACTGTTGATTCCATGAAAACCATCATTGATTTGTGTCTGGCATCTTCAAAAATGAGAATTCAAAGCACAGATGTTAATTCAGTTGTTACAGACTTTGGGCCAAACAGAAGAATAATGTTTGCACCAATTCCGGTCTTTTCCTGGGTACTGTGCATGCGAAAGTACTAAATGTATGGAGGGCCAGATAGGACTTCTAATTTTCGGTATTGTATGCAAATTTTGGGGATTGGAGGGTTCAAAATTTGTGTTTAGCCCTTAATAATATTGAGGCTGCACCAGCTAAGTCTGGGCCACTGGTTTTATATAAAAATATATTGCCATGGTGGTTTTCAGTTTCATAAGGTGAAGCTTAAATTTCTTTTGAACATTGGTAATGTTTGCAAAATGATCTCTTGGTAATCCAAACACCTCGATGTAATTAGAGAATTATTTGGGCATATACTGCCAGCAAGTGGGAGAAACACATGAATGAGTGATTAATAATGTATTTGATATTTTTTGTTTTCATTGAGGTTAAATGATACTTTCAAGAGCCAGAGACATATGATGTGAGACAGTTTTAGGAAAGAAGATGTTGGAGAACCCAGAGAGAACCACCAAGCAGGTGTGAGTAACTGTCAGACTCCAATTTACTGACAATGCACAAGGAGAGTTGGTATCGGTTTAAGATGGCACATTTTGTCACCGTGCAAATTTGGACAATTTGGATTGTTTCTTTGCTAAGGACACAATGCAGATGATGCAAATCTGGAATGAACCTACAAATTTTTAATATTAAATCCAATGCTGCATGCTTAACTCTTAGCCTGCTGGGTATTTTTAAGATATTTTTCATTAAATCTAGTCATGGCTGCTTCACATTAGATTTAATGGAAAATTCGGGGGCGCGGTGGCTCAGTTGGTAGAGGTGCAGGCTGCAAGCCGAGAGGTCCTCGGTTCGAATCCCAATGGCGGCAACCGCGTTGTGTCCTTGGGCAAGACACTTCACCCCGATTGCCTACATGAGGGCACGATGACGCTGTGTACTGGGGCGTACTGCATGTCAATGGTGTGCATGTCTTCAACCAATCTAACCCTGGCTGTGCTGCGGTGCAGAGTTCATAGTTACGATGTTGGAGAGCTGACAGCTGCTCGTCGTTGCTCAGTGGTTCTCTCCGGGTACTCCGGCTTCCTCCACCCGTAAAACTGTCACGGTCACGATTAGCCATTGTGCATAAGTATCTGACCTTAAACACCAATAAATAAATAATGGAAAATTCTTTTAAATTTAACTCAAGAAATCATTTGTGAAATAATTCATTCAATCTACAGGGAGAAAATTGGATAAAATGTGCCCAAATTACATATATTTCAATATCAAGAGAAATCCTTCCTGGGCAGGAATATCTGCCAGCAGCATGTAAGGAGTTAATGTTACACCAATTTATAATAAATCTTTTTAACTGCATAGATTTCTGACAGTTGCAGTTCTGACCTTTTAACTAACATGAATAGCAAATGACACTTGCAAAACATTAACAACTATATTATTTGAAATCCCAAAGCAAATTTCCAGAATTCATTCAATGAAGCTTGGTCAACACCGGTTCACCCCACATCTAAGCGGTGGAGGTGTATGCGAATAAAAATGCAACGAGACATCACTATAATTATTCATTTAGGTGTATATGAAAGATTATAGTGGTATCAGTTGCAATTTAAGGGGTGGGGGTGTTTACAAAATGTGATGCTGTACCCTCAATGATATTTATGTCATATCTCCGATATCTGATGTCAGATTTTTCAAAAGTTTTCATCTCTATATTTGGAAGCACCAGTACTAAAATATGTCTTGATATTTAATTTTGACATTTTGTGCAGCGAAATTTAATTTTGACATTTTCCAAGCTACAAAGAAAAGGAAGGGAATGTGGATTCTCGCCACTGACAAATGGAGTAGATGATGAAAATATACAAACTGAAGCAATTAAGATCAATGTCTGATATATTAAAGATATAGTCATATGGTACTCAAACATCACTCAAGGTTTTTCTCACAACACAGGAGTAGGCAAATATATGTCCACATATGCGAGCAAAAGAAAATGAATTAACACATGGTAGCTTCTAATTTATGTGCAAAAAGTCATGGATGCAGGATAGGGAAGGCAACTTCAGTTTGGCATGCATCAGCTGTGCTCATCCAGTGAATGCATTTTCAGTCCAAGTCTGGTACTTTTGCATATATTTTCTATTTCCTAAAAGATTTACTTTTGGGAAACTTTTAAATAACTTCATTATATCTTGTTTGACAGGGCTCATAGCGCTCTGTCAAACCATACATAATAGATTAAATACCCATATTGGATGTACTGGGAACAAAAATGTCAATAAATGTGGGGTGTACAGTGGATTAAGAGTAATTACTAATTTTTGGAGAGATTATAAGATTTTTTAATTAAATTAACATGAGTTTATTCTGTAACTTATATGCAATTAACAATTTACATTTGTAGTGAAGATGTGGAAAAGGGTTTGTTGTTTGGAAGTTCCAAACAACAGAGTTTTTTAATTAGAATATGAACAATTAAGTAGGCACCACTGTAAATTTGACCAGCAGGTGAGGATTAATTCTAGAATAATATTACATACAATGCAAATTTGTATTCCCCTTCAAGCGTAAATAATTGTTCGTAAAGACTCCTTCCCTTAGAACTTGATCCTGTGTATCCTCCAATGACTGGTCGAAGTTTCTCACCATCATGAACAACCTAAAAAATAAAAATAAAACAAACTATTTTCAGATATTCAAATGAGTTATAAACAACATCCAGTGGTCACTCCTGACACAATAAAACTGCATACCAAATTTGAATTAAATCAGCCCATCGGTTCTGAAAACAGAAATTTGGGGAGCAGCTAAAAATCTTGCCTCTCCCAAAACAACTCAAAACACAGCCCTTCAAACTTATTTGGAACAAGCTTTAGTAAGGAAGTTAAATGCCATATATTAAGTTATTCCATTCATCGGATCTGGAGAAATTTTTTTTTTAAATTTGTGGCCATTTTTCATCATGCCCTCCCCATGGGAGGCAACATATCAATTTTAACAAAATGTATTTGCTCTACCCCAGTCATCATCACATAAAATTTTATTGGAATTGGACCAGTGGTTTGGGTGGAGAATGCATATATACAGTATAGCTCACACTAACTTTCAGTCAGGTGAGCAAGAAAGGTGTAAGATTGCCTTATAAAATAAGTCCATCCAGAGGTAAATTAAAACATTTAACTTGTCACCGTATTTGAAATATATGCTTGACTGTGGTCAAATGTCGTATTAAATTTGTACATACAAATAATAGTAGTTATGACATAGGTATAAATATTATAGGACATAATACAAAATTCAATGCCATTTTCACATGTTCAAACTTCTCTGTGCATCATCAATATATCAGTAGTGATTAATTTAAGTCCCTTCAAATTAACCCCTCTCCAAAATGAATATCAGATAATAATGTCTTGAATATTTATAATTTTTCATTTCAAAAACAACCCATGGGCCCCTTATTGTAATAAGCTCATTCCAATGAGGCATCATAAGCTATGTTTTTGAGACAAAAATGAAAAAAAAAACTTCAACCCTTTAAGTTCTAATAATGTAATATTATACTGGTTTCCCCAATGCTGAATTGTTTTATACATTTACAGAAAAATATATGCAGTATGTTCAAACAACAGCAACTCAATAAATATAGAAATGAGGCCAGCAAAACTTGTATGTAACTTAATTGCCAATTAATGAGGCTCTCAAAAAAAAAAAAGAATTTAATATTATTCGGTGTATATTTTCAACTCACCTGTACTGGTGAAAATCCAGGTGAAATTCATCTTATTTTGCATTAATAATGTTCAGTTTCATTTCAGACTTCAGGAAAACAGACACTGAGCAGTTAAATGATGTATGTTGTTTGTAAAATACATTTTCTGTTAAAGTGTCCTAGAGTATGGGTGTCTAAAATCACAAGTATTTCTCACCTTACCAGGTAAACATTTCATTTCAATAATAATAATAATGTAGTTTATAGCCAAGTCCCCACACAAGGTGCTCACGGGCTTCACAAACAATGTTATATATACAAATAAAGAAACGCATACAAACACAAATACAGGTTATTCGATGTTGTACACACTTTTGAACAGGTATGACTTAAAGGATGACTTAAATGTCTCTACGCTTTGGGATACTTTGAACTGTTCAAGTGTGTTATGTAAGACAATTAATTCAAATGTCAAATTTTGAAAAATAAAGTTAATTATACAATCATTGTTTGTTGTTTACTTGGCATCAAAAAGAAGCTAACCAACAGTTATTATCAACAGTAAAGAACAGGAACGGGTAATAACAGGAACAGGTAAGAACAGGTATGGCACAGGCAGGGACCAGCCGTGAGGGCGACTAGGGTGATTAAGCCCAAAGTTGGGGCGATTACAAGTCGCCCTCTAAAAATTGGCCAAAATGAGGAAAGGCTGAACTGAGTGATCCGAAGTTTACATAAAAACGATTATTTTCAAGAATCGAATGTGCTTGTGTGTGATAAATGGGTATTTTCATTCGTCAAATAAGCGACCATTTATTTGAAATCACAGGAGAATCAACTGTCCATTGTCGCTTATTGCGGATTTTTTATTTATATTTTTTCCATTTCAGTCAGAGATTCAAGTGTCAAAACGAAAATAGGTGACTTACGTGACATAACAAAATAACCCAGTTTGAAAGTAGGTTACATTGCTTGGGATGCCGAAAATTCTCTGCTGAAAATGAATACACAACAGATGTATTTTCTAAAACTATTTTTAATTCGTTTTGCTGACGATTGTTAACTGTTGGGTCATCTATTCTGAGAAAAAACACGGAGGGAATTGAAACATCTGAAAAAAAGCTTTAGTTATGAAAAAGTACCTTCCAAGCAGCAACCTTCATACATCTGGTCCTGTTCACACTTTCAGACTTAGGAAATTATTAGCTTAGTAGACTTTGGTGAAAGGCAACCACAGGAGGGTGCTGAGGGATTGGCATGAAGAAGAAGGGAGGGGTCATGAAGGAGGAGGGTAGCAGTGGGGGGATTTTCAATCAATAATTACTTTGTGATTTTTTTAACCTGGCATAGATGCATCATAGACAATGGGATCTGGATTAATCGGGCGTTAATGGAGGACCACGAGCTGAAAATATGAAGAGACAGCAGGGGGTGGTACATAAATATTCTTAATTTTCCCCACTTGCCTATGAAGTCTCCCTACTTGACTCTGCAGTCTCCCTATTTTTCCTGGAGGTCTCCCTAAAATTACCCCTAGGCTGGTCCCTTTGCATAGGTAAATTTTAATCAGTATCATCAGAGCTATCCCCAGCGATAGATAATTTCACCTTGAGTGAGTTTTCTTTTCTTTTTAATCGCTTTGGGCACATTCTTCCCACTGATACGTAAGGTCCCACAATCATACATGTTTTGCAAATCAAGTTCCTCGAATAGTTCTGGATAAGAGTTATAGTTGTCCATGTACATAACATGACCTTTGTTGAGTAAGCCAAATTTAGTCAAGATACTGATCACAATTTTATTTGTTTCCATTAGGATTTTTGTATTTAATCCTAAAGCTTCAGTTAATGAATCAGAGTTCTTTTTGTTTTTTTTTTCCAGAGTAAGTTTCATACCCTACTTCAAGCAGTACTCACTAACTTGAAGTTCTATACCAAATTTCATGGGCTTTGCTAGATTATATACTTTGAAGCAAAGCCAATCCTTCCATGGACAAGTTGCTTTATCAAAACTTATGTTTTTTTTCTGGGGAATACACATCCGAAAATGTTTGTAGATTTTGATCAATAATAGGCCAGACTTTGAATAAAGGGTCAGTGTTATCGTTTGTAGTATTGTCAACCAGGTGCAAATTTGAAAGAATACTCAAAAATCTGTCTCTGCTCATTTTTTCAGCAAAATATGGATTTGATGAAACTGCATCACTTGACCAATAATTGTCCAAGTCCGATTTGCAAACCAATCCCAAAGCAATAACCAGTCATAAAAATATTTTTAGTTCATGGAGAGTCAATAGTTTCCAGTAATGAATACGGCTGTACAGTTTCAGATCTCCTTTACGGATGCGCTGATCTGCATAAATATTGGTCTGATTTGTGATTAATTGCAAAAACTTGTCATCTAAAAATAACTGTAAATAGTCGATTGGCTCGTTATTTTCCATGTAAACATTCAGTTTCGATTTCCCAGTAAATGGAGCAATAAAGGTGGGCATTGTTGGAACACATGTTCGTTTGTTTACAATGTCAGCAGGGTCACTGTTGTCTTGCATAGGTAAAAAAAAACCATAAGACTCTTTGCCCAAGATATGGCCATTTCGTTCAATGACCATCTCAAAACCATTGAAAGTATCTGATTCATCATCACTATTAAAAGAACTGTCCAAATCATCTTCTGACGACAAACCGGCACCAACCCCAATCCATTTTTAAATTGTAATACTCACCTGACTTTCACTTGTTAATACACACGCCTCAGAGATCTTACCTGTACATTGATTAGTTCCCAAATAATATAGTTCCACACAAAATATCGTTTACTAGCCAATCAGAAATCGTTTATCAATGATGCTTGTGACATTTGAGAACCTCCCTATGGATTTCCCGAAACAAAAATAAATCACAACCAAAAAATGACCTTTTTCGAGACCAGCATTGTGGAACATGATTTTCAAGTGCGACTTATGTCGCGATAACCACTTCAAGGGTTAAATGGCAATGTTTTTCGAATAGTAAATAGGTAAAGGAATAGCTAGAATGATAGTTGAAAAAGGCTGCAGCCTGAACCAATACACCACTTGCCTACACTAACAACTTGAACTAATATTTCAAGCACTATGTCATTCTCTGTAATTATTTATTTATTTATTGGAGTTTAACAACACTTTTGACAGCCAGGGTCACCTCGTGTCAGACAGTTTTACGAGTAGAGGAAGCCTGAGTACTCGGAGAGAACCACCATGCTATGACAACCAACTGTCATACTCCCCAACATACTAACTCCACACAAGAAGGGTTAGCATTGGTTGACGGGTGCACCATCAATGTGCATTAAGCCTTAGTTCTCTGTAATGTAAATTTACTTGCCATCACTGAATAAATATTGGTGCACTAATTCTCCATAACAATATGTTCCAAAGTGAACAGGTTGGAGAATATATGAACTGGCATGCCAATTTGAAATCAAATTGCAATCACTGACATTGATACAACAACTTAAGTGAATGTGTGAGCCATAGAAAAATAGGGTAGAAGAAAACTTACCTGAACTATGTCGGTATTAGTGCCGATATCTTCTCCCCACTGGAAAACCACATACTGTAAAAAGAGAAGAAAAAAAATTATTTGTTGGTATTTAAGGTTACTTTCACCATCTATGGTTATATCATGAGTGTAACCATGGTATTGAGTAAAATTTGGACAATCGTTTATATCTATGCTGCTTTACTTCGACCCCAGGTGTTGATTACAGAGTCTTATTTTACCAGTGAAGCAGGACTTGTCTACCACAGAAAAAAGAACTGCTCCACTTTATATGGTTTCCATTGGTGGAAAATAAAATAAATGAATCAACAAACACAGAATGTAAGAATCAACAAACACCCCCTCTACATAACATGATTAGCAGACAACACTTTTAATATTCTTTCCTCAGTAACTAAAATTGATATTTTTTTATTCCAAAATTAAATTCATTAGACAGAGTCTAAAAGCTAGTTACAGAGAGGGTCCATAAACTGTGTTCTGGAAGAAAGAAGTTGAAGAAAATAAAGTAATTTGAAGAGCATTGTTGTGTAAAAAAAAATTGAAGGGTTATGACTAGAAGATGGGATCAGACCTGAGAGAACAGTCCTGAGTTAAAATAACATCAACTGTTTTAGTCTCAGGGTTAATCTCTGTGGCACACAATGCTGTGAATAAATTTTTGGTGACCAAAAATAAATTAGCATCCTACAAGTTTTCAAGCCTGGTCTTTTGAAGCATGCAATCCAAGCCCTCAAGCCACCAGTGAAATTGTGGGAGGAATTCGAAGGATGTATGATCTGAAAGCAGTCTAGCTCTTAAAAAAATATTCCATTTCCCAAGTCGTAGATTCAATCAATAGATTCAATCATCTGAAATATTTTAGGTGGGTGGAAAAACAAACCTATAGTGCATTAAAAAAGTCAAAGCTAAAACTATCTTCTATAACATTTCTGCAATAGATCAAGTCAATGAAAAAAGTTGACACAAATGTATCGATCACCAAGATTATTTAGTTCGAGGCATAAATTTAAATTTTTGAAGTGTTTGCCTGAATTCTAAGATCTCAATAGTAACTTATGTTAACCAGGTGAATTTTAGATACCTAACTACAAGGCAGATACGTTATCCTCTGAAACAAACAAAACCTCACAAACACACTCAAGGAATATCAGTGAAGTAGTTCATCTTAACCTTTACCCAACATGAAAAGCAGACAACACTTGAAAAAGAAATTCTTGAAAAACTGAAACCCTTGTGATTATTAGCTTTGACAGATTTGGACTGGTTTTGATAATTATGGTAGGTGAAGGATTAAGCTAAATTTTCCTATTGTTGAGGTGTTGATGTAACCAAAAGAGTACCCTCCTTAAAAAAAATGCTACATTTTCTGAGTCTGTCAAGGACAACTCAGAAAATTAAAGAATCCCTCATTTATAAAATGTTGCACAACAGCTATCCATATCTATTGGCAATAATTCTTCAAGGTTTCATGGCTCTAAACTGCAAAATGTGGGAGAAGTTTATTTTGATTAAATGTGTGTGCATGCACCCATATTGTAACTAATTGTAACCTAAATGATGTGCTATTCAATTCTCAAGTCGATTCAATTGACATGAGAAACAAAACAAGAGGGATATCTAATCCCATCCATTCACATATATTTTTGCTTGTGCTTGCTACAGTCCAAGCAATGTGAAATGGGTAATCAGAAGATAGGCTATCAAAATTACATAGTACTTGGTCTAAACAAAAACTATTATCCTAAGAAATTAGGTAGAAGTACAACACATAAATGCTGACCCTCCCAAAATGAGGAGCATGCCTGCAAAAATATAAGTAAAAGCTAACCTTATCAGAAACTGCCAAAGCAAGAAATTAAAAAAGTATATGAAAGTAAAGGCTTACCTAAATCCATATTTTTACCAAATTAAGAGAGTTAAATATGGCATGAATGAATCTCTAGTCAAAAAATAACCCAAATACAAATTCTTATGATAATTTTTTTTATGCAAATTAGATATACCATGCTGTGTCATGATGAGACTCATCACTTCAAACAAATAGGTGACCTTTATAAAACTTTAATTCCAAGTCGAAAACTGAGTGTTAAATAAAAGCCAATACTAAACACTATGACTAAAAATTTAATTGATACATTGTTATAGAACATGAGAAAATAAAGAAACAAGGATTACACTTCTTCATTGCAGGATCAAGTTTTTGATCAAGCACCTATAAGGCTTGTCATTACAAGAAAATCAAATTCATTGATATTTATTCAAGTTATTGTGCTAACGAGCTGAAAACAGGCAAAAATTAACTAATTAATGGCCATAACTCTACTCTATTCAGTAGGGCCAAACCATACCAGCTTTTGAACTCATTCAAGACATTAAGAAAGTCTCACATACCAAATATTGACCAACTCCATTGCTATATGTTCAAGTTATCATGCTAATGAGCTGAAAACAGCCAAAAAATTAACTAATTAACGGCCATAACACTGTACAGTATGGCCCATCTGTACCTCGGTTTTCAACCTCATTCAAGACAAAGTTAAGAAAGTCTCCCATAACAAATATTGACCAAATCCATTGATAGTTGTTGAAGTTATTATGCTAACGAGTTGAAAACAGCTAAAAATTAACTAATTAAGGGCCATAACTCTGTTCTGTATGGCCCATCTGTAACAGTTTTCGAACTCATTCAAGACATTGTTAAGAAAGTTTCACATAGCAAATATGGAACCCATTGATATTTGTTCAAGAACGTGAGGTTGGTATAAAATTTGTATTGTTTTCGTACTTTGAGTCTTTTTATTAAATTTGAACCTCAGAAGACACAGGACTGAGGTCCAGACTTGAGACATTTCAAGCTTGTCTCTGCCATTGAAAATGGACGTGTTTCCAGTGAACAGTGCCTCACACCTAATTTGTAATAAAATGTGTGAATCCCCACAAATATATTCAGGCATAAAATACAAACAACAAATTCCTCACAACCATGTCGCAAGGATTAATTTCAAGTTGCTCATAATTAAAATTAAAGCTATCGGCACTAAGAAATAATCCACATCAAAATGTGGATGACCGATAGCCAAATCAATTCAGAGGAGAGCACAGACCTCGTCGGTCCTCTTCAAAAGTTAATAGTGCACTGATATTCACAAGTTTACATAGCATGCATCTCATTTGTGATCGTAAGTAGTATGATGTAATAGAATCACTGTGGTGGAGCATCCCAAACACTCACTTATTAAATACAAAAACCTTGAGGGGTACTTGACTTCGGGACAACTACCATAACACAAACTCTTACAACACTGGACTGTGAAATTTTCAGTCCAAAAAACATTAAAATATGTTAAAAATAACAATAAGCAAGAAGGACGCCAATGCCCTATAGCTCACCAACATTCCTCTTTGATAGTAACTTTGGCAAACACAAGAACTGTATCAAACAGGCTCATAAACATGCGACAAAGCTGACCTAAACATAACCTCTTAAAAGTAAAACACAGAAACTGACATAAACACTAAATTAAACATGAAATTCTGAGCTAAACAGAAAACTAAACGTAAGTAAAAAATAAATAAACAAGAGGCCACAGGGGGCCTGAGGGTGCTCACCTGACTTGGTAGCCTAAATATCAACCCAGGGAATTGATTTCAACAAGTTGCATCTGCCCCCTCCTAAGAAAAGCTTATACCAAATATCCAAAGATTCTGACCAGTGGATCTAAAAAAAAGATTTTTAAAGAATATTCCTCATATTGAACTAAGTAAAAATTTGTGCTCCCACAGTTTTCCCAAATATGAACCCAGGGACTTGGCTTGAACAAACTTGAATCTCACCTCCAGTGGGATGCTGTATACCAAATATCAAAAGATTCTGACAGGTGGATGCGAAGAAGATTTTTGAAGAATATTCCAAATATTGAACTAAATTATAATTCGGGCTCCCACAGGGAGCCCAAATATCAACCCAGGGACTTGGCTTGAACAAACTTGAATCTTACCCCCCCCCCCCCCCCCCCCCCCCTATTTTTCTTTGAAAATCTTCTTCTTCAGATCCAGCATTCTGACTGCTGGATCTGAAGAAGATGATTTTCAAAGAAAATTCCTCATTTTGAACTAAGTTATAATTCAGGCTCCCACAGTGATCCCAAATATGAACCCAGGGACTTGGCTTGAACAAACTTGAATTTCACCCCCCTAAGGATGCTGCATGCCAAATATCAAAACATTGCAACAGCTGAATCTGAAGAAGATTTTTAAAGAAAAATTCCCCATATTGAAATAAGTTATAATTCGGGCTCACACAGACAGCCCAAATATGGACCCAGGGACTTGGCTTCAACAAACAAACTTGAATCTCAACCCCCTAAGGATGCTGCATATCAAATATCAAAACATTGCGACTGCTGGATCTGAAGAAGATTTTTAAAGAAAAATTCCTCATACTGAACTTAGTTATAATTCGGGCTCCCATAGGGAGCCCAAATATGAACCCACGGACTTGGCTTCAACAAACTTGAATCTCACTTTTTTTTACCATTTAATTCTGTTGGTCCTAAGGAAGCTTCACACCAAATAAGAATTCTCAGTGCAGTACAGTTTTGGAGATATCAGCGTTTTAAATTTTTCTATTTTTAGCTCTCGCGGTTCCCATGGGGCAAGGGGAAAATTTTTTTTTGCATAAATTAACTACTTAGGTCCCAATAAAACCTCATATCAAATTTGGTTCAAATCAGCCTCTCGGTTTTGGAAAATAGAAATTTTGGGTGGGGCAAAAATTCTTGCCCCTCCCATAATGATGGCAGATATAGACCCGAGAACTTCTCTTGAACAAATCTGAGTCTACACCTCAAAAGGAAGCTGCACACCTTATATCAAGTCTCTGCTACCGCTGGTTCATGAGAAGAAAATTTTTTAAGATTTAGGCTCACTTTTTGGGTGTTGCCCTACCAAGGGGCGGGTCAACTTGATTTGAACAAACTTGAATTGACATGTGATAGGGAACATGCACACCAGATTTGGTTCAATTTGGTTGAGTGGTTTGTGAGAGAGAAGTCGATAATGTAAAGTTAATGCCAGACGACGGACGGAAAGTGATTAGTAAAGCTCCCCTTGAGCTTCGCTCAGGTGAGCTAAAAAGTTAAGAAAACGGTTTAAAACACATAGGGTGAGGGTTAAATAGTGGTAGAATGATAATAAACACAATATAGAAGCAATATAAAGGCCATGGGATGAAAAGTGTGTTGGCAGCTGCCCTGAATAGATATGTTAACACACTGAAAGTGTGAGCTAAACAGAAAACTCAACGTTCAAAAGTTGAAGAGAAATTTGAATTGAAATTCAGTTTTCTAGGGTGAGACCATGGTACAATGATAATGAAGAACATATATGAGGAATATAAGCACCATGGGAAGAGAAGGAACACTGCAGGTGACCTAAACAGTAAGTTAAACATGAAATTCTGAGTTAAACAGAAAAGTAAACATAACTAAAAAATGTTAAGAAAAAGGTTTAAAATGCACTGGGTGAGAATGAAATAATGGTAGAATGATAATAAGCAGCATATGGAAGCAATATAAAGGCCATGGGATGAAAAGTGAAAAGGGTGCCGGCAGCTGACCTAAACAAAAAACTTTAACACACTGAAAATGTCTAAGTGTGAGGTAAACAAGAAACTTAACATTAACAAGAAGGACGCCAATGCCCTATAGCTCACCAACATTCCTCTTTGATAGTAACTTTGGCAAACACAAGAACTGTATCAAACAGGCTCATAACATGCGACAAAGCTGACCTAAACAGAACCTCTTAAAAGTCAAACACAGAAACTTACATAAATACTAAGTTAAACAAGAAATTCTGAGCTAAACAGAAAACTAAACGTAAGTAAAAAATAACCAAAAAAGTTAAGAGAATGGTTTAAAACACACAGGGTGAGAGTTAAATAGTAGCAGAATGATAATAAGCACAATGTAGAAGCAATATAAAGGACATGGGATGAAAAGGGTGTCGGCAGCTGCTCTGAATAGAAACGTTAAGGCACAGAAAATGTCTAAATGTGAGCTAAACAGAAAACTCTACATTCAAAAGCTGAAGAGAAATTTGAATTGAAATTCAGTGGACAAGGGTGAAACCATGATACAATGATAATGAAGATATATATGGGAAATATAAGCATCATGGGAAGAGAAGGAGCACAGCAGCTGACCTAAACACTAAGTTAAACATGAAATTCTGAGCTAAACAGAAAACTAAACACAACTAAAAATGTCAAGAAAGATGTTTAAAATGCAGAGTATGAGGGGTTAATCATGGAAAATGATACTGAGGAACACGTATGGTGAATATAAGTGCCATGGGAAGAGAAGGAGCACAGCAGCTGACCTAAACACTAAGTTAAACATGAAATTCTGAGCTAAACAGACAAGTAAACGTAACTAAATAATGTTAAGAGAAACGTTTCAAACACGCTGGGTGAGAGTTAAATTGTGGTAGAATGATAATAAGCACCATATGGAAGCATTATAAAGGCCATGGGATGAAAAGGGTGTCAGCAGTCGACGTAAACAGAAAATTTAACCCACTGAAAATGTCGAAGTGTGCGCTAAACAGAAAACTAAACGTTCAAAACTGGAAGAAAAATTTTAAGAAATTCAATGGAGTAGGGTTAAACCATAGTAGAATGATAACAATGAAGATGTATGTTGAATATAAGCACCATGGGAAGAGAACGAAGACAGCAGGTGAGCTAAACACCAAGTTAAACATGAAATTCCGAGCTAAACAGAAAACTAAACGCAAGTAAAAATGCCAAAAAATGATTAAAATGCAGAGTATGAGGGGTTAATCATGGAACAATGATATTGAGGAACATGTTTGATGAATATAAGTGCCATGGGAAGAGAAGGAGCAAAGCAGCTGACCTAAACACTAAGTTAAACATGAAATTCTGAGCTAAACAGAAAACTAAACGCAACTAAAAATGTCAAGACAAATGTTTAAAATGCAGTGTATGAGGGGTTAAATTATGGTAGAATGATAATAATCATCATATAGCAGCATTATAAAGGCCATGATATGGAAACGGGGCGAGTAAGTGACCTAAACAGAAACTTTAACATTATTGGACACGTACGCTGATGCCAACTGATCGAGCCATGCCATAAGCTCACACAACTAAAGTTGGTGAGCTAAAAATGGGATGAAAAATTTAAGAAATTCACTGGACAAGGGTTAAATGATGCTAGAATGATAATGAGGAACATGTATGGTGGAATATAAGCACCACGGGAAGAGAAGGAAAACAGCAGTTGACCTAAACACAAACTTAAACATGAAATTCTGAGGTAAACAGAAAAGTAAACTTACTAAAAATGGTAAGAAAAAGGTTTAAAACACACTGGACGAGGGTAAAATAATGGTAGAACGATAATAAGGACAACATAGAAACAATATAAAGGCCATGGGATGAAAAGGGTGTCGACAGCTGACCTAAACAGAAGCTGTAACACACTGAAAATGTGTAAGTGTGAGGTAAAAAGAAGAGTTAACGTTCGAAATTTGATAAAAAAATTTAAAGAAATTCACTGGAGAAGGGTTAAATCATGGAACAATGATACTGAGGAACATGTATGATGAATATAAGTGCCATGGGAAGAGAAGGAGCACAGCAGCTGACCTAAACACTAAGTTAAACTTGAAATTCTGAGCTAAACAGAAAAGTAAACGTAACTAAATAATGTTAAGAGATACGTTTCAAACACACAGGGTGAGGATTAAATAGTGGTAGAATGATAATAAGCACCATATGGAATCATTTCGGTACAAAATGGCCACTGGCAGCCATCTTGAATTTGGTCCGCACACAGAAACACTTGTTCTCATCCCAAGGCGATAACAAAAGTACCCAAGAAGTGTCGTGAAGATCGGTTCATAAATACAGACTCTAGCCCGAGCCATATTGACTTGTGCACTTACTGTGTATAAGTAGCACTGAATAAATCAAAGTTCATCTAATTTCCAGAATTTTTGCACAAGAAAAAAACCTGTATTATATGTGATGTATTCCATGTTACTAAACATTCATACAAAAATTTATTCAAATCAGAACTTTCATACAAAAGTTCTGTACATAAAATTGATTGCACCAATTTTGGTACAAAGTGGCTGCCGGCAGCCATCTTGAATTTTGGACTGCACCCCAAAACAATCGTTCTCGTTCCAAGGTGATAACAAAGGTGCCAAAGAAGTTTCCTAACAATCGGTTCATAAATATGGCCTCTAGCCCGAGCCGTATTGGCATTTGCAGTTACAGTGCTGAAAGTAACATTAAATAGATCAAAGTTAGTCTAATTGGCATAATTTATGCACGAGAAAAAAACGCATATTATATTTGATGTATCCCATGGTACTACACATTCACACAGAAAATTATTCAAATCAGTGCTTTCATATGGAAGTTCCGCGCAAAAATCTCATTGCACCTAATTTTGGACAAAATGGCCACCAGTGGCCATCTTGAATTTCAGACCGGACCCCAAAACACTCGTTCTCGTCCCACGGTGATAACAAAGGACCCAAGAAGTTTCGTAAAGATCGGTTCATAAATACGGCCTCTAGCCCGAGCCGTATTGGCATTTGCACTTACAGTGCTGAAAGTAACACTAAATAAATTAAAGTTAGTCTAATTTGCATAATTTACGCACGAGAAAAAACCCGTATTATATGTGATGTATCCCATAGTACTAATCATTCATACGAAAAAATTATTCAAATCGGAGCTTTCATATGGAAGTTCTGCGCAAAAATCTGATTGCACCTAATTTTGGTACAAAATGGCTGCCAGCGGACGTCTTAAGTTTCGGACCAGACCCAAAAACACTCATTCTCGTCTCACGGTGATAACAAAGGTACCCAAGAAGTTTCATAAAGATCAGTTCATAAATATGGCCTCTAGCCCGAGCCGTGTGTACGGCGCGACAGACGGATGACGGGCCATGGCAATACCTCAAATTTGGCTTCGCTTCGCCAAAGTTGAGCTAAAAATGTAATACACAGAATTCCTTTAAATATGACTGCCAACAGACATTTTGAATTTTTGACCGGGCCCCAAAGCACTCATTACCATCACATGATGATAACAAATGTAGCCCTCGAAACTTTACAAAATGAAAGTGTCAATGACACTGTAGCTCAACTTGTGTGTTGTGTTTGATGAAAAGGATAATGTTCAATGTTTATGAAAGGATTATGAAATAAGACAAGAATTGTGATAATTGGGAATATGTTCATTTCTGTTCCCTGTGTGCTATGTTTATGATAAAAATAACATGAGGTGTACACTGTACTAAAGAGCTGAGGGGTGGGTTAATATGACCTCACAGTTAATGTATGTGGCCTTCACAGTTAACGTATATCAATAAAAGTTACCAAGTTACAGTGAAATTATTCCAAAACGAGTCATCCTATCAAGTTACATTAAAATCCCCTCATAAATATGGCCTGTAGACTGTGCTAAAGGTTTTCGGGCTTCGGGCCCCTGTAGCCAACAGTTTCCCAATTGCGTCCAAAGGGGAAGTTCTCATATAGACATTATATGAAGTCAACCTACCAAGTTACAATGAAATCCCTTCATAAATATGACCTGTAGACTGTGCTAAAGGTTTTCGGGCTTTGGGCTCGGGCAGCCATCATGGTTGAATGATCGCAACCAAAGGGGACAATCTCATCTGGGCATCATCTGGAGTGATCCTGCGAAGTTACAATGAAATCCCTTCATAAATATTACCTGTAGACTGTGCTCAAGGTTTTCGGGCTTCGGGCACCTGTAGCCATCACAGTTGACCAATCACGACCAAAAGGGGATGTCATCATCTAGGCATTATATGGAGTCAACCTAACAGGTTACAATGAAATCCTTCTATAAATATAACCTTTTGCCTATGCTAAAGGTTTTTGGGCTCGGGCACCCATCAAGGTTGAATGATCACGGCCAAAATGGGACGTTCTCATCTAGACATTATTTGGAGTCATCCTACCAAGTTACAATGAAATCCCTTCATAAATATGACCTGTAGACAGTGCAAAAGGTTTTCGGGCTTCAGGCACCTTTAGCCGTCAAAGTTGCCCAATCATGTCCAAAAGGGGACGTTCTCATCTAGACATTATATGAAGTCAACCTACCAAGTTACAAAGAAATCCCTTCAAAAATATGACCTGTAGACTGCGCTTAAGGTTTTCGGGCTTTGGGCTCGGGCAGCCATCATGGTTGAATGATCGCAACCAAAGGGGACAATCTCATCTGGGCATCATCTGGAGTGATCCTGCGAAGTTACAATGAAATCCCTTCATAAATATGACCTGTAGACTGTGCTCAAGGTTTTCGAGCTTCGGGCACCTGTAGCCTTCACAGTTGACCAATCACGACCAAAAGGGGATGTCATCATCTAGGCATTATATGGAGTCAACCTTACAGGTTACAATGAAATCCTTCTATAAATATAACCTTTTGCCTATGCTAAAGGTATTTGGGCTCGGGCACCCATCAAGGCTGAATGATCATGGCCAAAATGGGACGTTCTCATCTAGACATTATTTGGAGTCATCCTACCAAGTTACAATGAAATCCCCTCATAAATATGACCTGTACACTGTGCTAAAGGTTTTTGGGCTTCGGGCACCTTTAGCCGTCACAGTAGCCCAATCATGTCCAAAAGGGGATGTTCTCATCTAGACATTATATGAAGTTAACCTACCAAGTTACAATGAAATCCCTTCATAAATATGACCTGTAGACTGTGCTAAAGCTTTTCGGGCTTCGGGCTCGGGCAGCCATCATGGCTGAATGATCGCAACCATAGGGGACAATCTCATCTGGGCATCATCTGGAGTGATCCTGCGAAGTTACAATGAAATTCCTTCATAAATATTACCTGTAGACTGTGCTCAAGGTTTTCGGGCTTCGGGCACTAGTAGCCATCACAACTGACCAATCACGACCAAAAGGGGATGTCATCATCTAGACATTACATGGAGTCAACCTAACAGGTTGCAATGAAATCCTTCCATAAATATGACCTTTTGCCTATGATAAAGGTATCTGGGCTCGGGCACCCATCAAGGCTGCATGATCGCGATCAAAATGGGACGTTCTCATCTAGACATTATTTGGAGTCATCCTACCAAGTTACATTGAAATCCCTTCATAAATATGACCTCTAGACTGTGCTAAAGGTTTTCGGGCTTTGGGCCCCTGTAGCTGTCACAGTTGCCCAATCATGCCCAAAAGGTGACTTTCTCATCTAGACATTGTATGAAGTCAACCCACCAAGTTACAATGAAATTCCTCAATAAATATGACCTGTAGACTGTGGTAAAGGTTTTCGGGTTTTGGGCTCAGGCAGTCGTCACGGTTGACAGATCATGCCCAAATGGGGAAATTCTCATCTAGACATCATAAGGAGTCATCCTACCAAGTTGCAATGAAATCCCTCCACATTAAACATGACCTGCATACTGTGCTAAAAGTTTTTGGGTTTCGGGCTTGGGCTGCCATCACAGTTGATAGATCATGCCCAAAAGGGGACGTTCTCATCTAGGCATTATACAGAGGCATCCTACCAAGTTACAATGTAATCCCTTCATAAATATGACCAGTAGACTGTGCTAATGGTTTTCGGGTTTTGGGCTCGGGCAGCCATACCGGTTGCCCGATCGCGACCAAAAGGGGACGTTCTCATCTAGACATGACCCCAAACCTGCATATGAAATTTTGTGACGGTCAGACAAGAACTGCGGGGGGTATCCCGTGCTAAAGGAAAATGTGAACAGACGTCACAGACTACCAGACTCACAGACTAACAGACTTCCGCACGCGTGATGGCAATAGCTTATCTTGACTATGTCAAGTTAAGCTAAAAATGATTGCACCCAATTTCAGTATAAAATGGCCATCAGCAGCCATCTTGAATTTTGGACCGCACCCAGAAACACTTGTTCTCGTCCCAAGGTCATAACAAAGGTACCCAAGAAGTTTCGTTAAGATCGGTTCATAAATACAGCCCCCAGCCTGAGCCATATTGACATGTGTGCTTACTGTGTATAAGTAGCACTGAATAAAACAAAGTTCATCTAATTTGCATAATTTCTGCATGAGAAAAAAACCTGTATTATATGTGATGTATTCCATGTATATGTGATGTATTCCATGTCACAAAACATTCATATAAAAATTTATTCAAATCAGAACTGTCATACAGAAGTTCTGGACAAAAAACTGAGTGCACTAACTTCAGTACAAAATGGCTGCTGGTGGCCATCTTGAATTTCAGACTGTACCCAAAAACACCTGTTCTTGTCCCATGGTGATGACAATGGTGCCCAAGAAGTTTCGTAAAGATCGGTTCATAAATGCAGCCTCTAGCCCGAGCGTATTGAATTCTTGATAGACAGACAGATGACGGGCCATGGCATAACCTCAAATTTGACTATGTCAAAGTTGAGCTAAAAATCAATTTTATTATTTGGAATAACTGTGCCTGCCTGCTAAAAAATCAAATTGGAATTTACTGCAATGTAACCTCTGTTGTCTCAGATTACAGTGCATATTTTACAGTTTTTCTCAATATTGAACATACGTTTTCAATTTGCAACCCATGTTCACTTTTATAACTTTTATAACAAATCACAGTCAAATTTAATATGCCTTTTTGGCATAGTGATAGACATTCAACGAGTTTCAAGTTGATTTTCAAAGGTTCCTCTTAATAAAGTCCTGCCATGATTGAGATATCAGCATGACCTTTCAAAATTTACGGCTCTGTCCAATTTTTTTAGACTTAGGTTAGGCAATGCTCTAGACATGCAAGTGCCCTATTTAGAGCTTTCTGGCTCTGTCTAGTTTTTTTCAGCATAGAAATTCAAATATCAACATGAGGAATGTGAACATTAGATCATCTTAAAATTTCATTTCCAGCATTTCTGAAATGAAAGTGTCAATGACACTGTAACTTAACTTGGCTGTGTGATGTGTTTAATGAAAAGGATAATGTTCAATGTTCGTGAAAGGATTATGAAATACGACAAGAATTGTGATAATTGAGAATATGTTAGTTTCTGTTCCCTGTATGCTATGTTTTCAATAAAAATAATTTGAGGTGTAGACTGTAGTAAAAGTGAGGGGTGGGTTAATGTGGCCCTCACAGTTAATGTATGTCAACCAAAGTTACCAAATTACAGTGAAATTATTCCAAATGAAGTCATCCTATCAAGTTACAATAAAATCCCTTCATAAATATGACTTGTAAACTTTGCTAAAGGAAACCTGGTCACATGATGCCTCGGCAGTCACGGCTGACTGATCATGACCAAAATAGGACAGTCTCATCTCGATATCATACCAAGTTATCCTACCAAGTTACAATTAAATCCCTGTATAAAAAGAACCTGTAGACAGTACTAAATGAATCCAGGTTGCATGACCAGGTGGCGGTAATGGCTGACTGATCGTGACCAAAATAGGAAAGTCTCATCTGGACATCATATCGAGTTAGACCTTCCAAGTTACAATGAAATTACTTCATAAATATGAACTGTAGATTGTGCGGCCATCATGGTTGACCGATCATGGCCAAAATAGGGTGTTCTCATCTAGACATTATACTGAGTCATCCTACCAAGTTACAATGAAATCCCTTCATAAATACGACTTGTAGTCTGTTCTAAAGGTTTTCGGGTTTCGGGCTCGGGTAGTCATCACAGTTGACAGATTACGATCAAAAGGGGAAATTCTCATCTAGACATTATACAGAGTCATCGTACCAAGTTACAATGAAATCCTTTCATAAATATGACATGTAGACTGTGCTAAAGGTCTTGAGGCTTCGGGCCCCTGTCGCAGTCATGGACGACCGATCGCGACTGAAAGGGGATGTTCTCATTTAGACATTTTACCAAGACATCGTACCAAGTTACAATGAAATCCCTTCATAAATATGACCTGTAGACCGTGCTAAACGTATTCGGGCTTAGGGCCTATGTAGCCAACACGGTTGGCCGAACTCAACCAAAAAGGGGATGTCCTCATCTAGATATTGAGTCATCCTACCAAGCTACAAAGAAATCCCTTCATAAATACGACCTGTAGTCTGTGCTAAAGGTTTTCAGGTTTTGGGCTCGAGCAGCCATTACGGTTGAACGATCACGACCAAAAGGGGACGTTCTCATCTAGACAATATCTGGAGTCATCCTACTAAGTTACAATGAAATCCCATCATAAATACGATCTGTAGACTGTGCTAAAGGTTTTGGGGCTTCAGGCACCTGCAGCCATCACAGTTGACCGATCGTGACCAAAAGGGGATGTTCTCATCCAGACATTATACAGAGTCATCCTACCAAGTTAAAATGAAATCCCTCCATAAATACAACCTGTAGACTGTGCTAAAGATTTTCGAGTTTTGGGCTCAGGCAGCCATCACGGTTGACAGCTTGCAACCAAAGGGGGAATTTCTCATCAAAACATCATACAGAGTCATCCTACCAAGTTACAATGAAATCCCTCTATATTAAATACGACCTGTAGACTTGCTAAAAGTTCTCAGGTTTTGGGTTTGGGCAGCCATCATGGTTGACAGATAATGACCAAAAGGGACTGTTCTCATCCAGACATTATATAAGTCATCCTACCAAGTTATAATGAAATCCCTTTATAAATATGACCTGTAGACTGTGCTAAAGGTTTTCAGGTTTTGAGCTCGGGCAGCCATGACAGTTGACCGACCGTTACCAAAAGGGGACGTTCTCATCTAGACGTGACCTCAAACCTGCATATGAAATTTTGGGATGATCGGACAAAAACTAAGGGGTGTAGCCCGGGCTTAAGGAAAATGTGAACAGACTCACAGAGTTCCGCACGTGTGATGGCAATAGCTTAGCTTGATTTTGTCAAGTTAAGCTAAAAATGCTTGATCACCCCTCGGTGACATGCGACCCTGAGTAATACTTTAAACCTCCAATAAGGTTTGACTCGAGTGTTGCTCCCAAGTCTAAAGTGCATCTCTCGATTGATATGTAAGTGTGACCCATTTTCAAAACATTTGGCTCTGCCCACTCTCAGGTGTTGAAATTCACATTTGATATTAGGAATACAGGTGTGGGGTGGAAGGTTAAATTGCAATTTCCAGCAATTTTGAAAATCAATGAACCAAGTGAATATATTTTGAAAATCCACCAAGTTCAGATTCAGTTGCTGTTGGTACTTGGTCATATATGCAATACCAAATATTTTTAAAGTGGGTCACACTTTTATCTCAAGCAATGTATGCTCTTTGGATCTGCAACAAACTCATAGTGACTCACTGGAGGTTCAAAACATGGGCCAAGACTTCTATGGTCATCACAGGCCATTGAGCGCATTTTTAAGAAATGCAGAAAATCAGAGTACAGAAGAAGAATAAGATCTGAAAGCGAACTGCAGTTATATGTCAAGCATATGACATTATAATTGTGGAACCATTGTCAACCAGGGGTCAATCCTATAAAACACTTACAATTGTATTTGTATCTAGAATTGTATTTTCTTGTTATGACTTTAAATGGGTTGCAATGAACCATTAGCATTTTCAAAGATGTGGTAATTTGCCAGTTGGTAATTGCCATATCTTTTAAATGTTAATGATTCATTTTAATCAATTATATTAATAGGTAGAAAATACAATTATAAACATTTTATAGTATTGGCTCCAGGTGAACTAACTGGAGGTTCAAAATATGTGTCAAGGTTTTTTGGGTCACCTTGTAGTCATTGACTGCATATTTCAGAGCCACTGGTAATCACATTTTAGACTCACTCTGTTCATATCTAAATTTAAACATTCTAAAAGTGGGTAAGCCAAAACTTTTGAAAGGGGTTAGTCAAAATTTTGAAAGCAGGACACACTAATGTGAGGCATGGTATGACATATGGATTTGGGACTGAAGCAAGTTTTAATATATCAGGGGTTGTCAATCAGAGCATCGTTTCAGTTTTAGGCAAATCATTTGTTTTCTACATGAAACTCTTCAAATCTAGTATACAATAATGCGTTCTCTTTTCCGTATTGTCAATTTCTGATTTCTTTATAAAATTTGTTAAAATGCTGAGCACAAAAGATATTTTTGATTTCTTTAAAATTATTTCTGATGAAAATGTTTAAATGTTATGCACAAAAACAAATTTCTGATTCTTCAAACAAAGATATTTTACTCCCGAATATAAGTTTCCATTAATTCTCTTTCTAGAGAGTTTAGTTTGATGCTTTCACCTCATCAATTTCACACAGACTTGACTGTTCACAGTAAATTCTGTTTCTCTAGTTAGGCTTTCCCAAACCCAGTTTGGGAAAGACTCTTGTTATTCTTCTTTTTCAAAATTTTTCTTCTCTATTTTTTATTTTTTTTAATTTTTTTTTTCCTCCCTGAATTTTGTCTGTTGAACTGCTCGAAAACAAGCTGTACGATTTTGACCAAATTTGGCACACTTATGTAATGTCATAAAATCTAGTGAAATGCAGTATCGTCATATCTGTGAAAACGCATATTTTCAAATTATTCTGCCAAAACATTCAAAATTTCACCATTTTTCGAATGTCTCAAAATTGTTGACAGTTATTTCGCTCAAATTTTCCACACATTTACAGCATAATATGATACACTCAAATCTTTCAACATTAACCCCCACTGGCCCAAAATGACATGAATATAGATTTTTTCTTCAAAATTGACCAACTTCAAGGGCAAATTTCTTTAATAACAAGGTTGTTGTAACAATTATTTTGGTTTGGATAGATGCAACAATGATTGCGGAATAAAGTTACTGTTTACTTTTTAATCTCAGATTTAACCCTCAAGCACAATGAGGGCGAGCATAAGATTACCATTTGAAAATGCCAAAATTAGCCAACTTTGGTTGCTTTTTCGATCATTTTGTTAAGGGTTAATTTCAAACACTTTTCATGTACGTATTCACAATTGACTACCGAGCATATTTGCTGTTGTAAGTTTGGTTGTAAAGTTTAACCCTATCCCATTCTGGTTGCATAAAAGTAGGTACCGTCAAAAAAAACTCCAATTTTTTCTGAATTTGGAAAGTTTAGGTGGCGATTTACTCCATTTTTAATTGCTTGAGCTCTGAATGTGTTCTGTAGCTGCTTGTATCAGTCAAAGTATGACAAATTTTGTTCTATATTTTATTATTAAAAGTTTAACCCTTAGCAGGTTTGAGACTTCCCATAAGGGTACTGTCGGAATAATTGTTATTTTCACCAACTTCAAGGGCAAATTTCTCTAATTACAAAGTAGTTGTAACAATTATTTTGATATGGCTAGATGCAACAATGATTGTGGAAGAAAGTTACTGTTTACTTCTTAATCTCAGATTTAACCCTCAAGCACAATGAGGGCGAGAATAAGAGTACCGTTTGAAAATGTCAAAATTAGCCACCTTTGGTTGCTTTTTTCTATCATTTTGGAAAGGGTTAATTTCAAAAACTTTTCATGTACGTATTCACAATTGACTACCGAGCATATTTGCTGTTGTAAGTTTGGTTGTAAAGTTTAACCCTATCCCATTCTGGTTGCATAAAAAAGTAGGTACCTTCCAAAAAACTCCAATTTTTCAGAATTTGGTAACTTTAGGTGGCGATTTACTCCATTTTTAATTGCTTGAGCTCTGAATTTTTTCTATAGCTGCTTGCAGCAGTCAAAGTATGACAAATTTTGTTCTATATGTTATTATTAAAAGTTTAACCCTTGGCAGATTTGAGACTTCCCATAAGGGTACTGTCGGAATAATTGTTATTTTCGCCAACGTTTACATGCACTTTCTCAGCACTGGAGCCATATTGTCTCAAAACCTTTTCCACGAGAGGATTGGGCCTTCATCCAAAAACAATTTTGCTGTTATATATTTTATTCAAAGATTAAACCTTCACCTAGATTTCTGGCCTTGAATTTGAGTGCCCTAAAATTCTTCATAAAATTGGCTAATTTGGAGCTCACTTTTCTTCCATTTTCGAAAGGTATATCGAAAAATGATTTACATGTTCATATTTACAATTGCCTACCGAGCATATTTGCTGTTGTAAGTCTAGTTGTAAAGTTTAACCCTATGCTCGTTCTGTTTGCATAAAGATAGGTGCAGTCCAAAAAAACTATCGTTTTTCAGAATTTGGTAAGTTTAAGTGACGATTTACTCCATTCCTAATTGATTGAGCACTGAACGTTTTCTATGGCTGTATGCAGCAGTCATAGTATGACAACTTTTGTTTTATATGTCATTATTAAAAGTTTAACCGTTGCCAGATTTGAGACTGCCCATATGGGTACGGTCAGATTAATTGATATTTTCATAAAATCACTGAATATTGATAAGCGTGCAGTGGTAGTTTGGAATAGAATATCCGAAAATGCTTTCGAAATTCGGATTCACAGAGCAATTCCAAGAATATTTTCTGTTATAAGGTTGCTGTAAAGTTTAACTCCATCCCTGTCTCAAATGCATAAAAATTGGTGCCGTCGAAAAAAACCCTCATTTTTTCAGAATTCCGCAGGTTTTTTAAGTGACAATTTACTCCATTCCTAATTCATTGAGCGCTGAATGTTTTCTATTCCTGCATGCAGCAAGCATAGTATGACAACTCCTGTTTTATACGTTTTTATCAATAGTTTAACCCTTGGAATATTTAGGAGTTCACATGTGGATATAGCCGGAATAATTGTTATTTTCGTAAAATCAATCCCTGAATATATTGGTAACCGTGCAGTGGCCTTTCGGTGGTGCTACATGAAGCCGCAAATAGTTAAGGTTGAAAAGTTCATTAAATAGACAGATATAATGCCTAACTCAGCCGGTGACAGGTAAATAATGAATGGAAAAGTCGTTGAATTGAGAATAAAGTAGGGACGAATCGTGCCCTCGGTTTCCACCTGATCCACGGTATTTCCACGTGCGGCACTTGACAAAGATACTAAACTGTCGGGCAGGGACAGAAGAAAACATTCTGAGAATTTCAAGTTGCTGCCTTGCATGGTCGGGACATAATTGGAGTATATCCGACATTGTAACTGTTCAATTTGAATGTTAAATTAGCCAGATGCCGGCTTTTTCTCCACTGGATCGAGTTGTCAGTTTCTGCCGGGACAGTCTAAAATAAGCAGTTTAACTCAAAACTTTCTGTCCCATATGAATGTGCGAATATTTAAAGCTGAACAGTTCATCAAATAGACAAAAATAATGCCAAACTCGACCGGTGATAGTAAATAGTGAATGGAAACGGCATTGCATTGGGAATAGAGTAGGGACAAATCGTTCCCGCAGTTTCCACGTTGTTCCCATGCGCTCACGCCACTCGACAAAGATACAGTTCTGTCGAGCAGGGATAGTAGAACAACTTCTGAAGATTTCGTGTATCTGCCTTCACTGGTCTGGACGCCATGTACTAAGGCACACTGCACGTCGATGGTGCGCATGTCTTCAACCAATCTAACCCTGCCTGTGCTACAGTGCGGAGGCACTATGTTGGGGAGCTGGCAGCTGCTCGTCATTGCTCGGTGGTTCTCTCTGGGTACTCCGGCTTGTGCCACCCATACAACTGTCACCGACATAATATGACCTTGGCTGTTAATGTGTCGTTAAACCCTAATAAATAAATAAATAAATAAATAAATAAATAAATAAATAAATAAATAAATAAATAAATAAATAAATAAATCCAGTACCAGTTTTGCTCATACAAATATTAGTACAGTCAGATAAAATTCATTTTCTGATTAATTTCGTACTTTTCAGTACTCACCTTCCCTGAGTAAGATTGGTATATCTTTTCAATCTCAGATTTAACCCTCCCTCAAGCACAATGAGAATGAGAATAAGAGTACCATTTGAAAATACCTAAATTATCCAACTTTGGTTACTCTCTACTATCATTTTGGAAAGGGTTAATTTGAGACACTTTGCTTTGCTATATGCAGAGATGTTTAATCAATAAATCCGGCTTTAGTTATGTTCTGGGACTTAATGAAATGTGCTTTGGTCACTTAAAAATAGCACTGTCTGCAAAAAATGACTGAGTGAATACTCACTTGTCCCAAAACAAAAAGGAAAGAGCTCTTTGAGCTTTCCATAACTGCTTTCAAAAATCAATGGGGAACAAATTTTATGTTATATGTTTTGGTGTTCCGTGTTATCCAACACCAGTTTGGCCGTACAAATATGAATACCGCCAGGAAAGAAAGCACATTTTCTCAGTGATAGACTGTTTGACTTCTATGATAGAGGTCCCGAGTTTGATCCCTGTCAGGGACGACCCACATTTTGTCCATGGGCAAGGCACTTTATCACGGTTGCCAATATGGGGGCACGATGATGCCATGTACTAAGGCGTTCTGCATGTCAATGATGCACATGTCTTCAACCGCTGGTACCCTGCTTCAGCGGAGCATGAACATAATTAGAATGTTGATCTGACAGTTGCTTGTTGATGCTCAGTGGTTCTCTCTGGGTCCTCCGACTTCCCCCACCCGTAAAACTGTCATGGTCACGATTAGCCATTGTGGATAAGTATGTGACCGCAAACACCAATAAATAAATACCATCAGGGAAACACTCTGTGAAATCCTTCTGTTAATAAATAGCAAAGTAGTAATGTAATGCAAGAAATATTAACAAGCTGTTCAACATCCCATTAATCAACTCATTTTGACTTGAGCTGTACCCACCACTGTGTATACTAGCTCTCTAGATGGTTTAAACCATATCAAATAAACAACTAATTTGTGTGTGACAGTAGCTCATATTACATGTATTTCATTGTATCTGAAACAGATATGTTGGAAAAATTGTGAAATCATGGAGTAGGAAGCTTACCCTCGCTTGTTGACAAATCCCACACATTCACAAACAGATAGAATGATAGAGAATAAATTAATTATTGATATTTAAGGTCACTTTCAGCATCTACAGCTATATCATGACCATAATATAGGTATTTATTCAAGTCTAGGTATTCATTGCATTGGTGTACAGGGCTATTTTTCAGGGGGGAGGTGAACCCTTTTAGCCCGAAAAAGTTGAATCTCAGGAGGAAATGCCAAATGCGGGTATGGGAGGGGGGGGGGGGGGGGGGGGGGGGTGGTCTACCACCACCCCCCACTGAGTACCTGGAGAGAACCACCGAGCAATGGCAAGCAACTCAGACTCCCTGACAAACTAACTCCACAAAAGGAGGGTTAGCATTGGTTGAAGACAAGTGCACCCTCAAAGTACCCTTAGTACACATCGCCATCATACCCCCCCCCCCCCCCCACCCCCCCCCCCCCCCCCCCCCCCCATGTGGGAAATTAAATTGGGATGAAGTGTCTTGCTCGAGGACACAATGTGGTTGCCACAGGCGGGATTCGAACCGAGGACTTCTTGGATTGCAACAATCATCCCTACCTTCTGAGCCACCGCGCTCCCGTAATATGTAGTAATAGAACTCTTTATATGTACTTGTGTGATTATAAATGAATAATATTAACGTGGATATGGTTCCACTGAATCAACTTGTACAGTATAATGATCAGTTTACTTGCAACTTCTCAGTGATGAGATAGGAAAACAACATTTTGTGTGGAAAACCAAAATGTTTTGTGGTTATTTCTGGCAACTAAATTGTCCGGAATTTTCTGGCATATTGGCTGAAAAATCAGCTCCTTCCTGACTCAGGAGTGGGTTGGGGCACAGTCCTCCATGAAACCCCGGCCCGTACGCCCATAATTCATCTGTACTTATTTTTTTCAAAGCAGAATGGACATCGCTTGTTTTGCTTTCTATGAAAATATTCTGTAATTATTGAAGAGCAAATTTTGTGTTAAATGTTTTGGTGTCCTGCTGTATTTCAAATATCTGTTTTGGCTGCATAAAAACTAGTAGCATCACAAAAACTTTGATTTCCACTAAATTTTCTGTTTTCAAAACTGATCAATAGTTTTGTGTACAATACAGTTTGCCTTTTCACATTAAAAAGTTGGGAAAGCCCGTAATTTGTCCAACAAATTACAATTCTCTAGTTGGGTATTGCAATTTCATATAGTCTAAACACAATCAGTGACAAAAAAACAAGATTTAATTCATGAGATATGACTCAAGATGGAGGGATGGAAGGAATGGATGGAAAAAAGAAGAAAAACAAGAAAGGAGATGAACATGGTAGGAGCAAAGGAGGGGAAGCAACAAGGGAGTTACAGGGAGCTAAAAGCTCTAGTCTGCCATTTTAGCAAAACACAATGAACTGATGGCAAAAATTTGAATGGCAATTTCTTGTGCGTGACACAGGATTGATTTCATTGATATCATTTGTACAAAGTTAATCCATTACTTAATGCACTAGAAATAACCAGTCCGCCTTCTTCACAAAAAGCACATCTCAAATTTTGATATTTTGCACTCTTGGCTTGGAAGTACAACAAGCTCATTCCAATGAGGGGCCATAAGATTTAAAAAAGAAATTTTTCTTGTTATTACTAACATTTTGTGCGAGTGTCATTTGTTATTTATATTGGGTGAAGGAATAAATCACACCTAATGAGCAGAAAGTTCAACAGTGGATGTTGGTTGGACCTGTTTACTTGAAGCTGAACACTGAAAGATTCTTATATAATGCTGATTAAGATCTTGATAAAATATAAATTTCCTAATTAGAAAAAAAACCCAAACTTGTAAGTTATCAATTATGAATAGGATTTATTATGCTAGAAAGACCAATAAAAGATTTGCTACATAACATACTTGACCAGCATTTATTGAAACACTCTGTACTGAAAATCCAGTCCTAGTTGCTGTTACTAACGGCTCCTCCTCACCTTCTGAAAGAGAAAGAAGAATGTATTGTATGAGCATCATCCACCTTATTTTGATTTTGTGCAAGTAATAGAGGACAAAAACAATTTGTTGCCTCACAAAGCCAGGCTGTTAAATTTTTTTTTTTCTTTTTTTTATTAGGGTTTAACGACACATTAACAGCCAGGGTCATATCATGTCGGTGACAGTTTTACGGGTGGAGGAAGCCGGAGTACCCGGAGAGAACCACCAAGCAATGACGAGCAGCTGTCAGCTCTCCAACATCGTAACTCTGAACTCTGCACCGCAGCACAGGCAGGACTAGATTGGTTGAAGACATGCACACCATCGGCGTGCAGTACGCCTTAGTACATAGCATCATCGTGCACCCATGTAGGCAATCGAGGCGAAGTGCCTTGCCCAAGGACACAACGCGGGAGCGCGAATCAGTCATTGAAATGGTCACCCATCCAACTACTAACCGCGATCGATGCTGCCTAACTTCGATGATCTGACGAGAACCGGTTACTGCGATGCCACCGTGCCCCCACCAGGCTGTTAAGACTACAGAACTCCCTGACAATTCCCAGGTGTACCAACCACGACCCTGCTTTACAAAAGATGTTTTCTACACAGTGGACTATACATGTATCTCTTATATATACAAACAAATGCATCATCCTATTAAGGTAGTGACAGCATTGATCATTCCAAAAGAGTCTTTGAAATTGGAAACATCTGCCATAGGTTAAAAATACATGACCTGTACAGTTGTATCGGCGACACTAGATCACTTTATAACTCGGTGGCTATTACTTCAATCATCTCATTTTGTGAGAAACATTTTGTATGTATTTGGAGTTTTTTGCCTTCTTGAAAAACACAAAACAATATTATGAAAATAGCCTGTCTGAAAATGACTGAATGGTGTACAAACATGAGTTGTCCGATTGTGGCAGTTGTGGATTATCACATGGGGTTGCAGAGCAAATGTCACAATTTAACTGTGTGCTTAAAACATCACACCATTAGTGAACATATGGCTTGTATGAAATCTGGAGGCAACATTTGGCATGTTTTTAGGTCATAAACTAGTAAGCAGCGAAAGAGAAACAGTGTAAGTGTAGAAAATATATAACATGTGACACTAGCACAGAACACAACACGCTAAAAAATTTCGAAACCAAACTTTTATAGGTTTGTTTATTGGAGTTTAATGATACCTTCAACAGCCAGGGTAACACCATGTGAGGATTTATTTTCAATTGTAATGACAAATGGAAGAATGGAAAAAATCAGAAGCAATTACTTCAAAAACACAGTATAATTATGTTGTTTAAAGGATACCAGAACATGATACAAAACTAACACAAGTGTGACATCATCAAGTTTATAGCATCGAAATCATTGTATCAATTTCAAGTATATGGTAAGCTGTTCAACTGAATATCAGTGTTCAAATCACAAGAAATGGTAACAAAGCATCTGGCTTTTCTCTCATTATTGGCTGGGAGTAGTTATTGTATAACCCCTACGACTTGTCCCAAGTACTAGGGTTGTCCCAGGTACGTGGGACAAGAGGTATCTGGCTCAAAGAGAAGACGTATGGGTAAAGGGCACTAGAGATGAGCGGTTTTCAAATTTCATGTCAGTTCCAGTTTTGGTTTCAGTTTCATTGAAAAAGTCAGGTTTTCGGTTTCAGTTTTCAATGTAGAAACATAACAATGCATACATTGCATTTGCATATAGGAAGATGTATTTGGCAGAACATGCATTTGCATCAAACAAATAAGAACTTCAGTTCGACCAACTTATAAAATAAAACACAACATGATATCCAAGTCAAATTCAATCTTTAAAAGCAGCACTCTCTGCCTCAAATTGCTTGAAACTGTAATTTACTCAACTGGCGGAACTATAGAAGCTGGATATGGATAGTGAATTACTACTAAATTGTAGTCAGATACATTTTCCATGAATGATTATTCAAAATTTCTGAGAACAAAACAGTATTTTGCAAATTGGCATCACGTGTGTCACAAGGTACAATCCAGTGAGTGGTCCATGAGGTAAAAGATTCGCAAGTGCTTCTTGTGTGTTTATGAAAAAGATTAAAACTATTTTGGGGTAGAAAATTTTATGAGGTCTTAATTTATGCACCAGTCAGTGTTGACTGGGACACCCTTTCCAGGGCAATGCATTTGTGTAATATACCAGTACTCTGATTTCCTAAGCACAATGTGTTTGCATAAATTATCTTAAGAGTTTCAAGTTTGAGAAAAATGATTTTTGCCTTGAGCCAAATTAGCCCCCAAAACTCTAAAAATTCTAAGTTCAAGGGCAGTAACTCCACCAAAATCAACTGAGTGGAACGAAATTTGAACTTGATCTGTAAGTATCCATAACAAAGCTATAGATAAAGATTTTTTTCAATATGTCAATCCATAACGAAAAAAAGTCTGGAAAATGGTAACTGAGTTCAAGGCAGTAGTAACTGTACCAAAAATCAACTGAGCGGAATAAAATTCGAACATGATCTGTAAGTATCCATAACAAAGCTGTGTATCAAAAATTTTCTAAATATGTCCATCCAAAAGGAAAAAAAGTCTGGAAAACAATTCTGTACGGATGGACAGGCGGGGAATATAAAATTTGAACTTGATCTGTAAGTATCCACAACAAAGCTATATACCAAAAATTTTCTCAATATGTCCAACCATATCGAAAAAAAAGTCCGGAAAATGAAAAAAATCCAGAAAACTCGAAAAATTTCAAGTTCAAGGGCAGTAACTCCACCAAAAATCAACCGAGTGGAACGAAATTCAAACTTGATCTGTAAGTATCCATAACAAAGCTATATATAAAAACGTTTTCTCAATATGTCAAACCATAACGAAAAAAAGTCTGGAAAATGGTAACTAAGTTCAAGGGCAGTAGCTCCACCAAAAATCAACTGAGCAGAACGAAATTCGAACTTGATCTGTAAGTATCCATAACAAAGCTGTATACCATACATTTTCTCAATATGTCCATCCATAACAAAACAAGAGGCCTCAGGGGGCCTGAGGGCGCTCACCTGACATGGTAGCCTAAATATCAACCCAGAGAATTGATTTCAACAAGTTGCATCTGCTCCTCCTAAGAAAAGCTTATACCAAATATCCAAATATTCTGACCAGTGGATCTAAAAAAAGATTTTTAAAGAATATTCCTCATATTGAACTAAGTCATAATTCGGGCTCCCACGGGGAGCCCATATATGAACCCAGGGATTTGGCTTTAACAAACCTGAATTTCACACCCCTAAGGATTCTGCACACCAAATATCAAAACATTCCGACTGCTGGATCTGAAGAAGAAGATTTTTAAAGAAAATTCCTCATTTTGAACCAAGTTACAATTCGAGCTCCCACAATCAGCCCAAATATGGATCTAGGGACATGGCTTGAACAAACTTGAATCTTACCCCCCTAAGGATGCTGCATAAAAAATATCAAAATTTTTCATCTGCTGGATCTGAAGATTTTTAAAGAAAATTCCTCATTTTGAACTAAGTTGTCATTCAGGCTCCCATAGTGAGCCAAAATATGAACCAAGGGACTTGGCTTGAACAAACTTGAATCTCAGCCCCCTAAGGTTGTTCCATGCCAAATATCAAAACATGCCAACTGCTGAATCTGAAGAAGAAGATTTTTAAAGAAAAATTCCTCATATTGACTACGTTATAATTTGGGCTCAAATATAGACCCATGGACTTGGCTTTAACACACTTGAATCCCCCCCCCCCCCCCCCCCCCAAGGATGCTACTCACCACATACCAAACCATTCCGACTGCTGGATCTGAAGAAGATTTTTTAAGAAAATTCCTCATTTCGAACAAAGTTACAATTCAAGCTCCCACAGTGAGCCCAAATATGGACCTAGGGACATGGCTTGCCCAAACTTGCATCTCACCCCCCTAAGGATGCTGCATACCAAATATCACAAGATTCTGCCTGCTGGATCTTGAGAAGAAGATTTTCAAAGAAATTTGCCTGAAATGCACTAAGTTCAAATTTGGGCTCCTATACTGAGCCCAAATATAAACCCAGGGGGCCGATTTGAACAAACTTGAATCAGATCCACCCCACAATGTTGCATACCAAATATCACAAGATTCTGCCTGCTGGATCTGGAGAAGATTTTTGAAGAAATTTGCCTGAAATGCACTAAGTTTGAATTTGGGCTTCTATAGTGAGCCCAAATATGAATCCAGGTGGCCGATTTGAACAAATTGGAATCAGATCCACCCCACACTGTTGCATACCAAATATCAAAAGATTCTGCCTGCAGGATCTGAAAAAGAAGATTTTTGAAGAAATTTGCCTGAAATGCACTAAGTTCGAATTCGAGCTTCTATAGTGAGCCCAAATATGAATCTAGGGAGCCGATTTGAACAAAATAGAATCAGATCCACCCCACAATGTTGCATACCAAATATCAAAAGATTCTGCCTGCTGGATCTGGAGAAGAAGATTTTTTAAGAAATTTGCCTGAAAAGCACTAAGTTCAAATTTGGGCTCCTATACTGAGCCCAAATATAAACCCAGGGAGCCGATTTGAACAAACTTGAATCAGATCCACCCCACAATGTTGCATACCCAATATCAAAAGATTCTGCCTGCTGGATCTTGAGAAGAAGATTTTCAAAGAAATTTGCCTGAAATGCACTAAGTTCAAATTTGGGCTCCTATACTGAGCCCAAATATAAACCCAAGGGGCCGATTTGAACAAACTTGAATCAGATCCACCCCACAATGTTGCATACGAAATATCAAAAGATTCTGCCTGCTGGATGTGGAGAAGAAGATTTTCAAAGAAATTTGCCTGAAATGCACTAAGTTCAAATTTGGGCTCCTATATTGAGCCTAAATATAAACCCAGGGGGCCGATTTGAACAAACTTGAATCAGATCTACCCCACAATGTTGCATGCCAAATATCAAAAGATTCTGCCTGCTGGATCTGGAGAAGAAAATTTTTTAAGAAATTTGTCTGAAATGCACCAAGTTCGAAATCGGGCTCCTATACTGAGCCCAAATATGAACCCAGGGGGCCGATTTGAACAAACTTGAATCAGATCCGCCCTACAATGTTGCATACCAAATATCAAAAGATTCTGCCTGCTGGATCTGGAGAAGATTTTTTAATGTTTTTCCCATTGCCTACAGTGTTAAAAAGTGCTGACTCAGCACTTTTTCAAAGTCCCGAAACTGTACCCTATGATAAAATCGATGGCAATTTTTTTTTACCAATTCTTTCTGTTGGTCCTAAGGAAGCTTCACACCAAATAAAAATTCTCGATGCCATGCAGTTTTGGAGATATGGGCGTTTTAATTTTTTTCTATTTTTAGCTCCTGCGGTTCCCATGGGGCTAAAAAAAAAATCAGCATAAATTAGGTACTTATGACCCAATAAGCCCTCACATAAAATTTGGTTCAAATCAGTGTCTCGGTTTGGAAAATAGAAATTTTGGGCGGGGCAAAAAATTTTGCCCCTCCCATAACAACGCCAAGTTTAGCCCCACAAACTTCTCTTAAACAAATCTGAGTCTACACCTCAAAAGGAAGCTGCACACCAAATATCAAGTCTCTGCTACTGCTGGTTCATGAGAAGAAGATTTTTTAAGATTTCAGCACACTTTTTGGGTGTGGCCCTACCCACGGGCGAGGCAACTTGATTTGAACAAAATCAAATTGCGATGTCATAACAAACTATTATCTCAAATATCAATTAAATTGGTTCAGCGGTTTGGGAGGAGAAGACGCAAACACCATGTTCACGGACGACGGACGCCGGACGATGGACGGTGAGTGATCACTATAGCTCTCCTGACTAAAAAGTCCGGACAGATGGATGGACAGATGGATGGACAAACGGATGCCAATGCTATTAACATAATATGACCATTTTTTTTTAAACAGGCGTATAAAAAGGGGTATTACGACGCTTAGGTTTTAAAACACAGTTAACTTTAGGTTTTTTCTCATTATTCTGAGAAGATCGGATTAGAGTTTTTCAACACTGAAGTTGGAAACTGCGACGACAGGTTTTCTGTAATTGTTTCGGTTTCGGTTCCAAACCAAATTTTTGGTTACCCCCACATCTCTAAAGTGTGCCGATTTTCTTGGGTTCAGTACCATTTCATAATTTATAATATTTGTCAAAAGTGCTGTCCAGTCCAAGAATGCCTTCACACTCTTACAGCTGAAATCAACTATGACAAAAACCTATCAAAGAAAATCCATAATAAATCCAAGTTCAGGGGAGATAACCTGGTTAAAATTGCAGCAGATGAAAATTTTTAGAATATGCGCATGTTCACTTGTAAGTCATAATGTTTGAGACGTTTGATCAAAACCAGTTATAAAATGTAGTAGATGCACACACAAGAAACTTCAGACAGACCGATGGATGGATGGATGGATGGATGGATGGATGGATGGATGGATGTACAGGGTATTGACAATATAGCCCCCATTTCAGAGAAGTGGGGGTAAAATAAAACTGTTCTGAAAACAAAAATTGACATGACTACAATGTTATAATAACAGATACTTTGGCAGTCCAGGCATATTCTAATACAAGCAAACACTCTGAATTAAATTATAACTCGAGGGGAAATGCAAAAATGCGAAGCATGTGCCAATGCCAAAGACCCGCCAAAAATTTTCTAAGTCGAAAGAGTGAAAAAGGGCCATAACTCTGGAAAAAATGTGTGGAAAAAACTCACGCTACACAGGTATTGTTCCCCATGATGCTCTCTCACAACACCAAATATCATTCAAATCGGAGTAGCAGTGGCTAAGAGACGAGGGAAAATGTTGGTATGGATGGCCGAACGGTAGCAGAGGCTAAGAGACAAGGGAAAATGTTGGTATGGATGGACGAACGGATGGAAAGAACAGACAGATGGACGGAGGTCTCTCCACTAGATATCCCTTCAACTTTTCAAGTCGGGAACATAACAAGGGAAATTAATTATGTACGATAGTCGAGATAAATTGTATGAAACACATGCTATGCACTTCATACAACACTACACACTCATCCCACACTCATACTGTGATAAAATGACAGATATTTCATTTCAAACAAACAATTCTGAATTAAATTATAACAATTGAAAAGAATTATGGGGCATGAGGTGCTCACCTGACCACAGTTGTTTAAAATAGGATTTAATTAGCATCTCTGGCTAGTTAACACAACAGAGGAATGAAGTTATTTAATTACTCATAACTCTGTTGTCCATGCCAGATCATTTTTTTCTCTTGTATTTGGTTGCTAACACAGAAATAATGCCAAGATTTTCAGTAATCTGAAACTAGAGAGCCCAAATATCAACTTAGGGACTTAACTTGAACAAACATGAAGGATGTCGTATACGAAATATCAAAAGATTCCAACTGGTGGTTCTGGAGAAGGTTTTGAGATTATTACCAATTTTGTACTATGTTAAAATTTGTCCACCCCTCCAGATTGAATTTGAACCCTCTAAGGAGACTGTATACTAAATATCAAAAGATTCTGATTGTATCTCAAGAAGCAGATCTTTAAAGATTATTCCTCATATGGACTAAGTTAAAATTATGGGCTCCAATAGGAAGGCCAAATATTAACGCAAAGACTTGATTTGACTTTCCTAAGGATGCTGTATAGCAAATATCAAAAGATTCTGTCTGGTGGATCTGAAGAATAAGACTTTCAATGATTATTCCACATATTGCACTAAGTTAAAATTCGGGCTCCCTTAAAGAGCCCAATTATCAACCGATGGACTTGATTTGAACAAACTGAATCCAACCCCTGTAAAGATTTTGTATGCCATATATTAAATGATTCTGACTAGTGTTTCTGGAGAAGAAGAGTTTTAAAGATTATTCCTCATATTGGATAAGTTAAAAGTCGGGTTCTAATAGGGAGCCCAAATATTAACCCAGTGACTTGGTTTGAACAAACTTGAATTGGACCCCTCTAGAAAAATTTTGTATACCAAACATGAAAGGGTTCTGACTTGTGAGTCTGAAGAAGATTTTTAAAGAAAGTCCGTCATACTGCACTAACTTAAAATTTGGGATCCCAGGTACTTCATTTGTATAAAATTGAATCTGCTGATCTCGGCACCCGATATGAATAGACTTGAATCTGACGACCCCCCACCCCCACCCCCACCCCCTCCCCAGAGATGTTGTATACCAAATACAGAAGGATTCTGACTGGTGAATCTGAAGATCTTAAAAGAAATTCCATCATATTGCATGAAGTTAAAATATTAACCCAGGCACTTGATTCAAACAAACTTGAATCAGACTCCAGCCAGAGCCTAGAGATGTTGTATACCAAATATGAAAGCATCCTAACTGTTGGATCTGAAGAAGTTTTTTTTTTCCTCATAATGCACTAAGATAAAATTCATGATCCCATAGGGAGCCAACATATTAACCCAGGCACTCAATTTGAACAAACTTGAATCTGCCCCCCCCCCCCCCCCCAAGATGCTGTACACCAAAAATGAAAGCATTCTAACTGGTGAATCTGAAGAAAATTTTTAAAGAAATTCCCTCATACTGCACTAAGTTGAAATTCAGACTGGCATAGTCTTGAATCTCAACCATCTGGAGATGCTGTATACCAAATATGAAAGGATTTTCTGACTGGTGAATCTGAAGAAGATTTTTAAAGAAATTTCCTCATATTGCACTAAGTTAAACTTTGAGCTCCAACAGAGAGCCCAAATATCAACCGAGGGACTGGATTTGAACAATCTTGAATCTGACCTTCATAACAATGATGTATACCAAACATTAAAAGATTCTGACTGGTGGTTCTGAAGAAGAAGATTTTTAAAGATTATTTCCCATGTTGGCCAAGTTAAAAATTTGGGCTCCTGTATTGATGTATGAACAAAGGGGCTTCATTTGAACAAATTTGTATTTGACCCCCCCCCCCCCCCCCCCCCCCCCCACCCCATGGATGATGTCTACCAAATATCAAAAGATTCTGATCAGTGGTTCTGAAGAAAAGTGTTTTTGAATTTTTGCCCCCCTACAGAACACCCTGACACAACTGATAGCGTTTATTTACCATTCAATTCTACTGGTCCTAAGGATGCATCATATCAAATAACAGTTCTCTGTTCCGTGTGGTTTAGGAAATCGACGTTCGAAAATATTTCTATTTTTAGCTCCTGGGGTTCCCAAGGGAACATAGGAAATATTTCTTTTACATGAGTCAAGTACTTATGACTCAATAATACCACATACCAAATTTGGTTCAAATCAGACCATCGGTTCAGAAAATAAAAATCTTGGGCGGAGCTCAAATTCTTGCCCTTCCCATTATGAAGACAAATTCGTTTTCGCAAATTTGTTTGAACAAACTAGAATCTAGACTGATAGACAAAGCCACAAGCAAAATTTCAAATCATTGCAGCTGCTAGTTCATGAGAATATTTTTTAATATTTTAGTATCCTTTGGGTTTTACATGGGAAACAGTGCAAGGAGCAACTTCATTTTAACAAATCTGAATTGTCATAGGGCAATAAACATTTGCCCCAAATATCAAATAAATTGATCCAGTGTTTTTTTAGGAGGAGTCCAAAACATAATGTTGACAGATGACGGACGGAGAGTGTTAAGTATGGCGGAACTGGTAACAATCTTGGTTCAGCTGTCTAGTCCAAAACTGAAAGGAAGCTTCCTATTGACACCAACAAAGAACCAAAAAATACAACTGATTTGAGTCGGCATTCATTAGTGATTGGACGGAAACCAAATTCAAGATGGCCACCATGGTCATCACACTGAACTGGCTATCTGATCAAAAATCAAAAGGAAGCTTCCTCTAGACACCAACAATGCATTACAAAATGAAAGTGTCAATGACACTGCAGCTCAACTTGTCCAAGACTCAACAAAATAGAAAGATCTAGTAATGCCAAGTCATTCAGTCAAGTTTCTACAGAAAAGACATCACACCAAAGTTACATATGAAATCTGAAAAAAATTGGGTAAGGGATGCGACCGTGTTGGTGATACTAATGGAATTGTTGACAATTTATATACCAAATACAAGATGGCCACTAGCGGCCATGTTTTTCAATGAAATTCCGAAAAACTTGATAACTCCCATCTAGACATCATACCAAAGCTACATATAAAATTTGAAAACGATCGGGTATGAGGTGTGGCCTGTAGATGTGCTAATGGAACTATTGACAAGTTATAAGCCAAATCCAAGATGGCCACTGCTGGCCAAGTTATTCAACGAAATTCATAAAAATTTGATTGCTCCCGTCTTGACATCACACCAAAGCTAGATATGAAATTCAAAAAAGGTCTGGTGAGAGATGTGGCCTGTGGGGTGTGCTAACGGAATTGTTGACAATTTATATGCCAAATCTAAGATGGCTGCTGGCGGCCATGTTTTTCAACAAAGTTCAGAAAAACTTGATAGCTTCCAGCTAGACATTACCCCTAAGTCACATTTTTAATTTGGAACTGATCAGGTGAGAGCTGCAGTCTGTAGGATGTGCTAAAGGAATTGTGGATGGACAGAGGAACGTACAGATGTATGTATGGATGAATGCCAGATCGGAACCCATTCAAATAGCTCATTCTTGATGTCAAGTTTAGCTGGAAAAGGGTGACTAAAAAATGGGTCTGCCTGAAACAAATTAAACCAATCTTTTTTGGGGGGGGTCAGCTAAATTTCTAGTTTGTACTGGTCTGATAATGAAGAGAAATCCAGTCAGGGCTATGCACCAGCCATGTTCCAAGCAGTATTCGCACTGGCTCAAAACTATCAGGTGCCAAATTTTTAGCCATTCTGAATTTTTTAATGCCAAACAAAGTGTCTTGGCACCAAAGGAGGTGTTTCTTCGTTGTCTAATCCAAATAAATTGATCAAGTTTAAAAAACTGAACTGGCAATTATTTCAAGAGTGAACGGATAATTAGTCACTGAAAACAAGATGCCCCAAGGGGCCTGAGAGCGCTCACCTGACAATGACAACTTGACAACTATCAACCAAGGCTCCTGATTTGAACAAATTTGCATCTGCCCCATTAAAAAAGCCATATACCAAATATCAAAACATTCTGACCAGTGGATCTGAAAAAAATTTTTAAAAAAATATTCCTCATTTTGAACTAAGTTACAATTCAGGCTCCAATAAGGAGCCCAAATATAAACCCAGGGACTTGGCTTGAAGAAACTTGAATCTCACCTCCCTGAGGATGCCAAATATCAAAATATTCTGACTACTGGATCTGAAGAAAAATATTTCAAAAAAATATTCCTCATGTTGAACTAAGTTATAATTTGGGTTCCCACAGGGAGCCCAAATATGAACCCAGTGACTTGGCTTTAACAAATTTTAATCTCACCTCTCTAACGATACAGTATACCAAATATCAAAAGATTCTTACTGGTGGATCTGAACAAGAAGATTTTTTAAAGAATGTTCCTCATATTGAACTAAGTTACAATTCGGTCTCCCACAGGGAGCCCAAATATCGACTCAGAGACTTGGCTTGCACACACTTGAATCAGACCTCCCTAAGGATGCTGTATACCAAATATCAAAATATTCTGACTGCTGGATCTGAACAAGAAGATTTGTTAAGAAAATTCCTCATATTGAATGGAGTTATAATTCAGGTTCCCACAAGCAGCCCAAATATGAACCCAGAGACTTGGCTTGAACAAACTTGAATCTCACCCCACCCCTAAGGATGCTGCAAAACAAATATCAAAAGATTCTGATTGGTGGATCTGAAGTAGAGAGTTTGAAAGAATATTAGATCTGAAAATAAAAATTTTTCAGTTTACCTCTAGAACACAGGAAAGTGATGAAATCCCTTTTTAATGAATACTCCTGTTAACTGAATAATTTTCACGGGCAAAGTAGTTGTTATTCAATTAATAGAGATCCACTGTACAATGTAAGTGACTGCAATCAAAATATATTCAGTGTGTACAAAGGCTTCTTCTTTCACTCTAGAATAAAACACAGCACTAAACTGTTTACTATCAGAAAAACAAGACTTGGTATTTTATTAAAACTGACCCTTTTCCCAACGCACAGGATAGAAAAATTTATTAGTGTAAGGCCAAACAAAATTAAATAACTGATTCTCAAGCAATTTTTTTTTTAAAACGAATGAGGGAAGGTGGATTTTATTTTCATTTTTCATTCCTGATGGAATGGTCGCCGATGCCTAAAATCCTGTTGTGAAAGCCCAAAATTGAATACTAAAGCTTCCATTCATTGATAGTTTTTATTGTAACAGTAATCATACAACAAAAAATGAATAAAGAAAAACTAAAATGGAGATAAAAAATAATGAGTTTTTTAAATAAATAATACTCTTATTTTTTATCTCCATTTTATAGAGTGCTATCATAAAATCGATCCTAGATCGTTTCACAACCTCACGGTTCCCACATTTTAATTAACATTTTTCTGAATTTTCCATAAAATATCACTCTATTATCATTTAGTAACGGACTAAATCTATTTCACAATAAATATCTTGCTTGTAGATGTAAACTTCATTCAAAAAAGCTGATCTGGGACGGATATCAACATGAGTTCTTGAGAGTACTGGCAAGCATTCCTGTGATGTCTGACACCAGAGTAATGTTCCTTGAGTGATAAAAGTTGCTAAAACATTTTTGAAAACATCTTTAGAGGTGTCAAACATTTTCTCTCTACATCGAACGATACAAAATTAGTTTACCGCGACAAATTAGAGGCCGGCCAAAGTGTTATTATTATCACTGGTATTTTTTTTATTTATTTCGTCACACTAAATAAAGTTAAGATATTACCTGTTTGGGGTTATATAAAAAAAAAACTACCTGTTTGATGTTCAGGTACAAAACTGTCCCACAGAGCAACCAGAAAAAAGTCACTTTGTGATTGGTATTCATATTTATTTTGTACCTTTGTATGAGAATAGTGTCGAATTTCACAAAGAGAATAACAATACTCTATCAATGTATACAAGATACTGCATCGCAAATCATGATGCGATACCACTAAAATCACACCCTGTGAAGGTTTTATACATACTGAATTTTGCCTGCGAAATAAAGATGACGAAAGTGGGCCGAAAAAACAAATGTGCCATTGCCTGAGAAGCAAAAGGTAAATTTTGTTTAGCCTAATTGTTTTACAAAAAAGTTTTTAAAAAAGAAATTAACAAAACCATATCATGTAAACTCTCATTGGAACAACAAGTTCAATGAGCTTGTTCCAATGAGGCATCACATGATATGGTTTTCTTAAAATTTGTTCAGAAATACAATTTTTATCAACTGCTTAATTTGTAAATTACATGGGCGGATGTGGCAGATTCATTATGTAAAGGGCTGACCTTCAATTTATTTTCATTGATGTTATGATAAAAATGGAAGTGTCAATGACACTGTAGCTCAACTTCTGTAAGACATGTACATGTATAGTATGTGAGACAGCAATGACACACATCTAGGTAATGACCTGATAACAAAGATACATGTAAAGTATTGTAAAGGTCTGTATATAAATACTGACCGTAGCCTGTAACAAATGTACAGGTAATGTATTGTAAAGATGGGTGACAGTTAGATGCTAAACTAGAAAAGAAATCCCCATGGGGTTAATGTTACAATGTGGATCCTTATATGGTGCACGATAAGCTAAATGTTTGCAATTGTTTTGGCCTGTTTGATTCAAACTCTTCTAAGGGTGATTCATACTAATTACTAAATATTTGTCCAGTCCTTCTTAAAATATAGGTATTTGAATTTTTTATCTTTTGCTCATAGGGTTCCCACGAGAGAGGAGGTTTTATTTTTCTCATTGGAAATAGAAAATCGGGTTGTGCTAATAATGTTTACCCTCCCCAAACAACAACAAATATTAACACCGGAACTTGGCATCAACACATTTGAATATACACATACTAGGGATGCTGAATTCAAGAAACATTATTTTGTCTGGTGTTTTGGAAAAGATTTTAAATTATCTCCCTTTTTGAGTCCCCGAGTGAGTCTGACTGAACCCAAAAATATTTGTTCTCATTTCACAGTGATAACGAAGGCACCCAATAAATTTATAGCAAACATTACTGACATAAAAAATCTTCTTTACAGGTTCTGTACAAAAAATGTAATACACACAATTCCCATAAATATGACTGCTGACAGGCATTTTGAATTTTTGCCCAAGCCCAAAAGCACTTGTTACCATCCCATGATGATAACAAATGTAGTCCTAGAAGTTCTGTACAAAATACTGACTGCACCTAATTTCGGTATAAAATGGCCAGTGGCAGCCATCTTGAATTTTAGACCGCAGCCAAAAACACTTGTTCTCGTCCCAAGGTGATAACAAAGGTACCAAGACTTTTCGTGAAGATCAGTTCATAAATACAGACTCTAGCCTGAGCCGTATTGACATGTGCACTTACTGTGTATAAGTAGCACTGAATATATCAAAGTTCATCTAATTTACATAATTTATGCACGAGAAAAAAAACCGTATTATATGTGATGTATTCCATATTACTAAACATTCATACAAAAATTTATTCAAATCAGAACTTCCATACAGAAGTTCTGTACAAAAAACTGATTGCTCTAATTTCGGTACAAAATGGCTGCCGGTGGCCATCTTGAATTTTGGCTCACCCAAAAACACTCGTTCTCGTCCCACGGTGATAACAAAGGTACCCAAGAAGTTTCGTAAAGATTGGTTCATAAATACGGCCTCTAGCCTGAGCCGTATAGACGTTTTGTACAAAAAAATGATTGTACCTAATTTTGGTACAAAATGGCCACCAGCAGCCATCTTGAATTTCGGACTGCACCCCAAAACACTCGTTCTAGTCCCAAGGTGATAACAAACGTACCCAAGAAGTTTCTTGAAGATTGGTTCATAAATACAACCCCTAGCCCGAGCCCTATTGAATTGTTGATGGACAGACAGACAGACGATGGGCCATGGCATAACCTCAAATTTGTCTACGTCAAAGTTGAGCTAAAAATTTGACTATGTCAAAGTTGAGCAAAAAACAAAATTGATTTGAATCAGCATTCATTATTAGTTATTGGGCGGAAACCATTTGGCCACCATGGAAGCCATAATGAATTGGACACTGGTGGCCATCTTGGTACAGCTGACTGGTCCAAAATTGAAAGGAAGCTTTCTCGAGACACCAACAATGCATAAACAAATGAACGTGTCAATGACACTGTACCTTAACTTGTCTGTGTGTTATGTTTGATGAAAAGGATAATGTTCAATGTTTATGAAAGGATTATGAAATAAGACAAGAATTGTAATAATTGGGAACATGTTAATTTCTGTTTACTGTATCCTATGTTTTCAATAAAAATAATATGAGGTGTAGACTGTACTAAAGAAGTGAGGGGTGGATTAATGTGGCCCTCACAGTTAATGTATGTGGCTCTCACAGTTTATGTAGATCAACGAAAGTTACCAATTTACAGTGAAATTATTCCAAAATGAGTCATCCTATAAAGTTACAATGAAATGCCTTCATAAATACAGCCTGTAGACTGTGCTAAAGGTTTTTGGGCTTCGGGCCTGTGTAGCCATCACTGTCGATGGATCGCAACCAAAAGGGGACGTCCTCATCTAGACATTATACTGAGTCATCCTACCAAGTTACAATGAAATCCATTCATAAATATGACCTATAGTCTGTGCTAAAGTTTTTTGGGTTTTGGTCTCGGGCAGCCATCATGGTTCAATGATCGTGACCAAAAGGGGATGTTCTCATCTAGGCATTATCTGGAGTCATCCTACCAAGTTACAATGAAATCCCTTCATAAATATGACCTGTAGACTGTGCTAAAGGTTTTTGGGCTTTGGGCCCCTGTAGCCATCACAGTTGACCAATCGAGACCAAAAGGGGCCGTTATCATCCAGACATTATATGGAATCAACCTACCAAGTTACAATGAAATGCCACCATAAATACGACCTGTAGACTGTGCGAAGATTTTGGGGTTTTGGGCTTGGGCAGCTGTCACGGATGAATGATCGTGACCAAAGGGGACATTCTCATCTAGACATTATCTGGAGTTATCTGGAGTAATCCTACCAAGTTACAATGAAATCCCTTCATAAATATGTCCTATAGACTGTGCTAAAGGTTTTGGGCTAGGGCAGTTGTCATGGTTGAAACATCGCGACCAAATGGGGAAGTTCTCATCTATACATCATATGGAGGCATCCTGTCAAGTTACAAGAAAATCCCTCCATATTAAATATGACCTGTAGACTGTGCTAATGATTTTGGGCTCGGGCAGCCATCACAATGAAATTGATTCGAGTCAGTATTCATTAGTTATTGGTCGGAAACCAAATTCAATATGGCCACCATGGCAGTCATATTGAATTGGCCAGCTCATCCAAAAACTGGTCCAAAATCGAAAGGAAGCTTCCTCTAGACACCAATAATGCACAACCAAGAAATGAAACTGATTCGAGTCAGTATTCATTAGTTATTGAACCAGACATGTTAACTCTTCTGGAATGCCAGGGAAAATCTCAAAATTTCAGTGTAGTTCCCGGCCTCCCGGATGGGAATCAGTTTTGGACCAAAAATCCCGAAAAACAACAGCTGAATATTTCTGTCCCATTGTAACTTATGTAAAACATTCTGAGTCAAATCACATGCATTTCAAACTCTGGTAAAATCTCAGGAAGCAGTAAAATATGGATTTAAGTTAAATTTATTTAAGAAAAGGGTATTTTATGATATAAATTTCAACTGTGTTCATGTGTATTTCTGTTTTTTTCTTCATAATCGGAGATTCGCGATCAATGTGCGAGTATCGAAGTGAAAATAGGTGACTTACTTTCAAATAATTGAAAAACCCACATTCAATGCAGTTTTTTTGTAAATAAAATATATGAAAAGGAATTAAATAATATATATTTATTCATAGAATAGCTTTAATCCTCATCCCTTTTCCAAATCAAAACATAAACAACACCTTGACCTCAACTATTTAACACAGTTTAAAAGTAGGCTAAAATCACTTAGGATGCCAAAAAATTATGACTGCATATTTATACACAATAGACTTATTTTCTAACACTACATTTACTCCACTGTGCTGACTACAGAACTGTTAACTGTTGGCCATCTGTACCCAGAAAATTTCGAATGGAATTAAAAAAAAAAAAAAAAAAAATTCCTTCAATGACAAAAAGAAAAGTTTTGTGCAGGGCACAAGTGTCCACACATGCATGAAGGATTTTGATAAAGATACTTTCCAAGTACTAATCTTCTTGAAGTAACTGAACATTAGGACATCTTTTCCTGTTAACATTTCTAGACTTGGGAAATTATTAGCTTAGTCGACTTTGATAAAAGCAAACCACAGGTGGTAGTGCTCTGGGGGGGGGGGGGGGGCACAAAGAAGAGGATGGCATGGGGTGGGGGGGGGGGGCCACATCAACAATTATTTTAGGATTTTTTAACATAGTATAAATGCATCAGTATAATTGACAACTAGAGCCAGATATAACCTGGTGTTAATGGTGATCTATGAACTGAAAATTCGCAAGTTTTTTCTTTTGTTTTGTCCCAGTGCAAACTTTTCCCTGAAATCCATCCCATTTCCCTGAAAATCACCCTCTGGTTCCCTGAAAAATTATTCTGGAGGTTAACATGTCTGTATTGAATGGAAACAAAATTCAAGATGGCCTCCATGGAAGCCATAATGAATTGGCCACTGGTGGCCATCTTGGTTCAGCTGACTGGTCCAACATTAAAAGGAAGCTTTCTCTAGACACCAACAATGCAAGATGGAAAAAATGAAAATGATTCAAGTCAGCATTCTTTAGTTATTGGAAGGAAACAAATTCAACAAGGCCACCATGGTGGCCATATTGAACTGGCTAGCTGAACCAAATTGAAAGGAAGCTGCCTCTGGACACCAATAATGGATAACCAAATACCCCCCCCCCCCCCCTCCCCCTCCCCGGAGCCTTTTGCAGGAAACTAATTCTCTAATGACGAATGTGTCACTATGGGTGCCATATGGTGCCAAATCAAATCTGAAACCTTTATGCACCCTACCTGAACATATGAACACATCTAGAGACCCTACCTGAACGTATGAACACACCTTAAATATTTCAAATTAAAATCCTTAGGAGCCTTTTGCCACAAACCTATTGTATCTGAAGGACAAAAGCGACACAATGGGAGCCATATGGGGGCCGGATAAAAAATTCAAAACCTTTATGCACATCTAGAGACCCTACGTGAACATATGAACATACTTTCAGCGTTTCGAATTAAAACCCCCAGGAGCTTTCACCGGAAACAAATTCTGTAATGACAAAAGTGGTTCTACGGGCACCACATAGGGCTGAATAAAAATCCAAAACCTTTATGCACATCTAGAGTCCTATCTGAACATATGAACACACTTTCAGCATTTTGAATTAAAACCCCAAGGTGCCTTTTGCCATAAACCGATTCCCTAATGACAAAAGTGGCATTACAGGTGCCCCATGGGGCAAATCAAAATTCCAAAACCATTATGCACATCTAGAGACCCTACTGGAACATATTAACACACTTTGAACGTTTCGAATTAAAACCCCTAGGTGGCTTTCACCACAAACTGATTCTTTAATGACAAAAATGGCACTACTGGTGCCCCATGGGCCTCCGAATCAAAACTCCAAAACCATTATGCACATCTAGAGACCCTACTGGAACATATCAACACACTTCCAATGTTTCAAATTAAAACTCCCAGTAGCCTTTCACTGTAAATCGATTCTCTAATGACAAAAGTGGCCGTACGGATGCCCAAAAACCTCTACTGGAACATATTAACACACTTTCAACATTTCGAATTAAAACCCCTAGGAGCCTTTCTCCAAAATCCTTTCTCTAACGACAAAAGTGGTGGTATGGGTGCCCCACAGATCCCACAGGGCCAAATCAAAAATCCAAAACCTTTATGCACATCTAGAGACCCTACTGGAACATATTAACACACTTTTAATGTTCCAAATTACAAGAGGCCTGAGGCCGCTCACCTGACATGGTAGTCTAAATATCAAACCAGGGACTTAATTTGAATAAGCTGCATATGCCCCTCCTAAGAAAAGCATATATCAACTAGATGAAGCAGTTGTGCTCACACAATACACAGGATTTTTCCTTCTATTTTCAGTTCCTGCACTTTTACGTCCCAAAATTGAGATAAACGCATAAAAAACAGATTTTTTTCAATTTTTGTTTGGAAATTTTCAAAGTCTGAAACAAAATATTTTGAGCCTAAAATTTTTTTTTCTTCTTAAAATTGACCAAAACGCATAAAAAACCAAAACACTAATTTCCGGTCCCACCCAGCCCCCAAATTTTCAATGTAAAAAAAAAAAATTTTTTGTCTTAAAATTGACTGAAACGCATAAAAAAACAAAAAAAAAAATTCCGGATTTTGGTCCAAAATTTTCTTAGTCCCACCCGGACCTCAAATTTTCAGTGTGAAAAAAAAAAAAATTTTTTTCTTCTTAAAATTGACCGAAACGCATAAAAAACCCAAAAACTAATTTCCAGATTTTGGTCCACAGGATTTTTCCTTCTATTTTCAGTTTCTGCACTTTTAAGTCCCAAAATTGAGATAAACGCATAAAAAACAGACTTTTTTTAATTTTGTTTGGAAATTTTGGAAGTCTGAAACAAAATATTTTGAGCCTAAAATTTTTTTTTCTCCTTAAAAAAATTGACCAAAACGCATAAAAAACCAAGACACTAATTTCCGGTCCCACCCAGCCCCCAAATTTTCAGTGTAAAAAAAAATGTTTTTTTGTCTTAAAATTGACCGAAACGCATAAAAAACAAAACAAAAAAATTTCCGGATTTTGGTCCAAAATTTCGAAGTCGCAAATCATTTCCAGATTTTGATCCAAAATTTCTAAGACCGGACCGGGACCCCAAATTTTCAGCCTAAATATGAAACCAGGGACTTGGCTTCAACAAACTTGAATCTCACCCCCCTAAGGATGCTGCTTACCAAATATCAAAAGATTCTTATTGGTAGATCTGAAGAAGATTTTTAAAAAACATTCCTCATACTGCACTAATTTAAACATTTGGGCTCCCAGAGAGAGCCCAAATATGGACCCAGGGAATTGATTTCAATAAATATGTGAAACAATCTTCCAAAGATGTTATATGTGAAATTTTAAAGCTTTTGGAGCAGTGGTTTGGGAGAAACGTAGTCTATGTTTTTCCCATTACCCACAGAGTTAAAAAATGCTGACTCAGCACTTTTTCAAAGTCCCAGAAAAGTACCCCATGATAAAACCGACAGCAATTTTTTTTTATCATTCCATTCTGTTGGTCCTAAGGAAGCTTCACACCAAATAAGAATTCTCAGTGCTGTGTAGTTTTGGAGATATGGACGTTTTAATTTTTTTCTATTTTTAGCTCCTGCAGTTCCCATAGGGCGATGGGAAAACATTTTTTTTGCATAAATTAAGTACTTATGACCCAATAAGCCCTCATATCAAATTTGGTCCAAATCTGCCTCTCGGTTTGGAAAATAGAAATTTTGGGAGGGGCAAATATTCTTGCCCTTCCCATTACAACGCCAAATATACCCCCACAAACTTCTCTTGAACAAATCTGACTCTACACCTCAAAAGGAAGCTGGACACCAAATATCAAATCTCTGCTACTGCTGGTTCATGAGTAGAAGATTTTTTAAGATTTCAGCACACTTTTTGGGTGTGGCCCTACCAATGGGCGAGGCAACTTGATTTGAACAAAATCAAATTGCGATGTCATAACAAACTATTATCTCAAATATCAATTAAATTGATTCAGCGGTTTGGGGGGAGAAGATGCAAACACCATGTTCACGGACGATGACGGACGGTGAGTGAACACAATAGCTCTCCTGACTGAAGTCAGGTGAGCTAAAAACCCCTAGGAGCCTTTTGCCAGAAACTGATTTTCTAGCAACAAAAGTGACGCTACTGGTGCCCCACGGGGCCAAATCAAAAAAACCCCTAGGAGCCTTCCACCGGAAACCGATTCTCTGAAGACAAACGTGGCGCTACGGGTACCCCATGGGGCCAAATAAAAAAAAAAAAAAATCCAAAACCTTTATGAACATCTAGAGACCTACTGGAACATATAAACACACTTTCAACATTTCGAATTAAAATCCCTATGAGCCTTTCTCCGCAAACCGATTTTCTAACTACAAAAGTGGCCCTATGGGTGCCCCACAGGGCCAAATCAAAAATGTGAAACCTTTATGTACATCTAGAGACCATACTGGAACATATTAATACACTTTCAACGTTTCGAATTAAAACCCCTAGGAGCCTTCCACTGTAAACTGATTTTCTAACAATAACAACGTGAAGCTACGAGCGCCACACGGAACTGAATCAAAATTCTGAAACCTTTATGTTCATCTACAGATGCTACCTGAACACATCAGCACAGTTTAAATGTTTCAAATTACATTACTCTTGGTGATATGAGTTATGGACGTACAGACGGGAAGGACGGAATGGACAGAGATCACCACAATATCCCTGTTTTTTTTTTTAAATGTGGGGATAATAATTTGAGGTGTAGATTGTACTAAAGAATTGAGGCCTGGGTTGATGTGGCCCTCACAGTTACTGTATGGCAACCAAAGTTACCAAGTTACAGTAAAATCATTTCAAAACGAGTTATGCTACCAAGTTACATACATAAAGATGACTCATGTGCTGGTCCGGCGGTCATGGTTGACCGATCGTGACCAAAATAGGATAGTCTCATTTAGATATCATAGTGAGTTATGAAAGGATTATGAAATAAGACAAGAACTGTGATAATTGAGAATATGTTAATTTCTGTTCCCTATATACTATGTTTTCAATAAGAATAATTTGAGGTGTAGACTGTACTAAAGAATTGAGGCCTGGGTTAATGTGGTCCTCACAGTTAATGTATGTCAACCAAAATTACCAAGTTACAGTGAAATTATTCCAAAACGAGTAATCCTACCAAGTTACAATGAAATCCCTTCATAAATAGAACTTGTAGACTTTGCTAAAGCAATCTAGCTCATATGACGGTTCGGCAGTCAGGGTTGACTGATCATGATCAAAACAGCAGGTACTCCTCTAGATATTCATACCAAGTTATCCTATCAATGAAATCCCTTCACAAGAACAACCTGTAGACTAGTGCTGCCGTGGTTATCCGGATAACCGGTTAACCTGTGGTTAAAACTTTGACCGGTCAAGAAAATGTTTTAACCGGTTAACCTTGCATTCACTATACTCACCGTATATGTCCGCGTATAAGTCGCCCCCGTGTATAAGTCGTTTGAGATGCAACGGAAATAGGTAAGTTTTCACGAGTTACCACGTGGTGAATAAGATAAAAGAATAAAGGAAAATTATTATTAAAGATTTAAAAAATACTCGCATTTATTTGTTTTTCGTTGTTTGTTTATCACCCCAATGTCTTCATCCCTGTCAAGAAAATCCAACGCTCGTTTCTGACTGAAACTTCATAGTTTCAGAATCAGAGCACCATTTGTGCTGTAATCTGCGCAGTTGTCGTGATTAAGTTGGTTTTTCCGGAATGCGAGAACGTTCCGGAAAAACCAATAAAAATACAACAAATGCGCAGGTTACAGCGCAAATTATTTTCAAATTGTTGTCCCACTTAAGCATTGTTGGTGCTATTGAAACTAACCGGTGCGCCTTTATACCGCAGGTCCTCGATTTTACCGCAGGTCCCTCAAAATTACCGCAGGTCCCTTTTTTTTCTGGGTATTATTTTTGTTTTAACTAACAGTTCGAGGCAACTGTCGTCTCGTTGATATTTGGGGGTATTTTACACCAAAAATCAATAATAACGGAGCGTATTTTTCTATTTATGCTATATAAACAACATAAACTTATCACACTCTTCTCGTCTAAACAACCGCAGCCCCGCAAAATTACCGCAGGTCCCTTGTTTTGCGGGGTATTATCTTTGTTTTAACTAACATTTTGAGGCAAATGTGGTCTCGATGATATTTGGGGGTACTTTACACCAAAAATGAATAATAACGGAGCGTATTTTTCTATTCACGCTATCACGCTCTTCGTGTCTAAACAACACACACGCACACAATCGGAAACATGATTCAAAATATTCCAGCGATGCAGGTTAGCCCAACTTTGTGACATTACTATATCGTATTTCTCGGGGCATGGCATCCCACTCTTCAAAACGCTAGGCAATGCGGTCGACCATTCACAAAACAAGGGACCTGCGGTACAATAAAACTGTCAGAAACTATTGTATTACCATGAATGATGAATGAAAGGTCTTAAAAATCTCTTGCGACCCGGTATTCTTTGGTGTCAGAAGTATTACCATGAAAAAAAATAATGAAGCTATATTTTGGAACTTTGATATCTAATCAGTGACAAGGATATCTAATCAGTGACAACGAAACAATGAAACTTTTAAGGAGATAATGTATATTTTTTGCACGGCTTTATCTTTCATTTTTTAATATAGGCTACCTCGAATTGGGCATAGTTGATTCGTTGTTTATACAGTAGCTAAATAAACCCGAGCTGATGTTTTTTTCAAACTGACCAGACAGATGGGGCTTTTGACAATCGGGGCCGACAGAGTGTTTGTACTGCATCTGCATCATTTTAAAGGAACTCCGTCTTTGTCGGCACAGAATACTTAAAAGTAGCGCGTTTTTCAAGAACAAGGCCGACCTGCGGTTTGTACTACCATCAAAGGGACCCAAGCAAACTGTGTACACAAAAAGTGGTATAAAGTATTTAAGACCAATGCTGGTATCACTGGCAAATCATTTTCAAATTTGGAGTCGATATGCATCTCACAGAACCTCGTTTTTCTTGTGGCATTTGTAGCCTCAGGTGTTTCAAAGATTGCATCGAATGTTCTGGTTGCAAATCATGGAATCATTTTCAATGTGTTCCAATGCCACGCAAGCTTTTTAATACGTGGTCTTCAGATCTTGGTTTGAAATACTTCTGTAAAAAATGTGCTTTCAATGAGAAAGACCAATACAACATTACAGCGGCACTAAACAGGTTAGTTCCTTTTTTAAATATATGCAAAGTCGTTTAATATATTTCTTTGTCCCGCCTCTGGTAACTAAGGTTACTATAGTTTTATAGGTCTGCACACGTTGTTTTGACATGAAGAGCGTGATAAGTTTATGCTGTTTATATAGCGTAAATGGAAAAATATGCTCCGTTATTATTGATTTTTGGTGTAAAATACCCCCAAATATCAACGAGACGACAGTTGCCTCGAACTATTAGTTGAAACAAAGATAATATCCCGCAAAACAAGGGACCTGCGATAATTTTGAGGGACCTGCGGTAGCCTGCGGTAAAATCGGGAACCTGCGGTATAAAGGCGCACCCAAACTAACTTTACCTGGTGCACGTGTGCGTAATTTATAACCGGACATTACACATCAGTGAATTGGAGTTCATGGAATAAATAAATACATCTCTCCAGGTATTGCTGGCAAACATTTAATGTGTTATTACTTATTTTTTCGTTGTTATTTTGATGATTTTGTATTTGTTATGGTTTCATCCATATTGGCCCCACAAACCTGTTGATTTTTGGTACACGCACTGATGTAAACACATGGGCGATTGAACAACAACGACTAAATAGAATACTTCTTTATTATTATTTATGGTCAATGTAAATAACATTGGCCTGCCCGATATAATAGTTACAGTTGAAGCAAGAACACACTACAAATATAGGTACCTTAAATGCGGTTAACCACGGTTAACCACGGTCAAACACGCTGGTTAACCGGTCAGAAAAAAGTCTTAACCGCGGCAGCACTACTGTAGACAGTGCTAATGGGATCTGGGTCACGAGACCATGTGTTGGTAACGGCTGACCGATCGTGACCAAAATATGACAATCTCATCTAGATATCATACCAAGTTACCTTTCCAAGTTACAAAGAAATTGTTTCATAAATATGAACTGTAGACTGTGTAAACAAATCTAGGTCACGTGCTTGTGCAGCCATCACAGTTGACAGATCACGACCCAAATATGACATTCTAATCTAGACATTATACTGAGTTATCCTACCAATTTACAATGAATTCCCTTCATAAATGCAACCTGTAGACTGTGCTAAAGAAATCTTGGTAACATGCCCCTTCGGCCATCATGGTTGACTGAACCTGACCAAAAAAGGATGTTCTCATCTAGAAATTATACAGAGTCATCCTACCAAGTTACAATGAAATCCTTTCATAAATACGATCTGAGGACTGTGCTAAAGGTTTTCGGGTTTCGGGCTTGTGTATCCGTAATGGTTAATCAATCATTACTAAAAGGAGACGTTCTCATCTGGACATGACCTAGAACCTGCATATGATATTTTGTGATGATCGGACAAGAACTATGTGTGCTAAAGAAAATGTGAACAGACTCACAGACATTACAGACTTCCACACACATTATGGCAATAGCTTATATTGACTTTGTCAAGTTAACCTAATGAAAGTGTCAATGAAACTGTAGCTTATCTTGACTGTGTGTTGAGTTTGATGAAAAGGATAATGCTCAATGTTTATGAAAAGATTATGAAATAAGACAATAACTGTGATAATTGGGAATATATTCATTTCTGTTCCCTGTATGCTATGTTTTCAATAAAAATAATATGAGGTGTACACTGTACTAAAGAGCTGAGGGGTGGGTTAATATGACCTCACAGTTAATGTATGTGGCCCTCACAGTTATGTGGCCCTCACAGTTAACGTATATCAACGAAAGTTACCAAGTTACAGTGAAATTATTCCAAAACGAGTCATCCTGTCAAGTTACACTGAAATCCCTTCATAAATATGGCCTTTAGACAGTGCTAAAGGTTTTCAGGTTTCGGGCCCCTGTAGCCATCAGGTTCCCAATTGCGTCCAAAGGGGACGTTCTCATCTAGACATTATATGAAGTCAACCTACCAAGTTACAATGAAATCCCTTCATAAATATGACCTGTAGACTGTGCTAAAGGTTTTTGGGCTTTGGGCCCGGGCAGCCATTATGGTTGAATGATCGCAACCAAAAGGGGACATTCTCATCTGGGCATCATCTGGAGTGATCCTACGAAGTTACAATGAAATCCTTTCATAAATATGACCTGTAGACTGTGCTTAAGATTTTCGGGCTTCGGGCACCTGTAGCCATCACAGTTGACCAATCACGAACAAAAGGGGATGTCATAATCTAGGCATTATATGGAGTCAACCTAACAAGTTACAATGAAATCCTTCCATAAATATGACCTATCGACTATGCTAAAGGTTTTTTGGCTCGGGCAGCCATCAAGGCTGAATGATCGCAACCAAAAGGGGACGTTCTCATCTAGACATTATTTGGAGTTATCCGACCAATCTACAATGAAATCCCTTCATAATTATGAACTGTAGACTGTTTTAAAAGTTTTCGGGCTTCACGCCCCTGTTGCTGTCACACTTGCCCAATCATGTCCAAAAGGGGATGTTCTCATCTAGACCTTATATGAAGTCAAACTTACCAAGTTACAATGAAATCCCTTCATAAATATGACAGTTAGACTGTGCTGAAGGTATTCAGGCTTCGGGCTCGGGCAACCATAATGGTTGAATGATCACAACCAAAAGGGGACATTCTCATCTGGGCATCATCTGGAGTGATCCTACGAAGTTACAATGAAATCCCTTCATAAATATGACCTGTAGACTGTGCTCAAGATTTTTTGGGCTTCGGCCACCTGTAGCCATCACAGGTGACCAATCACGACCAAAGGGGGATGTCATCATCTAGGCATTATATGGAGTCAACCTAACAAGTTACAATGAAATCCTTCTATAAATACGACCTATAGACTATGCTAAAGGTCTTTGGGCTCGGGCAGCCATAAAGGCTGAATGATCGTGACCAAAAGGAAATGTTCTCATCTAGACATTATTTGGAGTCATCCTACCAAGCTACAAAGAAATCCCTTCAAAATTATGACTTGTAGACTGTTATAAAGGTTTTCAGGCTTTGGGCCCCTGTAGCCATCACAGTTGCCCAATCGTGCCCAAAAGGGGACGTTCTCATCTAGACATTATATGAAGTCAACCTACTGAGTTACAATGAAATCCCTTCATAAATATGACCTGTAGACTGTGCTAAAGGTTTTCGGGCTTTGGGCTCGGGCAGCCATCATGGTTGAATGATTGCAACCAAAGGGACAATCCCATCTGGGCATCATCTGGAGTGATCCTATGAAGTTACAATGAAATCCCTTCAAAACTAGAGGTACTGTGAGCAAGGAGGAGTTGCGCTTATAAGGATGGACAGACAGACGGACGTGGTGATTCCTATATACACCCCCAAACTTTGTTTGCGGGGGGGGGGGGGGGGGGGGGGGGGGGTATAAATATGACCTGTAGACTGTGCTCAAGGTTTTCGGGCTTCGGGCACCTGTAGCCATCACAGCTGACCAATCACGACCAAAAGGGGATGTCATCATCTAGGCATTATATGGAGTCAACCTAACAGGTTACAATGAAATCCTTCCACAAATATGACCTTTTGCCTATGCTAAAGGTTTTTGGGCTTGGGCACCCATCAAGGCTGAATGATCGCGATCAAAATGGGACGTTCTAATCTAGACATTATTTGGAGTCATCCTACCAAGTTACAATGAAATCCCTTCATAAATATGACCTGTAGACTGCGCTAAAGGTTTTCGGGCTTCGGGCCCCTGTAGCTGTCACAGTTGCCTAATCACGTCCAAAAGGGGACTTTCTCATCTAGACATAATATGAAGTGAACCCACCAAGTTACAATGAAATCCCTCAATAAATATGACCTGCAGACTGTGCTAAAGGTTTTCGTGTTTTGGGCTCGGGCAGTCGTCACGGTTGGCAGATCACGCCCAAATGGGGAAATTCTCATCTAGACATCATAAGGAGTCATCCTACCAAGTTACAATGAAATCCCTCCATATTAAACATGACCTTCAGACTGTGCTAAAAGTTTTTGGATTTCGGGCATGGGCAGCCATCACGGTTGACAGATCATGCCCAAAAGGGGACATTCTCATCTAGGCATTATACAGCGGCATCCTACCTAGTTACAATGAAATCCCTTCATAAATACGACCTGTAGACTGTGCTAATGGTTTTCGGATTTTGGGCTCGGGCAGCCATACCGGTTGACCGATCGCGCCCAAAAGGGGACTTTCTCATCTAGACATAACCCCAAATCTGCATATGAAATTTCGTGACGATCAGACAAGAACTGCGGGGTGTAGCCCATGCTAAAGGCAAATGTGAACAGACTCATAGACTTCCGCACGCGTGATGGCAATAGGTTATCTTGACTTTGTCAAGTTAAGCTAAAAATATAAATGAATCAAGTCAGCATTCATTAGTTATAGGACGGAAACAAAATTCAATATGGCTGCCATGCTGGACATGGTGAAAACATAATGCCCCAAGAGTTCTTGGGGACATAATAAATAAAAGACGCTTTATTTTAGTCATGCTTTGTTGCAAACACAATCAAATATACATCAGTCAGAAAATGTAAAATTTAAAAATCTGATGATTTTAAACTAATTTTTGAAGACACTGCCAGTGAATAAAAATATTCACTGAGGAAGTTCAATTTCAGTGAGGGACAGGTGATGAACCAAAACTCTTTATCTTTTTTTTTTTTTTTTGGCCTTATATACAAAACCAATCTCTATGTCAGCTCAGAAATATGAAGAACTTACCACTTATTCTGTTTGCTGAACCTATAAATGATCTGGAAGGTCCACCTGCCTGGATGTTTGATTTTGATACCTCATGCGGCAAAATTATACTTCTGCGTGGAGAGGCAAATCCTGATGTTGAGGTCCTTGCTGATGGTGGAACACTCTGACCTTCAGTTATCAGTTCATCTTCTCTTGAAACTCCTGAACCCATGACTTTACACAAAGATATCCTTTGACCAATTCACAAGTCCAGTAGCTAAAAATAATATAATAAAACATATGAGGTCTACAAAACTCCATATCTCACAAACTTGTAGTCGCAGAGTTCTTTTATTTGCTTACACTTCAGTAAGCAATACCTAAATTTAAAGTTACACAAGATTAGATTATGTAACCACCGCCACCCCCACCTCCATTTTATACCCCTAACATCATCATCGGATGTGGCTGATGTAATTTAGATAAATGGAGAAAATTATCCTTAAACTTCAGTATACTGGGATCAAAAAGACATAACATTACTGAAAACTGCTTTGCATTTCCCAAATCTGAAGAATAGAATCGCTTGCCAAAAACTTAATGTTTTACAGTTGTTCCCACTGTAGCAATTCAATCATAACCAGATCACTTTTGTGACCACAGAACAGTAAATAACTTCAAGAAACAAAGAAATGTAGACTCCAATTTATTTATCCATTTATTGCTGTTTAGGGAGCGCGCTGGCTCAGTTGGTAGAAGTGCAGGCTGCAAGCCGAGAGGTCCTCGGTTCGAATCCCACCTGCGGCAACCGCGTTGTGTCCTTGGGCAAGACACTTCATCTCCATTGCCCGCATGGGGGCACGATGACGCCATGTACTAAGGTGTACTGCACGTCGATGGTGCGCATGTCTTCAAACAATCTAACCCTGCCTGTGCAGCAGTGCGGAGTTACGATGTTGGGGAGCTGGCAGCTGCTCGTCGTTGCTCGGTGGTTCTCTCCGGGTACTCCGGCTTCCTCCACCCATAAATCTGTCACGGTCATGATTAGCCATTGTGCATAAATATGTGACCTTAAACACCAATAAATAAATAAATAATTGCTGTTTAAGGTCAGAAGTTTTTGCACAATGGCTAATAGTAACCTCAACATGGATATAAAGTCAAGTCCAGACAATTGTTTAAACCTATGTTGTCCATTTTAGAGGAGTTCCACCCCAGGCATTGGTTATGGGGTCCTTTTTACCAGCACAGGAGTTTAACGACATCAATATCCCCCATCGACTTTTATGTTATGATAGGAATAAGTATGTGAGGTGATCAAGACAGATGAAATAAAAGGCCGTCTGGCCACACATCCTCTGAAAAAAGTGTGCAATTCGAGATTTGAAAAAAATTGGATTTTTCAAAGTCGAAAAAGGGACATAACTCAGGCAAAAAATGTCAGACCAAACCCTGATTTGAATGTGACCTGTATGTTATGATGATACACCTACATATCAAATTTTATTTGAATCGGTCAACAGAAACTAAAGTTATCATCAGGAAACCTAAAAAAAAGAATTTTCTAAGTCTAAAACGGGGCATAACTCTAGCAAAACTTGTCACACCACACCCTTATTTGAACTTGACCTGTATTTTATGTTGATACACCTATATACCATTTATCATTTGATTTGGCCAACCATAACTGAAGTTATTGGGAAACCAAAGTGAAAGTGTCAATGACAAAGTAGCTCAATTTGAGTTATAAATGAAATGGCAAAATTGAAGATCACTGGTACCAATGTTATTTGGTGAAACTTCAACATTACTTTTTCTCCCAATACTATTAGGGGAATGTCTCCCACACAGATTCCTTAACCCTTTAGCATATCAGCCAAGAAAAAAAATAGAACATTTGCTGAAATAAGGCTTATATATTGTCAAACAATATGCCTATAGATTCTTGGAAAAAACACGTTTAATGAGAGTTTCAAAACACAGATCTGCTCCAGGCTATCTCAGCTAAAGCAATCATCAGGAATCAACAACTCTTTAGACTTTATGATTACCAACACTGAAACACTGCGAGCGATCTCAAAACTAAAGAGTGGCAAGTCAGAAGGCCTGGATGGAATTAAAAACAAAATGATAAAATGTGTCAAATCCATTATTGCTCCCGTGTTGACAAAACTTTTCAATACTGTCTTACGTAATGCCGAGTTCCCACCTGTATGGTCAGAGGGATTTATTGTGTCTCTCCCGAAGACCACACGTGCCGACTCACCAGATATGTTTCGCGGAATCGCCATTACCAGTAATATAGGGAAATTATACACCAGTATATTAAACGAACGGCTAACAACTTTTTTAAAAGATAAAGGGATACCAAATGACTGTCAGGCTGGTTTTCGGAAAAATTATAAAACTTCGGATCACCATGTGGTTATTAAGGCATTAATCAATAAAGCATTTCATAGCAAAAAACGTTATATGCCTGTTTTGTGGATTTTCAAAAGGCTTTTGACAGGGTATGGAGGCAAGGGCTACTCCTTAAACTTTTACAAAATGGTGTAGGCGGCTGTTTCTACTCATTTATCACACAAATGTGTACCTCTAGCTCACTATGTTTTAAAGCTGGGGGTAGATTGTAGGGAAAATTTACCACTTCGGTAGGGGTAATGCAAGGGAATAATCTCAGTCCCCTGCTGTTCAACCTGTTTATTGACGATATTCCAGAGTATATTAAGAAAAATGTTTGTCACGATAACTTTCCGACCCTTCAAGAGTTTGTCATACCATGCCTTTCTTACGCAGATGACCTTGTTCTGATTTCAACGTCATCAGCAGGTCTACAAAAATCGTTAGATGCGCTTTCCGACTATTGCGCCAGGTGGAGACTGACTGTAAATAAAAATAAGACAAAGGCAATTATTTTCAATAAAACCGGCAGAACATCGACGGACGTGTTTCATTTCAACAATGAGCAGCTGACAACGGTATCATCCTACAACTATTTAGGTGTTATCTTGGCATCGTCAGGTAGTTACACAAGTGGTATTACTAATCTGAGATCTAAAGCACTGAAAGCGTACTTCCGACTGCAAAGTATTTAATGAATGATAATTTGCGTGTTCGCGAAAAGTTATTCGACGCATTGGTAAAGCCGATACTCCTCTATGGGTGTGAAGCATGGGGTGACCAAATATCGCGGAACGCCCAGCACCAAATTGAAACAGTCCAACTCAAATTCTGTAAATATGTTTTGCAAGTTCATTCAAAAGCCTCCAATGCAGCAGTCATGGCAGAGCTTGGGAGATATCCACTCTACATTGAAGTACAGTGTCAATTTGTAAATAGCTGGCTGCAGGCAAAAAGTAACGATAATCGTCTTTTGTCTCGAGCTTATGATGAACCACATGTAATCGGACATTCGGGTATCTCTAAAATAGAAAATATCCTTTCAAAGGCCGAATTCCGAAATGTCTGGGTGGATCCTTCGATCACTCCAGCAAACTTTATCGGGCATTTAAGGACGCGTCTCCAGGATATGTATGCCCAGACATGGAAAGATGATTGCACTTTAGAAAAAACAAGATCAGACCATTCCAAGCTGCAGTTTTATTATTCTATCAAGAATGGCTATGCACGTGAATGGTACTTGGACATCCTCGACTTGAAATATAGAAAATGTGTCACAAAATTTAGAATAAGTACACATGAATTGGAAATCGAATGCGGTCGATACAATAGGCCCAAACCTGTCCCGCACGAACACCGATACTGTAAACAATGTGAGCTAAACCTTGTTGAAGACGAAATGCACGCGCTCTTCGTCTGCTCTAAGCACAAAGAATTACTCCAGCAACTTGCCAAGACAGCATGCAAACCATACGCAGCTTACCACCATCTCAGTACTCGCGACAAAGTTCGGTGGCTTTTCAACTGTCAAGAAATTGATGTGACATACGCCCTTGGACACCTTTTATCTGTGATTTTCTCCAACAGGGATCACGTGTAATTGCTCCACTCACCTGACGATGCCGTGAAAAATACCCCCCCCCCCCCCCACGAGTATCAGTGCGTGGGGGGCGAGGGTGTGGGTGTGTGAGGGGTTTGTGTGCATGCGCGCGTTCGTGCGTGTAAAGAAAGGCGTGTACGAGAAATGTCTCCATTGATTTATTTCTAGCATATTGCAACTTATATGTATCTCTGTATTATGTGCCATACCCATTAATGTTGTGGTTGTGCAATAAAATTTATCTTATCTTATCTTATCTTATAACAAGTCAAAAAAATATATTTATATAATATAATAATAACTCTTTGGCCAGCCGCAGATTTGTCGCGGTCCTCATAAGAGAAGGCCATCATTCCCCCTGCACCCCACCCCCTCTTCCCCTCCTCTCCTCCCAGCATTCAGATATAAACTGCTTAATAGTGTCCCTCACTTCCTCTTTTTCAATTTCTTCAATAAGCATTCCTACCCTCTCCCTCGTGTCCCCCTTCAGCCATCTATCCTTTGTTTCTTCACCCCACTTCTGCATTATTCTTCCAGTAAATTTTATTCTATGAGGTATATACTGTGGGCATTCCAAGAGAAAATGTTCCAGGGTCTCTATATGTTTTGGGGGATTTGCAATATTCTCTCCTAAGAATTAAATGTATTTTATAATTAAAACATCTGGTTGTCCAACACATTTTAATCAGTAGGGATATCAGACCCTTATCCCCTAAACAAATACAAGTGTAAACTTAATTTAGTAGTATTTCACACCTACTGCTGTTAACAGCTAGCCAACATCCACTGTTTAAGAAATTTGAGACACCTTCTTAAGTCTTTATTTGTTAGTAATTTTCACAACTGAGATAATAACATTTTACAACACATGTGACATGACAAACTTACACCTTTCACCCATTCCACCTTCTAAACAAAGAGAGTGTTTTTAATTGCCAATAGCCTCAACGCAATTAGCCAATTGATTCCTCAGAATTTGGGATGGGTGGACCTACAGACTTTGGATGTTGTTGGCAGCTTTGAGATTTTAGTTGTTTTTGATGAGTTTGAATTTGGCCAGCAATGTGAGAAGATCGCCATTTATGTAGCATTACCAGTTTGTGTAAATAGATGTGTAAAAAAATATGTGATATGATAGACTTCAATAAATGTATATAGTGTAAATAGACTTTTTCCTTCAACCAAACATCCGAACCGCATATATGTAAATATATACACTGAAACCAGCACACGCCATACTGTGATACTTACATAATCTATAATTATTTCAATGAAAGTGTCAATGACACTGCAGCTCAATTTGACAAACTTGAACTTGGTAAGTTATAAGTGAAATGGCAAAATTGAAGATCATTGGTACCAATGTTATTTGGTTAAATTTTAACATAACAGCATTGTGTGTGCACAACGTCAGAGTAATCCATGCATTTTTAAATGTAAACTGTAAGACTGGCTGAAGGAAGAATGCTGATACACAAATGCAGTAAATTCAGAGTTTATTGTAAATGGCAACTTTTTTCACAGAAATGAATGCTAATCAATAACTCTTGTCTAGAGGTCTCGCCTAATGAGCACACCAAGCTCAAAAACAATCCTACAATAAATGTGCCCTGTAGACCATGTTAAAGAAAAATATTGATGCACAAATGCAATAAATTCAAAGATTGATGGAAATGAAAAGAAAATCGATAGCTCTTATCTTTGTCGCCTTGCATAAGCATACAAAGTTTCAAAACAACCTGATAATGAATGTGCCCTCTGAGGCATGCCAAAGGAAAATGTTAATGCACAAATGCACTAAGTTTGAAGGTCATTGCTTGTGGCAATGTTCTTCTTTCTTTTTTTCTGGAAATTCATAAATATACCCTGCAGAAAGTGCAAAAGGGGTTAAGTTGCTGCACAAATGGACTAAGTTCAAAGGCTGGTGATAAAGACAATAAATTTTTATGGAAATGACAAAAAATCAAAAGCTCACATCTAGAGGTCACCCCAAACACACATACCAAGTTTCAAAGTGATCCGATCATAAATGTGCCCTAAAGGGTGTGCCAAATATTGAGGTATGACTAAACGAAGTTCAAAGTTTGTTTCTATTTTTTGACAGTTATCAAAGAAAATCAATAGCTCCCATCTCGAGGTAACCCCAAACAAGCATACCAAGTTTCAACGCGATACGATCATAAATGAGACCTGTCGGGCATGCCAAAGGAATATATTGATGCCTGACTAAACTAAGTTCAAAGGTCATTCCCAGCGGCACCATTTTTTGACAGAAATGGAAGAAAATCAATACCTCCCATCTGGAGGTCACCCCAAACAAGTATACCAGGTTTCAATGCATTCCGATCATAAATGTTCCCTGTAGGGTGTGCCAAAGGGAAATATTGAGGTCTGACTAAACTAAGTTCAAAGGTCATTGCCAGCTGCAACATTTTTGACAGAAATGGAAGAAAGTCGATAGCTCGCATCTTTAGGTCACCCCAAACCAGCACACAAAATTTCAAAGTGATCTGATCATAAATGTGCATTGCAGGGTGTGCCAAAGGGAAATAATGATGCATAACTGCACTAGGTTTAACATTGAAGGCTGTTAGCGGCAACATTTTTTGATGGAAATCGAAAAAAATCGATGGCACCCATCTGGAGGTAACCCCAAACAAGCATACCAAGTTTCAAACCGATCTGATTATAAATGAAATGTGCCCTGTAGGGCATGCCAAAGAAATGTATTGATGCCTGACTAAACTTAGTTCAAAGGTCATTGTCAGCGGCAACATTTTTGATAGAAATGGAAGAAAATCAATAGCTCCTATCTGAAGGTCACCAAACAAGTACACCACATTTCAAAGTAATCCGATCATAAATGTTCCCTGTAGGGTGTGCCAAAGGGAAATACTGAGGTCTGACCAAACTAAGTTCTAAGAGCTTTGACAGCGGCAACATTTTTGACGGAAATGGAAGAAAATCGATAGCTCCCATCTAGAGGTCACCCCAAACAAGCACACCAAGTGTCAAAGCGATCCAGTCAAAAATGTGCACTGGAGGGTGTGCCAAAGGGAAATATTGATGCAAAACTGCACTAAGTTCATCGAAGGTCGTTTCCAGCAGCAACATTTTTTATGGAAATGGAAGAAAATTGATAGCTCCCATCTAGAGGTCACCCCAAACAAACATCCCAGGTTTCAAAGCAATCCGATCATAAATGTGCCTTGTAGGGTGTGCCAAAGGGAAATATTGAGATCTGACTAAACTCGGTTCAAAGAAAGTTGCCAGAGGAAACATTTTTTGACACAAATTGAAGAAAATCAACAGCTCCCATTTAGACGTCACCCCAAGCAAGCATATCAAGTTTCAAAGTGATCTGATCATAAATGCGACCTGTGAAGTGTGCCAAAGGAAATTGTGGATTTACGTATGTAAATGTTAACCTAACATGTGTTCAAACACTGTTATAAAATCTGAAATCTATACTTTTAACACAAACAGTTTGATTGTATGTGTATTTGTTCTCAAACTCCTCCTTTTTTGTCCATTCAATCACCACTCAAAATGGCATATGTATTCAGCTCAACCAACTGGTGTCATTGAAGGCAGGAAGGGACAATAGCGAGGGCCAAATAGGGTCAAAATGTACATACATAAATTCCATTCAGTTGTGTCCGTACAGCTGAATTATCTTTTTTGATTTGATTTGCAACTGAGTACTCTTTCATACTTGGACAAATGGGTGTGTTGAGGGAGCAACTGGTGCTGTTTAAATCTTTCAACTATGACTGATTACACAGAAGGTTCCAAAAATCTTTGTCCAACAAATGAACCTGGGAATGAATTCACTAAGATGTAACTACCCTTGACATCTGTCTCACCACAGATATCACAGGCAGGGCAAAGAACAAGAACCTTTCATCTGTATCAGTCATAACAATCAGGACCATACACAAATGCCATCATTCATATTTGGTTGTTTACCAATTTTTGTTTGTAAAAGACAGCTCATGTGAACAAGTTTGATAATTTGTATGGGTTAGCACAACATGCTTGCTTGAGTAAGAGCAGGGCTAAAATTCTAGATATTGTGACAGCTTCATACTTCGCCACCAGAAGTGTGTGCTCTTGTACGTCCACATACTGGTGAACTGCTCTTATGACACAGGGATGCTCCAAGTCAGAAAAAGGCTTTTAGGTGTAAATAATGTAAAGAGATATATTGTTTCAATCAGATATAAACTGGAGGGGTAAGCATAAAATGCTCACCTAGATCAAGTTGTCTATATGAAAAGGAGGGTGGGTGAGAGGGTGTGAGTATGATTGTGGAAGCTTTTTTGGTTGATTTGTTTGGCCAGGATCAGAAGAATATCTTCAACACAACACTGAGAGTTTTTTCAGCCAGTTTGATTCTAGTACATGAGGGGATACTCAAAAGGGGAAAACAATTATCTGTTCCATATGATTTAACAAAAATTGATTATTTTCTATTTTTAGCCACTGGATTCTGGAAAGGGAGGCCTGTGGAAATTTGTTTCACATGAATCACGCATGTCACGCAATAATAAGACTGCATACCAAAAATGGGGGCAAGATTTTAAATTTAGCCCTTCTTGGAACAACCCCAATAATTATTTCCGGTGAAAAATTCTGAATCAGTTTTCTTTCCTTGTTCTTTTAACTTTTCTTTCAGAAGACCGAGGTCACGAGAAAATGATTGTTCAGTATTTTCCTCATTATGAAGTGTGGAATGGAGGTCCCCATATGGTGCTCCATGAGGCAGCCAATTTCTTTTCCCATTTGATGGTATAACTCGAATGGAAGCATTACACCCACTGACAATTATCAGTCTTGTATAGTTAAGAATACACTGGCTTTTCAGGGTTTTTTCACATTTTTTGCTCTTGTGGTTTCCATGGAGAAGTTAAGTGTGTGTGGGGAAGGGGGGGGGGGGGGGGCACTGTATGTGATTTGACAAACACAGCTTCCATGTTACAAGTTTAATTTTAAATCAAGTTCACTTGACGTAATTGGTTGTCCATATTTTCTGTTTTGTGAGAAGTGTTTTGGTTATCAGTAAACATGTCTTTGTTCAGCTGTCAGTGTGAAATCAGATGTGACTGGAAATGGAAACGAAATTAATTTCTGTCATTCAAGCAAATGAATAATGAATGTGCACTGTTCAATGTAAGTATATGTCATTCAGTTATAAGTAATTAATATTTAGTGTGAATAGTGTGAATATACTCAGGTTAATAAGAAAAAGTCTTATATAAAGAGTGGTATTACAATAAAATTGATTATATTTTATAAGTAACATTCCTGTTAAATACATACCAAACTTGAATATTACCAATCAGAACTCCATCAATGGATTTAAAACAGTGCAGAGTAACATTCTGGTCACTAATACATAATTTTGAACTACATGTTTGTTCATTTCATCAACCAACACCCTGCTCACTGATTAAAATTACAAGCAATAAATTTTTCTTGTTATGCAACCAGGAATTTAACCAATGCAATGTTGTTTAACAGAGCCCAAGGATCCCATCAAACAATACTGAATTGGTTAAATTTCGAACTGAATTATGAGAATGAGTTTCAGCTTGAAATGCTGGTATTTTCAAGTCAGTGTGCAGATGGTTAAGCTCTGAAAACTGTACATTTCAGGCAAAATAAAAAAAAATCGCAAAACACGAATTTCCCGGCAAACAAATTCACTTGTGCCATAGACAAAACTGAACAAACCTAATTAATTATATAATAGTGCTAATCAGTATCACATTCCAAGAGCAAAAGTGTGAACCTAGGGACTTGGCTTCAACAAACTTGAATCTCACCCCCTAAGGATGCTGCATACCAAAAATCAAAAGATTCTTGTTGGTAGATCTGAAGAAGATTTTTAAAAAATACTCCTCATACTGCACTAATTTAAACATTTGGGCTACCATAGAGAGCCCAAATATGGACCCAGGGAATTCATTTCAATAAACACGTGAAACAATCTTCCAAAGATGTTATATGTCAAATTTGAAAGCTTTTGGAGCAGTGGTTTGGGAGAAAAGTAGTCTTATGTTTTTCCCATTACCCACAGTGTTAAAAAATGCTGACTCAGCACTTTTTCAAAGTCCCCAAAAAGTACCCCATGATAAAACTGATGGCAATATTTTTTTTACCATTCCATTCTGTTGGTCCTAAGGAAGCTTCACAACAAATAAGAAATCTCAGTGCCGTGTAGTTTTGGAGATATGGGCGTTTTCATTTTTTTCTATTTTTAGCTCCTGTGGTTCCCACGGGACTGTGGGAAAAAAATTTCTGCATAAATTAGGTACTTATGACCCAATAAGCACTCACGTAAAATTTGGTTCAAATCGGCCCCGCGGTTTGGAAAATAGAAATTTGGGACGGGGCCAAAATTTTTGCCCCTCCTTTAACATCATCAAATATAGCCCCTCGAACTTCTCTTGAACAAACTTGAGTCTACACCTCAAAAGGAAGCTGCATACCAAATATCAAGTCTCTGCTATTGCTGGTTCTTGAGAAGATTTTTTAAGAATTGGAGCATTTTTGCCCCATCCCTCTGCTCAATATGAGCCGAAACCGAATTTGACAAAAAATCAAAATGCCCTTATATAACCACTACTCACATGAAATTTCATTAATATGCATCCAGTGCTTTGGGAGAAAAAGGCCCAAACACCACCTTCACAACGGACGATGGACGCCGGACGATGGACGAAAAGTGATCAGAATAGCTCAGCCTGACTTTCAGTCAGGTGAGCTAAAAATTGATGTGATCCTGTTAAGTTCCTTCAAATACTAGTTTTGGAAAACAACAACAATACCGGTAAACCTGTAAAAATAATTCAGATGCATTAAAACCAACCATCTATATATCTTTCTAATGGAGGAGGTGGGGTGGTGGGGAGGGGGTAGATAACCTAGTATATCCTACCCTACCTTGCATTGTGTAAAGATATTCATTTTCCTCAGTTTTACTCAATATTGGTAAAAGATAAGTCCACATAATATTCTGATCTGCTCGATCATTTTTTGTGGAATTTTTTTTTTTATTGTGTGACTGGTCATCTAATGGAGAAATCCTTACTATTGTTTTGCATTTTAATGATTATTTAACTGGTAGAGGGCAAATTATTTTTGGTCATCAAAATTTGTTCACATGTCTTTGCCTTTGTCAAATTAACTCCCTTCACTCTGATGTCAAAATACCAAAATTTCAGGAAGCTTTTTTTTCCCATAATGCATCTAGAAATTTAACCAATTCAATCTCGTTCGACAGAGCTCAATGAGCTCTGTCGAACGAGATTGAATTGGTTAAATTTCTAGTTGCATTATGGGAAATTTTTTCTGCCTGAAATTTAGATATTTTGAAATCAGTGTGCAGGGGGTTAAGCTAAAAATCACCATTCAATATTCATAATTTTTTTTCATTTTTTACCTCAACAACATAGCTCATTGTGCTTGTACCAATGAGGTGTCATAAGCTACGTTTTTGACGCAAAAAATGAATAAAATTGGTTATTCAAGAATTTTGTTTGCAAGTGTCATATGTTTTCTGTGTTAGGTAAAGGGTTAGACAGATGTTCTTTTCCAGTGGGCTTTAAGTGGAAACTGGAAAAAACATGTTCTGTGAGCTCTCGGTGTAATGCAGGAGATTAATTGTTTTAAGTCCTTCACTTTTTAAATCTATTCAAGGATGAGCTGCCAGACCACATTTAGAAAAAACACAGAAATTTTCCGGACCACCAAGGCATGGAGTTATCAAATTTTTATTGCAGGTGAACCTCTCTCGCTACAGAGAACAGGTTTCAGAAATCTATATACCTGTGGTTCGATTTTTACAATAAATGGAAGCTCACTGTCATTGGGTTCTGCTCTCAAAAGAAAGCTGAGTACCAATACCAAATCACTGCATCATGAGAACAATATTTTTTGTGATGAATTTGGACATTCTTGTCCCATCACCTCACCATGGCATGCAACATCTTTATTTGATGAAAATGAAATCCCAGTTTCCAGCCAATAATCATTAAAAAAGGTTAAATGAAAACAGCCCAGTGCTCCAAGAGCAGAAGACAAAATGAATGCAGAATGAATGCAGTTTCACCCACTACATCCAAAAATGGTTGCCTGAGATGGGCAACATGCCACCAACAAACTTTTCAAGCCCTGAAAAAGAGAATGAGTGTTATGGGAAAATAAAAAAGCCTGTAGTTTTGAAAATCACAGAAAAGTGACAAATATTCTTCAGGAAGAAGGTTAAGAAGGGCAAGTACTGCCTTCATAGTATAACTATCATTTCACTCTGATGGGAACCCATTACCATAGATGGGAGCTGTTAACATTGAAGGGTCTTTATTTGACTTTGACAGACTCTGTGGTCTCTGAACAGATACTTTAACACACAATCAATAAGAGGCCCAAGCACAATAGGCAAATTAGCTTAGCAGTGGTTTTGTGTTAAGTCTTGACTGCCTCTATAGACAGCCAAGACTTGGCTAGAAATCACTGCTAACCTGCTAGACTCACAAGATATGGTTTAGTAGAGAGTCTGGGAAATAGCCCAGCCCCTTCAAAGTTAAAGTTGACTCAATATATTTCCATTTGATTTATTTCTGGTAGATTATATAGAGATCGAGGGTGATTGCTTGCCTCAAAACGACAGAATGACAATAGATTACACACAGTCACATCTATCTCTACAAGAATGTGGTGACTCAGGGGCTAGTGCATTGGACTTTAAACCAAAGGTTAATGGGTCAATTCTGACGAGTGTTAATTGCATAGGATCCTTGGGCATGACACTTAATCCTGATTGCCAATGTGGAGCACAGTGGTACTATGCACTAAGGCATACTGCATTTGTCTTCAACCACTGCTAATTATGCCCCTAACTTGAAAAGTCGAAGGGGTATCTAGTGGAGACGTCTGTTCGTCCATCCATCCATTCACACCAATATTTGCCCTTGTATCTCACCCACTGCTACTGCGATTTGAATGATATTTGGTGTTGTGATAGAGCATCATAAGGGAACAATACATGTGTAGCTTGAGTTTCTTCAACACATTTTTTCCATTGTTATGGCCCTTTTTCACTCTTTCGACTTAGAAAAAAAATTTTGTGGTCAGGGGCATTATCAGAGCTTTGCAATGTAGGCCTCTTGTTTTGCTTGTGCTGAGTTAATAAGTTGGAGTGTCTGACAATTGCTCGCTGCTACTAGCTGGTTCTCTCTGGGTATTCCAGTATCCTCTACCTCTGAAACAGTCTGAAACTTTATGACAATGGCTGTTGAAAGTGTTTAAACCTCAATAAACTAACTAGAGAATTGTAATTTGTTGGACAAATTACGGGCTTTCCCAACTTTTTAATGTGAAAAGGCAAACTGTATTGTACACAAAACTATCGATCAGTTTTGAAAACAGAAAATTTAGTGCAAATCAAAGTTTTTGTGATGCTGCTAGTTTTTATGCAGCCAAAACAGATATTTGAGATAGAGCAGGACACCGAAACATTTAACACAAAATTTGCTCTTCAATAATTACAGAATATTTTCATAGAAAGCAAAACAAGCGATGTCCTTTCTGCTTTGAAAAAAAATAAGTACATATGAATTATGGGCGTACGGGCCAGGGTTTCATGGAGGACTGTGCCCCAACCCACTCCTGAGTCAGGAAGGAGCTGATCTTTCAGCCACTATGCCGGAAAATTTCGGACAATTTAGTTGCCAGAAATGACCACAAAACATTTTGGTTTTCCACACGAAATGTTGTTTTCCTATCTCAGCACTTAGAAGTTGCAAGTAAACTGACAATATGATGGCGATGTGTACTAAGGGTACTTTGAGGGTGCACTTGTCTTCAACCAATGCTAACCCTCCTTTTGTGGTGTTAGTATGTCGAGGAGTCTGAGTCACTTGCCATTGCTCAGTGGTTCTCTCCAGGTACTCAATGGGGGGGGGGGGGAGGGTGGTGGGAGACCCCCCCCCCCCCTCTCCCATACCCGCATTTGGCATTTCCTCCTGAGATTCAACTTTTTGGGGCTAAAAGGGTCCCACCGCCCCTGAAAAATAGCCCTGTACGCCTATGCAATGAATACCTGGAATTGAATAAATACCTATATTATGGTCATGATATAGCTGAAGATGCTGAAAGTGACCTTAAATATCAATAGTTAATTTATTCTCTATCACTCTATCTGTTTGTGAATGTGTGGGATTTGTCAACAAACGAGGGTAAGCTTCCTACTCCATGATTTCACAATTTTTCCAACATATCTGTTTCAGATACAATGAAATACATGTTATATGAGTTACTGTCACACACAAATTAGTTGTTTATTTGATATGGTTTAAATCATTGAGAGAGCTAGTATACACAGTGATGGGTACAGTTTAAGTCAAAATGAGTTGATTAAAGGGATGTTGAACAGCTTGTTAATATTTCTTGCATTACATTACTACTTTGCTATTTATTGACAGAAGAATTTCACAGAGGGTTTCCCTGACGGTATTTATTTATTGGTGTTTACGATCACATACTTATCCACAATGGCTAATCGTGACCGTGACAGTTTTACGGGTGGGGAAGTGGGAGGACCCAGAGAGAACCACCGAGCATCGACGAGCAACTGTCAGCCCAACATTCTAATTATGTTCAAGCTCCGCCGAAGCAGGGTACCAGCGGTTGAAGACATGTGCACCATTGACACGCAGAACGCCTTAGTACATGACATCATTGTGCCCCCATGTTGGCAACTGGGATAATAAAGTGCCTTGCCCAAGGACATTACGTGGGTCGTCCCACACAGGGATCAAACTCGGGACCTCTATCATAGAAGTCAAACAGTCTATCACTGAGAAAATGTGCTTTCTTTCCTGGCGGTATTCATATTTGTACAGCCAAACTGGGGTTGGATAACACGGAATACCAAAACATATAACACAAAATTTGTTCCCCATTGATTTTTGAAAGCAGTTATGGAAAGTTCAAAGAGCTCTTTCCTTTTTGTTTTTGGATAAGTGAGTATTCACTCAGTCATTTTTTGCAGACAGTGCTATTTTTAAGTGACCAAAGCACATGTTTCATTAAGTCCCAGAACATAACTAAAGCCGGATTTATTGATTAAACATCTCTGCATATAGCAAAGCAAAGTGTCTCAAATTAACCCATTCCAAAAGTATAATAGAGAGTAACCAAAGTTGGATAATTTAGGTATTTCCAAATGGTACTCTTATTCTCGCTCTCGTTGTGCTTGAGGGTTAAATCTGAGATTGAAAAGATATACCAATCTTACTCAGGGAAGGTGAGTACAGAAAAGTACGAAATTAATCAGAAAATGAATTTTGTCTAACGGTACTAATATTTGTACGAGCAAAACTGGTACTGTATTTATTTATTTATTTATTTATTTATTTATTTATTTATTTATTTATTTATTTATTTATTAGGGTTTAACGACACATTAACAGCCAAGGTCATATTATGTCGGTGACTGTTGTATGGGTGGCGCAAGCCGGAGTACCCAGAGAGAACCACCGAGCAATGATGAGCAGCTGCCAGCTCCCCAACATAGTGCCTCCGCACTGTAGCACAGGCAGGGTTAGATTGGTTGAAGACATGTGCACCATCGACGTGCAGTATGCCTTAGTACACAGCGTCTAGACCAGTGAAGGCAGATGCACAAAATCTTAAGAAGTTGTTCTACTATCCCTGCTCGACAGAACAGTATCTTTATCAAGTGGCGTGACCGCATGGGAACAACGTGTATTGCGTGGTAACTGCGGGGACGATTCGTCCCTACTCTATTCCCAATGAAATGCCGTTTCCATTCACTATTTACCTATCACCAGTCGAGTTTGGCATTATTTCTGTCTATTTGATGAACTGTCCAGCTTTAAATATTTGCACATTCATATGGGACGAAAGTTTTGAGTTAAACTGCTTATTTTAGACCCTCCCGGCAGAAACCAACAACTCGATCCGGTGGAGAATTTATTTATTTATTGGTGGTTAAGGTCACATATTTATGCACACTGGCTAATCATGACCGCAACAGCTTTACGGGTGGAGGAAGCCTGAGTACCCGGAGAGAACCACCAAGCAACTGTCAGCTCCCCAACATACGAACTCCACACAAGCAGGGTTAGCATTGGTTGAAGACAAGTGCACGATCGACGTGCAGTACGCCTTAGTACACAACGCCACCGTGCCCCCACGCGGGCAGTGGAGATGAAGTGTCTTGCCCAAGGACACAACGCGGTTGCCGCAGGTGGGATTATCCGGTGGAGAAAAAGCCGTCTTCTGGCTAATTTAACATTCAAATTGAACAGTTACAATGTCGGATATACTCCAATTATGTCCCGACCATGCAAGGCAGCAACTTAAAATTCTCAGAATGTTTTCTGCTGTCCCTGCCCGACAGTTTAGTATCTTTGTCAAGTGCCGCGCGTGGAAATACCGTGGATCAGGTGGAAACTGAGGGCACGATTCGTCCCTACTTTATTCTCAATTCAACGACTTTTCCATTCATTATTTACCTGTCACCGGCTGAGTTAGGCATTATATCTGTCTATTTGATGAACTTTTCAACCTTAACTATTTGCGGCTTCATGTAGCACCACCAAAAGGCCACTGCACGGTTACCAATATATTCAGGGATTGATTTTACGAAAATAACAATTATTCCGACTATATCCACATGGGAACTCCTAAATATGCCAAGGGTTAAACTATTGATAATAACGTATAAAACAGAAGTTGTCATGCTATGCTTGCTGCATGCAGGAATAGAAAACATTCAGTGCTCAATGAATTAGGAATGGAGTAAATTGTCACTTAAACCTACGGAATTCTGAAAAAAATGAGAGTTTTTTTTCGACGGCACCAATTTTTATGCATTTGAGACAGGGATGGAGTTAGACTTTACAGCAACCTTATAACAGAAAATATTCTTGGAATTGAACTGTGAATCCGAATTTCGAAAGCATTTTCGGATATTCTATTCCAAACTACCACTGCACGCTTATCAATATTCAGTTATTTTATGAAAATATCAATTATTCCGACCGTACCCATATGGGCAGTCTCGAATCTGCCAACGGTTAAACTTTTAATAATGACATATAAAACAAAAGTTGTCATACTATGACTGCTGCATACAGCCATAGAAAACGTTCAGCGCTCAATCAATTAGGAATGGAGTAAATCGTCACTTGAACTTACCAAATTCTGAAAAACAGTAGTTTTTTTTTGGACTGCACCTATCTTTATGCAAACAGAACGAGCATAGGGTTAAACTTTACAACTAGACTTACAACAGCAAATATGCTCGGTAGGCAATTATAAATACGAACATGTAAATCATTTTTCGTTATTCCTTTCGAAAATGGAAGAAAAGTGAGCTCCAAATTAGCCAATTTTATGAAGAATTTTAGGGCACTCAAATTCAAGGCCAGAAAACTGGGTGAAGGTTAAATCTTTGAATAAAATATTCAACAGCAAAATTGTTCTTGAATGAAGGCCCAATCCTCTCATGGAAAAGGTTTTGAGACAATATGGCTCCAGTACTGAGAAAGTGCATGTAAACGTTGGCGAAAATAACAATTATTCCGACAGTACCCTTATGGGAAGTCTCAAATCTGCCAAGGGTTAAACTTTTAATAATAAAATATAGAACAAAATTTGTCATACTTTGACTGCTGCAAGCAGCTATAGAAAAAATTCAGAGCTCAAGCTATTAGGAATGAAGTAAATCGCCACCTAAAGTTACCAAATTCTGAAAAATTGGAGTTTTTTTGGAAGGTACCTACTTTTTTATGCAACCAGAATGGGATAGGGTTAAACTTTACAACCAAACTTACAAAAGCAAATATGCTCGGCAGTCAATTGTGAATACGTACATGAAAAGTTTTTGAAATTAACCCTTTCCAAATTGATAGAAAAAAGCAACCAAAGATGGCTAATTTTGGCATTTTCAAACGGTACTCTTATTCTCGCCCTCATTGTGCTTGAGGGTTAAATCTGAGATTAAGAAGTAAACAGTAACATTCTTCCACAATCATTGTTGCATCTAGCCATATCAAAATAATTGTTACAACTAATTTGTAATTAGAGAAATTTGCCCTTGAAGTTGGTCAATTTTGAAGAAAAAATCTACATTCATGTCATTTTTGGCAAAAATTACAATTATTCCGACAGTACCCTTATGGGAAGTCTCAAATCTGCCAAGGGTTAAACTTTTAATAATAACATATAGAACAAAATTTGTCATACTTTGACTGATGCAAGCAGCTACAGAAAACATTCAGAGCTCAAGCAATTAAAATGGAGTAAATCGCCACCAAAACTTATCAAATTCTTAAAAAATTGGAATTTTTGTGGACGGTACCTACTTTTATGCAACCAGAATGGGATAGGGTTAAACTTTACAACCAAACTTACAACAGCAAATATGCTCGGTAGTCAATTGTGAATACGTACATGAAAAGTGTTTGAAATTAACCCTTTCCAAAATGATAGAAAAAGCAACCAAAGTTGGCTAATTTTGGCATTTTCAAACGGTCCTCTTATCCTCGTCCTCATTGTGCTTGAGGGTTAAATCTGAGATTAAAAAGTAAACAGTAACTTTATTCCGCAATCATTGTTGCATCTATCCAAACCAAAATAATTGTTACAACAACCTTGTTATTAGAGAAATTTGCCCTTGAAGTTGGTCAATTTTGAAGAAAAAATCTACATTCATGTCATTTTTGGCCAGTGGGGGTTAATGTTAAAAGATTTGAGTGGTGATTGTGGTGTATCATATTATGCTGTAAATGTGTGGAAAATTTGAGCGAAATAACTGTAAACAATTTTGAGACATTCGAAAAATGGTGAAATTTTGAAGATTTTGGCAGAATATTTTGAAAATACGCGTTTTCACAGATATGACGATACCGCATTTCACTAGATTTTATGACATTACGTAAGTGTGCCAAATTTGGTCAAAATCGTACAACTTGTTTTCGAGCAGTTCAACAGACAAAATTCAGGGAGGAAAAAAAAAAAAAAAAAAAATAGAGAAGAAAAATTTTGAAAAAGAAGAATAACAATAGTCTTTCCCAAACTGGGTTTGGGAAAGCCTAACAAACAAACCTGCTGTAATATAAGACTGTCACATAAAGGAAGATTTACATTTCCACAGATTCTTCATATTTAACCAATAATCCAAAGTTTCCAAACACCATGAAGCACAAACACAAGAAACTACTGGCAATGTACTACAATATCAGGATATGGTGAATAGTCAATTAAATGGAGATATATTGTTTGATGGTATCACAAGCAAAGTGGATTAATAAAAATACCTGAACTGAACAGAAAATAGGTATACAGTAACAGGTTGCACATTGAATAGATATCCCTTACAACAAAGAAAAGAAACATAAATTCATAATAAACCATTGGGGATTTCTGTAGGTGGGTTTATTCAATACAAAACAAAACACTGTGAGTTGCTATGTGTGAATGTTGAATTTAAATATTTATGACCCACCTGATCCTTGGTTGTGCTTTTTATACACAGCTGTAATCAGAACTGTCATGTTCAAACTGGTGCTTTATTTATTCTATTCTATCACTGACTTTTGTATATATGTTTATGATTTATTGCCTTTATAAGAGATTTTGGGAATGCCTCCCATAGAACTGGTGTGACACAGTACTATAATCACAAAAGTGGAGAGAGAATTTTGACCAGATTGTAGAACTGGGTGGTTTTGATTCTTAAGATTCGGTTTTGGCCTGATTTCAGGAAAAAAAACTTGGTTTTGGTTTAGTTTTTCTACCTGTAAAAACAAAGTAAACAACTCTTCAGACACTGCAATAGTTTATACAACACCACTCACCACAAAAGCCCTGTCTGTAAGTATCTCCATTGGCTTCAGCCTAACCTCCTTTTAATCATTATTACAGGTTCTATGGGATCAGTTGCCAAGCCTATAGAGTCAGAAAAAAACTAAATTCGGGTAATAACTGATAAAGTTCATCTAATCTATATTGTGTTCTCAGTTTCACATTTTCTCCCTTATTGACTCGTCTGATGGCCCTTTGCCCGATTGACTAAGTGACGTGAGTCCATAGTCACTAGGCCAGTTCCCTCCCAGAAAAACAGTTTGATCAGTTTATGCACAAACACGGTAAACCATTTGGTTGGTTTTTACTGGGCCTTGTGGTTTGATTTTCTGATTTGATGCAAAAACTGGAAAACCAAAACATATTCCAGCTCTAGCAGATTGTGACTGGGTTGTGATCTGATGAAAATTCTCTGTCTGTAGCCCCATCAACATCGCTATAGAATCTCACTTGTCGAAAAAAAATGCAAGAACATTTACCATGTTAGATGGGGTGGGGGATGTTGGGATGGTTAGAGGTATGTTGGGGGTGGGAATGGGGTTGATATGGGCTGGAGCCCTCAAAATGTCACAAGCTGCTTATTTCTGGGAAAGTTATGAACGAACATTGCTTGGATGTAATGTGTCAAACATGAAATTATTTAGACCAGTAGAACTGTGAAAAAGTTCATTACCCTGTGTTAAAGTTAAAATGTCACCTCCACTCCCTCTCTGCCCCAACAACACCCCCAAACATTATTGTAATACCCCCTGGGTATTCAGAAAGATTGTTTGTTGGTGGTTAACGTCACATATTTATGCACCATGGCTAATCGTGACATCACATGGAGATGAAGTCAAGTTTAGTCAATCGTTGATCTACATGTTGCCCATTTTAGAGGACTTTCACCCCAAGCATTGGTGACTGGGTCCTATTTTACTAGTAAAGCGGAACTGGTTTACCACAGTAAACAAGTGCTGCTTACTTCCCGGGGTTCCCACGGGGAATTCAGAAAGATATTATTTTCAAATTTTGATAATAATATAATTGTGGAGTAGTGGAAATTAATTTCAACCCACCAAAATCAAATTAACACTGGTGAAAATTCACAAAAAATATTAGTTTCTATTCAAGCGTTACTGAAAACTATATCGGTCTTAAATACATACTTTTTACAGAAGTAAGAGTTAATTTGGCTGCGTACAGGGAAGAAATGCTTGTATTTCTGTTTTACTGGGCCTAATTTCTCTGATCACTGAGTTTAACTTGACCTCAATTTGTAGCCAGTCTTAAATGCAACGAAATTAGGCACACTTATTTGCAATTACTGAACTGTTATCTGTGGGACCAGTGTCACACTAGCCCCCTCTTGATCAGCTCCATATCTTAATTATTGTTCATAATTATACCCATAGATGTATCTATCATTTATTGTGTAAATCAATCACAATTACGCAAATATTACCTTGTGTGTGCTCGACTTTTGCACAATGTTTTTTCACAGGCGGATTTCTCAGGCTTTGGAAACCTGTTATGTCCAAGTAAGTAAATAATTTATATTCAATGACATTCTTCATTCCCATTGCCTTTTTATTGGTAGTTCCATTTGCAACTTGTTACGGCACATTTATCTACTTGCGACACTTAATAAGGGTAGAAAGTGGAAAAAGATTTTGCTGTATTTGTTCAACGTTTTTCTATCACAAGTGTTGTTTTGTTTTCAGCACAAGCTATTGCCGAATTTGAAGAAATGTTATATTTTGCATTCCAGAAATATTATTGCTGAATTCAAATACTATTTCGGATTACAGTAATTGTTCTAAAAAAATGCAGTTCTGTGCATTAAATGTTAATTTACTAATTATATGTAGTCATTAGATGGTTGTACTCACATAAGTTTTGTATTTGTTAGGGATTCTTTTCAACCCTTTTCCACCCAGTGATTTTTGCATCACTCCACTGTGTTGCACTTCCCCCACACGATCCACTCGAAGGTTTCACAGTAATTTAGTTTAAAAGCTACTGTAAGTTACAGACCTCATCTTGCCACAGCAATATAAAGTAATTAGTAATGTGTAACAAGTTTAATGCACAGATTTATTCCTGTGTTGTTCTATTAAATGACTTTGAGTGAGGGCTGCAGAATTCCTGTGAAAGCCACAGGAATCCTGAGAGCATTCTCAGGAATCCGGTCACTGGTATGCAATGTCACTGGGTAAATTACATCACATGGTATGCCCTAAAGGCTATAAATTTGAGGTCGGGAACATTATTTGTCAGTCTGCTTCTGACCGCCCAACTGTACGTTTCAACAGGGAAAGATAGCTCTCAAAAGGGTAATTACCATACAGACCAGAATCATTCCCCAATTCTAGCTATGGCGACAGTAAATACTAATAATAGAGCTAATTAAAGCTATCCCCTGACCAATGTATACCAATTGTTATTATGTACAGTAGAATCCTCTTAATTGAATATCCATTTTGCAAGTGAAAATTATTCAATTAACAGGAGTATACAATTAACAGGGATTTGGTCAGTTTCCTGTGTTCTGGAGTTAAACTGAACATTCATTCTATTATATCTTGTTTGACAGAGCTCACAGAGCTCTGTCAAACAAGATATAATAGAATAAATACCTGTATTGGATGTAGTGAGGTCAAAAAGGTTGATAAATAAGGGGAATATGGTGTGTCACAGTAATTTTTTCGACATATTACAAAAATTTATATACAATTAACAGGAGTTTACTCTACAACCATATGCAATTAACAGATCAAATTTGTACTGAAGGTATGATAAATGGTTTTGTGTTTGAAAAGCATATTCAATTAACAGGGATATACAATTAAGAGATATCCAGTTAAGTGGGCTCCACTGTACTACAGACAATTATTACGAATTTACCCACAATGTAATGATGTGTATGTACTTCTGTTCACAGTTGTTTTTCAATACGATGTAATTAATAAGATGCCAAAACAGGCTATTGAGTATTGAAATAAACCAAATAATCAGCAGAATTTAGCTTCAATTATTTACAACCGAGAATACCTCATTCACCAGTGACCACTAGCCAGTCATATGCATCCAGATATTAACAGTACCCGGCCGTACCAGTGACATTATGCCACAGACTTGATTAAAACAAACTTGTAAATCATCTTTACAAATATGTAATATACCAAACATGGAAGCATTTGGAACAGTGGTTTGGGGGATTGTTTTTATTGTTTTCCCCATTACAAACAGTGTTAAAATCTGGGGGTCCCAGGACACTCCTAAATATAAATCCTGGGGACTGATCTCAACAAATTTGTAAATCATCCTTGCAAAAAAACCTAGATATAAACTTTGGGGACTGATCTCAACAAAGTTGTAAATCATCCTTACAAATAAATGGTATATATCAAACACAAAAGCATTTAGAGCAGAGGCTTGAGAGAAGAAGATTTTTTAAATGTTTTTTTCTAGTAACCATCATGTTAAAACTTGCTGGAGCACCATGACACCCCCTAAATTTGACCCTAGGGGATTGTTTAGAACAAACATGTAAAGGATCCTTACAAAGATGTTACATTTATTTATTTATATATTGGTGTTTAAGGTCACATACTTATGCACAATGACCGTGACAGTTTTACGGGTGGAGGAAGCCTGAAAGATGTTACATAATAAATATCAAAGCATTCGGATTAGTAGCTTGGGAGAAGGTTTTTTAAAACAGTGTTAAAATATGAAGGCCAGAGAATGACATCCCGAAATATGGCCCCAGGGGCTTGACATGAAGAAACTTGTAAATCATCCTTATAGAGATGTTATATATCAACCTTGGGAGCTTTTGGAGGAGTGGTTTGGGAGAAGTTTTTTATCTTGTTATCCCCATTAAAACTGGAGGGCCCTGTGGCTCCCCTAAATATGGTTTTCGGAGCTTGAATTTAACAAGCTTGTAAATCATCCTTGCACAGATGTCATATATCAAGAGAGGAAGAATTTGGACCAATGATTTCTGAGCAGATGATTTTTCAACTATTTAGCCTATGAAGATATGGAATAAACAGATAGTGCATGAAAATACAAAATTTATTCTGCATGGAATAAACAGATAGTGCATGAAAATCAGGGCTGTGATCTATTACTTTCAAATGTAATATATTATATTACTATTACTTTTGATATTTTTCTTATTATATTATATTACAATTACTTTGGAAAATTTGATTATTATATTATATTACAATTACTTTTAACAAGAAGGACGCCAATGCCCTATAGCTCACCAACATTCCTCTTTGATAGTAACTTTGGCAAACACAAGAACTGTATCAAACAGGCTCATAACATGCGACAGAGCTTACCTAAACACAACCCCTTAAAAGTAAAACACAGAAAATGACATAAACACTAAGTTAAACTTGAAATTCTGAGCTAAACAGAAAACTGAACGCAACTAAAAATGTCAAGAAAAATGTTTAAAATGCTGAGTATGAGGGGTTAATCAATAAAACAATGATACTGAGGAACATATATGATAAATATAAGTGTCATGGGAAGAGAAGGAGCACAGCAGCTGACCTAAACACTTAGTTAAACATGAAATTCCGAGCTAAACAGAAAACTAAATGCAACTAAAAATGTCAAGAACAAGAGGCCCCAGGGGGCCTGAGGGCGCTCACCTGACATGGTAGTCTAAATATCAAACCAGGGACTTGACTTGAATAAGCTGCATACGCCCCTCGTAAGAAAAGCATATACCAACTAGATGAAGCGATTGTGCCCACACAATACACAGGATTTTCCTTCTATTTTCTGTTCCTGCACTTTTACGTCCCAAAATTGAGATAAGCACATAAAAAACTGATTTTTTTCGCAAACAGAATACTTTCAGCCTAAATTTTTTTCTTCTTCTTAAAACGCATAAAAAACAATAAAACTAATTTCAGGATTTTGGTCCAACCCGGACCCCAAATTTTCAGGGGAAAATTTTATTTTTTTTTTTTGTCTTAAAATTAACCAAAACGCAGAAGAAACAAAAAAAATTTTTTTAGGATTTTGGTCCAAAATTTTCTAAGTCCCACCCGGACCCCAAATTTTCAGGGAAAAAAAAAAAAATTTTTTTTGTCTTAAAATCGAGAGAAATGCATAAAAAACAAAAAAAAAAATTTCAGGATTTTGGTCCAAAATTTTCTAAAGCCCACCCACACCCCAAATTTTCAGGAGAAAAAAAAAAAAAAATTTTTGTCTTAAAATTGACAGAAACACATAAAAAAAAATAAAAAAAAATTTCAGGATTTTGGTCCTACCCGGACCCCAAATTTTCTGGGAAAAAAAAAAAAAAAAAAATTTTTTTGTCTTAAAATTGACAGAAAGGCATGAAAAACAAAAAAATTTTTTTTCGGATTTTAGTCAAAAATTTCGAAGTCCGCAACGGGACCCCAAATTTTCAGCCTAAATATGAACCCAGGGATTTGGCTTCAACAAACTTGAGTCTCACCCCCCTAAGGATGCTGCATACCAAATATCAAAAGATTCTTGTTGGTAGATCTGAAGAAGATTTTTAAAAAATACTCCTCATACTGCACTAATTTAAACATTTGGGCTCCCATAGAGAGCCCAAATATCGACCCAGGCAATTGATTTCAATAAACATGTGAAACAATCTTCCAAAGATGTTATATTTGAAATTTTAAAGCTTTTGGAGCAGTGGTTTCGGAGAAAAGTAGTCTTATGTTTTTCCCATTACCCACAGTGTTGAAAAATGCTGACTCAGCACTTTTTCAAAGACCCCAAAAAGTACCCCATGATAAAACCGATGGCAATTTTTTTTGACCATTCCATTCTGTTGGTCCTAAGGAAGCTTCACAACAAATAAGAATTCTCAGTGCCGTGTAGTTTTGGAGATATGGGCGTTTTCATTTTTTTCTATTTTTAGCTCCTGTGGTTCCCACGGGGCTATGGGGAAAAAATTTCTGCATAAATTAAGTACTTATGACCCAATAAGCACTCACGTAAAATTTGGTTCAAATCGGCCTCGCGGTTTGGAAAATAGAAATTTGGGGCGGAGCCAAAATTTTTGCCCCTCCTTCAACATCGTCAAATATAGCCCCTCCAACTTCTCTTGAACAAACTGGAGTCTACACCTCAAAAGGAAGCTGCATACCAAATATCAAGTCTCTGCTATTGCTGGTTCTTGAGAAGAAGATTTTTTAAGAATTGGAGCATTTTTGCCCAATCCCTCTGCTCAATGTGAGCCGAAACCTAATTTGACAAAAAATCAAAATGCCCTTATATAACCCCTACTCACATGAAATTTCATTAATATGCGGCCAGTGGTTTGGGAGAAAAAGGCCCAAACACCACCTTCACGCCGGACGCCGGACGACGGACGAAAAGTGATCAGAATAGCTCACCCTGACTTTCAGTCAGGTGAGCTAATGAAAGTGTCAATGACACTGTAGCTCAACTTGACAAACTTGAACTTGGTAAGTTATAAATGAAATGGCAAAATTGAAGATCATTGGTACCAATGTTATTTTTTTTGCCAGTGGCAACATTTTTTGACAGAAACCGAAGAAAATCGATAGCTCCCATCTAGAGGCCTCCCCAAACAAGCATGCCAGGTTTCAAAGCAATCCGATCATAAATGTGCCCTGTATGGTTTACAAAAGGGAAATATTGTGGTCTGACTAGACTAAATTCTAAGAACGTTGGCCGTGGCAACATTTTTTGACGGAAATGGAAGAAAATCGATAGCTCCCATCTAGAGGTCACCGTAAATAAGCATACCAGGTTTCAAAGCAATCTAATCATAAATATGCCCTGTAGGGTGAGCCAAAGGGAAATATTTAGTCTTCTGACTAAACTAAGTTCTAAGAACGTTGGCCGCAGCAACATTTTTTGACAGAAATTGAAGAAAATCGTTAGCTCCCATCTAGAGGTCTCCCCAAACAAGCATACCAGGATTCAAAGCAATCTGATCATAAATGGGCCCTGTAGGGTGTGCCAAAGGGAAATATTGAGGTCTGACTGAACTAAGTTCTACGAACGTTGGCCGTGGCAACATTTTTTGCCAGAAATTGAAGAAAATCAATAGCTCCCATCTAGAGGTCACCCTAAATAAGCATACCAGGTTTCAAAGCAATCAAATCATAAATGTGCCCTGTAGGGTGTGCCAATGGGAAATATTGTAGTTTGACTAAACTAAGTTCTAAGAACATTGGCCGCGGCAACATTTTTTGATGGAAATTGAAGAAAATCGATAGCTCCCATCTAGAGGTCACCCCAAACAAGCATGCCAGGTTTCAAAGCAAACCGATCATAAATGTACCCTGTAGGGTGTGCCAAAGGGAAATATTGAGTCTTCTGGCTAAACTAAGTTCTAAGAATGTTGGCCGCGGCAACATTTTTTGACAGAAATTGAAGAAAATCGACAGCTCCCATCTAGAGGTCTTCCCAAACAAGCATACCAGGTTTCAAAGCAATCTGATCATAACTGTGCCCTTTAGGGTGTGCCAAAGGGAAATATTGAGGTCTGACTAAACTAAGTTTTACGAACGTTGGCCGTGGCAACATTTTTTGCCGGAAATTGAAGAAAATCGATAGCTCCCATCTAGAGGTCACCCTAAATAAGCATACCAGGTTTCAAAGCAATCAAATCATAAATGTGCCCTGTAGGGTGTGCCAAAGGGAAATATTGTGGTTTGACTAAACTAAGTTCTAAGAACGTTGGCCGCGGCAACATTTTTTGCCAGAAATTGAAGAAAATCAATAGCTCCCATCTAGAGGTCACCCTAAATAAGCATACCAGGTTTCAAAGCAATCAAATCATAAATGTGCCCTGTAGGGTGTGCCAAAGGAAATTGTGGACGTACGTACTAATGTACTAACGTACGTACGTACATACGTACGTACGTACGTACGTACGTACGCCGACGGACGAGAAGTGATGGCAATAGCTCAGCTTGACTTTGTCAAGTTGAGCTAAAAATGTTTAAAATGCAGGGTATGAGGGGTTAATCATGGAACAATGATACTGAGGAACATGTATTATGAATATAAGTGCCATTGGAAGAGAAGGAGCACAGCAGCTGACCTAAACACTAAGTTAAACATGAAATTCTGAGCTAAACAGAAAACTAAACGCAACTTAAAATGTTAAGAAAAATGTTTAAAATACACGGTATGAGGGGTTAAATCATGGTAGAATGATAATAATCATCATATAGCAGCATTATAAAGGCCATGATATGGAAATAGGGCAAGTAAGTGACCTAAACAGAAGCAACAACAGAAATTTCACGATTTTGGTCAAAAATTTTCGAAGTCCCACCCAGCCCCCAAATTTTCAGTGTAAAAAAAAAAAAATTTTGTCTTAAAACTGACCGAAACGCATAAAAAACAAAAAAAAAATTCCGGATTTTGGTCCAAAATTTTCTAAGTCCCACCCGGACCCCAAATTTTCAGTGTCAAAAAATATTTTTTTTGTCTTAAAATTGACCGAAATGCATAAAAAACGAAAAAAAAATTTCCGGATTTTGGTCCAAAATTTTCCAAGTCCCACCTGGACCCCAAAATTTCAGTGTAAAAATTTTTGGCTTAAAAAATTGATGGAAATGCATAAAAAACAAAAACAAAATTTCCGGATTTTGGTCCAAAATTTTCTGTCCCACACGGCCCTCAAATTTTTCAGTGTAAAATAAACAATTTTTTGGTCTTAAAATTGACAGAAACGCATAAAAAACAAAAAAAAATTACAGGATTTTGGTCCAAAATTTTCAAAGTCCCACCCGGACCTCAAATTTTCAGTGTAAAAAAAAAATTTTTTTTGTCTTAAAATTGACTGAAACGTGAAAAAACAAAAAAAAAATTTCAGGATTTTGGTCCAAAATTTTCCAAGTCCCACCCGGCCCCCAAATTTTCAGTGTAAAAAAAAAAAAAAAATTTTTGTCTTAAAATTGATTGAAACGCATGAAAAACAAAAAACAAAATTTCCGGATTTTGGTCCAAAGTTTCAAAGTCCGGAACGGGACCCCAAATTTTCAGCCTAAATATGAACCCAGCGACTTGGCTTGAACAAACTGGAGTCTCACCCGCCTAAGGATGCTGCATACCAAATATCAAAAGATTCTTATTGGAAGATCTGAAGAAGAAGATTTTTTAAAAATATTCCTCATACTGCACTAATTTCAACATTTGGGCTCCCATAGAGAGCCCAAATATCGACCCAGGGAACTGATTTCAATAAACATGTGAAACAATCTTCCAAAGATGTTATATGTCAAATTTGAAAGCTTTTGGTGCAGTGGTTTGGGAGAAAAGTAGTCTTATATGTTTTTTCCCATTACCCATAGTGTTAAAAAATGCTGACTCAGCACTTTTTCAAAGTCCCAGAAAAGTACCGCATGATAAAACCGATAGCAGTTTTTTTTATCATTCCATTCTGTTGGTCCTAAGGAAGCTTCATACCAAATAAGAATTCTCACTGCCGTGTAGTTTTGGAGATATGGGCATTTTAATTTTTTTCTATTTTTAGCTTCTACGGTTCCCATGGGGCGGCGGGAAAAATGTTTTTTGCATAAATTAAGTACTCATGACCCAATAAGCTCTCATATCAAATTTGGTCCAAATCTGCCTCTCGGTTTGGAAAATATGAATTTTGGGAGTGGCAAATATTCTTGCCCCTCCCATAACGACGGCAAATATAGCCCCACATACTTCTCTTGAACAAATCTGAGTCTACACCTCAAAAGGAAGCTGCACACCAAATATCAAGTCTCTGCTACTGCTGGTTCATGAGAAGAAGATTTTTTAAGATTACAGCACACTTTTTGGGTGTGGCCCTACCAAGGGGCGAGGCAACTTGATTTGAACAAAATCAAATTGCGATGTCATAACAAACTATTATCTCAAATATCAATTAAATTGGTTCAGCAGTTTGGGAGGAGAAGACGCAAACACCATGTTCACGGACAATGGACGACGACAGACGGTGAGTGATCACTATAGCTCTCCTGACTGAAAGTCAGGTGAGCTAAAAAGTGGGCATGGCCAAAATTTTTGAAAGTGGGTCACGCTCATATCTCAAGCATGGTATGATGAATGGACCTGGAACTTACACCAAATGATTCGACACTCGATGGAGGTTCAAAATATGTGTCAAGGTCACCCAGGGGTCATTGAGTGCATTTTTCAGAATTGCTGGAAATCACATTTCTGAACCCCCTAATGCATTCCCAAAGTCCATTCATGCATTTTTACGTAAAATAACAAGGGCAACGCCCCCGGTCCCCCGACCAAGATGGCAAATTCAAGGGAGCTGTTAGGATGCAATTTGTTCGCAGAGCATGGCCATTTTTTAACTTGACCTGTATTTCCAACCAATTAAACCACATACTTAGTTTCATTTCAATCAAATGATCCAAAGTAAAGTTATCATCCGGACAACACAAAAACCGTATTTTCTAAGTCGAAAAAGGGGAATAAATCCAGTAAAAATCAGTGGAGCGTGCCCATTTTCGAACTTGACCTGCATTTCCACCCAAATAAGCGGCATACTAAATTTCGTTTCAATCAAATGATCCTAACTAAAGTTATCATCCGGACAACACAAAAACTGTATTTTTTAAGTCGAAAAAGGGGAATAAATCCAGTAGAAATCAGTGGAGCGTGCCCATTTTCGAACTTGACCTGCATTTCCACCCAAGTAAGACACATACCAAATTTAGTTTCAGTAAAATCATCCAAACTAAAGTTATCATCCGGACAAGGGTGTGACGGACGGATGGACGGACAGACGGACGGACGCATGCACGGACGGACGAACGGACGGACGGACACTGCTGATTACAATGGTCCCCTGAAGGGTCGGGGGACAAAAAAGAGGGTGTGGCCAAAATTTTGAAAGTGGGTCACGCTCATATCTCAAGCATGAAATGACAAATGGACCTGGGACCAACAACAAATGAGTCGACACTCAATGGGGGTCAAAATATGGGTCAAAGCCACTGATATCACACAGGAGTCATTGAGTGCATTTTCAGAATTGCTGGAAATCACATTTTTTTGACCCCCTAATGCATTCCGGAAGTTCATACATGCATTTTTACACGAAGAAAGTGGGCGCGGCCAAAATTTTTGAAAGTGGTTTACACTCACATCTCAAGCATGGTATGACGTATAGACCTGGGACCAACACCAAATGGGTCGACACTCGATAGAGGTTCACAGTATGGGTCAAGGTCACTGCACATATATGCCTTTTCTGGTTTCTTGGAAGAATTGATCCGATTCCTGAATGAATATCTTTAAATACTGTTAACGAAACCATACTTCTGATTTCTTTAAAACTATTTTATCCCTGAAAATAAGCCTCCAAAGTATTCCAATTACAATCATAGAATGGGGGGTCATGGCTCAGTAGGTAGAGGTGAAGGCTGCAAACCATGAGGTCCTCAGTTCGATTCCCAGCAGCGGCAACTGTGTTGTTGCCTTGGGCAAGACACTTCACCACCATTGCCCATGTGGGGGCACGTCGATGGTGCACTTGTCTTTAACCAATGCTAACCCTGCTTACATTACGTGTACAGTCCATTAAAGACCCAGTTTCCATCACCCCTGATTTCTAGTGCTAAACTAAGGGTGACGAAACCCGGTTTGCATTATTACTATCTATAGCACTGGGAAAATACCAAGTGTAACCAATTAACCACGCTATCAGTTCAGCAGCCTGACCAAAAAAATCACACCTCCCGAATTAAATGTCGAACAGGCAAAATTTGAATCAATCACAAGAAAACTATTTTGTTCGAAAAGGCATAATCATAAGAAAATTATTAATTTGACAGACCTATGTGTCAAAAAGTGTCAATAATACATTTTAATCCGCAGAGTGCTATTCTGTTTTCGACACACTGACATGACCGTAAGCCTGCCCATTAATTATTATCAACCAATGAGGCACCAGCAGAAATATATGTGACATCCCACCAATGCTCATTGCATGCCGAAAGAAAAAAAAATGCGTAGAACATATCAGTGCAGATCCATGGTGGTTTACATTCGCAGCACAAATGTGTATCTTTAAAAACATTAATTGGTTGTGTTTGTGTTCAATGCCTTTCAATTAAATTCATTCACGCTTCTGTTTTTATTAAACCTGTGGAAAAATATGCACATGCGAATGGTAAACTTTATCGAGGAGTCGGCAGCACTCATTACCATTTAAGCCCACCAGATGAAAATTTGATAAACATCGTTGTAAATGACACATTCACGCAGAAAAATACTGGTACTCTAAGTGTATAACGGCAATCTCAAATTTAATAGAAACTAGAACTATCACTGAAGGTGATTAATACCCCCGCTTTGGGTTTTTAGAGGAATGCACTTCTGATCATGTAGGCGAAGGCCATAAGGAAATGTATACATAAAGATCATTTTTTGTTGTTGAAATTTGTATTTGCATGTGGCCTTCCACAGAACAGCACTGAATACTTAAAGAGCCCACACATATATGGTTTACATTTGGAAAAACACATTTACAATGTGCAACATGTATTCAAAATCGGTTCATTAATGTAGGAGTAGTTGCACACACAAGAATCCCATTTGAAAACCCATAATAAATCCAAGTTAAAGGGAGATAACATGGTTAAAATTGTCGCAGATCAAAAATTTGGGAATATGCGTATGTTCACTTAGTTGTGATAATGTTTGAAAGGTTTCGTCAAAATTGATTGATAAATGTAGGAGGAGTTGCACGCACAAGAATTTCATGTAGAAACCCATAATAAATCCAAGTTAAAGGGAGATAACCTAGTTAAAATAGCCACAGCTCAAAAATTTTGGAATATGCACATGTTCACTTAGTAGTGATGATGTCTGTAAACTTTCGTCCAAATTGATTGATAAATGTAGGAATTGCGCACACAAGAATTTCATGCAGAAACCCATATTAAATCAAAGTTCAAGAGAGATAACCTGGTTAAAATTGTCGCAGATCAAAAAGTTTGGAATATGCACATGTTCACTTAGTAGAGATGATGTTTGAAAGGTTTCATCAAAATCGGTTCATTAATGTAGGAGGAGTTGCGCACACAAGAATTTGTTCGAACGGAAAGACATAATAAATCTAAGTCAAAGGGAGATAACCTGGTTAAAATTGTTGCAGATCAAAAATCTTGGAATATGCGCATGTTCACTTAGTAGTGATGATGTCTGAAAAGTTTTGTCCAAATTGATTGATAAATGTAGGAGGAGTTGCGCACACAAGAATTTCATGTAGAAACCCATATTAAATCAAAGTTCAAGAGAGATAACCTGGTTAAAATTGTCGCAGATTAAAAAGTTTGGAATATGCACATGTTCACTTAGTAGAGATGATGTTTGAAAGGTTTCATCAAAATCGGTTCATTAATGTAGGAGGAGTTGCACACACAAGAATTTGTTCGGATGGAAAGACACAATAAATCTAAGTCAATAAATCTAAGTCAAAGGGAGATAACCTGGTTAAAATTGTCACAGATCAAAAATCTTGGAATATGCGCATGTTCACTTAGTAGTGATGATGTCTGAAAAGTTTTGTCCAAATTGATTGATAAAGTTTTGTCCAAATTGATTGATAAATGTAGGAGGAGTTGCACGCACAAGAATTTCATGTAGAAACCCATAATAAATCTAAGTTAAAGGGAGATAACATAGTTAAAATTGTCGCAGATCAAAAATCTTGGAATATGCGCATGTTCACTTAGTAGTGATGATGTCTGAAAAGTTTTGTCCAAATTGATTGATAAATGTAGGAGGAGTTGCGCACACAAGAATTTCATGTAGAAACCCATATTAAATCAAAGTTCAAGAGAGATAACCTGGTTAAAATTGTCGCAGATTAAAAAGTTTGGAATATGCACATGTTCACTTAGTAGAGATGATGTTTGAAAGGTTTCATCAAAATCGGTTCATTAATGTAGGAGGAGTTGCGCGCACAAGAATTTGTTCGGATGGAAAGACACAATAAATCTAAGTCAAAGGGAGATAACCTGGTTAAAATTGTCGCAGATCAAAAATCTTGAAATATGCGCATGTTCACTTAGTAGTGATGATGTCTGAAAAGTTTTGTCCAAATTGATTGATAAATGTAGGAGGAGTTGCGCACACAAGAATTTCAGGTCCGGAAAGACGTACGGCCGGACGTTCGGACGGACGGACAGACGGACGGACGGACGGACGGACGGACGTACGGACGTACAGGGCGATTCCTATATAGCCCCCACTTCTTCGAAGCGGGGGTATAATAAGTTTTAAAAACAAAAGATGAGCCTTGTTACTGGTGAACATTATATGGTCTACATAAACTAGGGAAGGTCCAAGAATATCTATTATTTACCAGCTGTTGTCAACATCCATCCTCCCACCCCACAAAAAATTAGGTCTCTCCCACCAACCTTTAATACCATTGTAAACACTACCTATTTCCACAAAGCAAGCTATCACTTGCCAGAGAATCAACAAATTAAGGCTTGAATTTAATCACCCAGGATTTGGACCCCTCATTTTAATTTGTACGAATCTGTGCTTGTGATATATTGACATCCTGTTCGCTTTCATTAACTGGAATCGAATAATTACATTTTCAAACAAAAACCCCCACTCAACCCCACCCCGCCCCCAAAAAAGAAAGACCACCAGCAATTTTAATTATTAATTTGCCATAATATTGTTGAATATGGCAATTGTTTTAACTTTCTTTAACCCTTTACCCAACGTAACGGCCAAAACCGGCCAGCGCTATTCTCAAAAATCGTCAATTAATTTTCAAAATATTTTCATTTTTTGTCTCAAAAACATAGGTTATGACCCCTCATTGGAACGAGCTCGTTGAGCTCGTTCCAACGAGGGGTCATAACCTATGTTTTTGAGACAAAAAATGAAAAAAATTAGTTATTCAAGAATTTTTTTTGCAAGTGTCGTCTGCTTTTCATGTTAGGTAAAGGGTTAAAGTCAAAACACACCCTGCAAGATCAACGTAGACCTCACGTATCAAAATCGTTGCTCATCACATGCATTTTAGTTCAATTACCACTACATAACGTTTTATAGATTAGCAAAAGGGCTAGCCATCTTTCAATGGTTGTGGGTGGCTCCTAAGATTTTATCCAGAAATTTTAAGAATTAGTCGTCACAACCAGTGGCATGGAAATTCCCCCCCCCCCCCACCCCCCCTCCCCCCCCCCCCCCCAAAAAAATAATAGATAAATAAAAAATAAGAAATTACCACACTCTCGTGACTTTCAGCACTCCTTCCCCTTCCCCTTCCCCACCTTCATTGTTCATTTTTTCTGAAGTTTATCTCAAGATTATAAACTGAGAGAGAGGTCTAAAAACTCATTTTCTGTTTTTTTTGTTTTTTTTAAAAATAAATATTTATTTAACTCTTGCCTTATGTGGAGGTAAATGGGAGACTATGTACACTCACTTGTAGGTACAGCGTGAACAAATTTACAAAATACTTGAATTTTTTTTTTTGGGCCCTAAAAACATACGCTGACACTCATTGACAAGGCTTGTTCCAATATGGACTTAATGTTAGGTCTTGCGTTTGCAATCCAGGGGTGTAGCCAGCATTTTTTTAGAGGGCCACGGACCTTTGAAATTCAGGGGGGGGGGGGGGTCATACAACTCCATATGACCCTCCCTGGCTGCACCCTTGCCATCTTGTTTGAGGCCGAAACGCCCAGACTGAAATGCAAAATGTCCAGTTCATCAAGTCTATCAGAAAATATTTGCGAACTGTATTAATTTTTAGCATTACTGTTCCAATGTTACAGACTCACCTCATTTTTCCAGTAGAGTTCGGAATTTTTATACTCGTAAGTTTCAGAATTAAACTTACTCGTCAAAGGCTCGTAAGTTTAATTCTGAAGCCTACTCGTAGAATAAAAGTTTTAATTCCGACACAGGACCTTCATTAATTTGCCGTGCCCCTCTACTGTGGAGACCTTTATTCCCCGTGTCTCACATGTGTCATCCCAACCCCCTTGTCCCTTCTAATCTCCCAGCACTTGCTTTATAATATTTCTCACTGGCACTTTCTTAACCCTTTGAACCCTAGTGGCCGCTTTTCCGGCCAGTTACAAGACACACCATAACGTCATTATATAGGATGGATGTTCAGTAAATGTGTGGGGATAGACCAATCAATATTTTCAACGTGCAGCCCCAAGGCTGCATGTTAAAATTATTGATTGGTCTACCCCCAAAATAATGCATATGGACTCTTCTAATTGCTGCAATTGAACTGACATGGAAGATACCACTAGAGTTCAAAGGGTTAATCTCCCCAACTATAATATTAATATTAATACTCAACAAGGAAAAGTTGTGTGTCAGACCATCATTGACTGTAACAGCCAAACAAGCCTATAATTGCCCAATACGTCTAAATATGAATAATGACGTCACATCTCTCAGCCAATCGATATTTTCCCACAGATTTCTATTTTGATCGAAATTTAATTTCAGATTTAATTTGTAAACACATTTGTTTCACGTGTTTTCCTTTGTGTCTTGGATAGATAATGTATCAAACTTAGGAAGCGACAGGCAGAAAGTAAGTAATGACAACTTTGATAAAAAAGTCTTGCCCAAAATTTGCATCCCAAAGATATATTTCATCATTCAACTTTCCAAATTTTGCAGTAGATTGATAGACGCCAGTCAAGTTACCCAGTTTGTTTGTCAACAAATCAGACCACAGTTCTGCAGGGTTTTTTTTAAATTTGAAAACTCGATATATTCTAAAACTTATGCCTGTCCAGTTATTTTTCTGTTGAAGTTATTTTTTATTTTCCTTGAACTTGTATATGCCTGTTATGTTTCTAAAGTTTTTATTTAATAATGTACATAGCTGTTTTAATTACCGTAATAAAAGAAGATAAAATAATGTAAATTTCTGGTTTGTATTATGTTATAACATCCTCAACATTCCCAGTTTTCTCTCTGGTAAAAATAATTAACATTTCCTCACTCATCTCAACACAGACAGCCAGCTTGTTTATTGCCATGGAGACTGAAATAGTCCCATTGCAGTCAATGATTGACATAATCTATTTATAGGCTGACTGATCTTAATTACCCCTGATTAACAGGACTCAGATTTTTAATGCACTGTACACGTAATGTGTTCTACTTGTAAAACTGTCTGACACAAGGTGACAGTGGCTGTCAAAAGTGTCGTTAAACCCAATAAATAAATAACATTCATAGAAGGCATGCCTTGATGGTGTACTTGTAATATTTCTGTCGTCTATGCACTGTTTGTCAACATGATAACCTGAATACAATTAATCCTTATTTTTGTTATACTGATAGACTGTACTGGCAAATGAGTTCACTGAAGCAATAGCCATTATTTAAAACTTTATAGAATCTCTCATAAGCAAAGAGGTCAGAGAGAAAGTTGTAACTGTTACATAGAATAACATTGTATATTTATTTAATATCATGTTACAAAATTAATTCTCAAACCATGTTGAATAAAGAACCCTCCACATTTCAAAGCATCTTAAAAATTTATTTATTCTCAATCATAACTCAGGATCGACAGGTTTCGGAATGGAGTGGTGTGTGGCTTTCTCAAAACTAGAGCATGGGGGGTTTTCGGTTCAGTTTCGTTTTTTGTCACAGACCAAAAAACCGAACCGACAGGTGCCAATAAACCCCAGCTACACGGTTTCTGCATACTTTGACGTTAAACTTCGAAATTTACAACTACCCCCTCGTAATTTCATTTTGAAAATGACAGCGAACGTCAGCAGAACGGCCAAATCCAAAAGCTATTATTTCTGTATATATCCATGTATAAGTTGCTCCCATGTATACGTCGCACCCAATATATTTCAGCCAAAATACCTCCCCTGCGACTATTACCCTTGTATAAGTCGCACCCCGACTGAGAATAACCAGTGGGGCCTACACAAGAATGACTATATATGGTCAGTGCGTGTGGGCTTTTACTGCACAAAATTAGGTGAGTGTCGGAACACGTGAATGTCTGGGGTTTCTTTGTTTTGTTTTGTTTTTTTGGAAGGGGATGCAACCTCACCGGATGCCATATACTACCCCCCCCCCACCCCACCACACACACACACACACTGTTCAACACAATGTTGTTTTTTTTTTTTTTCAGGGTTTTTTAAAATAAATATTTAATTATTTAACTCTTGCCTTACGTAGAGGTAAATGGGAGACTATGTACACTCACTTGTAGATACGGCCTGAAAAAATTTACAAAAAACATGAATTTTTTTTTTTTTGCCCAAAAAACATAGGCTGACACTCATTAACAAAGGCTTGTTCCAATATGGACTTAATGTCAGGTCTTGAGTTTGCAATCCAGGGGTGTAGCCAGCATTTTTTTAGGAGGCCGCGGATGGTGTAGTTGTAATATGTCTGTCTTCTATGCACTGTTTGTTAACATGATAACCTGAATACAATCAATCCTATCTTAATTTTTTTGTTATACTGATAGACTGTACTGGCAAATGAGTTCACTGAAGCAATAGCCATTATTTAAAACTTTATAGAATCTCTCATAAGCGAAGAGGTCAGAGAGAAAGCTGTAACTGTTACACAGAATAACATTGTATATTTATTTAATATCCTGTTACAAAATTAATTCACAAACCATGTTGAATAAAGACTCCTCCACATTTCAAAGCATTTTAAAAATTTATTTATTCTCAATTTATTTATTTATTTATTTATTTATTTATTGGTGCTTTACGCCACATCAGCATCTTAGGCTATATCGTGGCGATGAAAGTGTATATTTCAAAAAGACCATTAATTAAAATATGAAACAAATTGAATAAGAGGTTTAAAAATGATGAGTGTGAAACATAATGAGAAGGTGATATCAGTAGTGCAAAAATACTATGTAAATCAACCTGTGAAATAAATACAGATAGATGAAAATTAAAATGGTAAAAACAATTTAAAATTTATTAAAAAGGTTGATTACTTTCAAGAATGAGATGACTTTTTGCGGGCTTGTAAGATAAAATAAATCTCTCAAAGATCTGACTGTAAAATACTGCCCTCTAACATGATTAAAATCAGTACAATTCAAAAGAATGTGTTCCACTGACAGCGCCAGCTGGCAGGGAACACATTCTGGTCGCAAATTACCCTTTAACAAAAAGGAATGTGTAAGTCGTGTATGACCAATATGACACCGCGTCAAAACTGCAAGATCCTTTCTACAAAGGTTACTAGACGGGTAGTGATCTGATATAGTTGGTCGGAAGCGATGAAGCTTGTTATTTGTCGCTCCATCCCATTCCGCCTGCCACATAGATTTGATGTAACTACTAATATGAGGCTTAAAATCACTGAAAGGGATCTTAAAATCAGTGAGAGGCTTAGTTAAAGCCTGTTTTGCTGCACTGTCTGCTTTAGTGTTACCAGCGATACCTACATGTCCGGGTAACCAGCAGAACACGATATCATATTGGTGAGACATGAGAGTTGTTAACTTCTCACGAAGTTCCAAAATGAGAGGGTTCTTTAACCTGGGGTTGAGTAAAGCAAGTAAAGAGGAAAGAGAGTCGGAGAAGATGATCGACTTTCTTTCCTGTATATTCTCGATGTGCTCAAGTGCGAGTTGAATAGCTTTGACTTCAGCTGTGAAAATAGAACTTTGATTCGGTATTCTGATTGAAGTGATATGATCACCAGTAACAGCAGCTGATGATACCTTGTCATCATCTTTAGATCCATCCGTATAGATCCTTGTATATGCACTATACCGTGACTTTATTTCGGCATATTTTTGTTTAAACTGCAAGGAATTGGTATCAGATTTTTTGGAAGAAGCAAGGTCCAAAATAACTGTAGGTTTTCTAAGATGCCAAGGAGGAATATGTGATTTACAGTTTTCTTTTATACAACTAGAATCAATTTTGGCAGACTCCATGTGGGGTTTAATTCTAATTCCCAATGGAGGAATATGTTTCTGGTGGCGGTTAAAAAACTCAACATTTTGAGGTTCTGAAACACAATTATAAGCAGGATTTGATTTATTAGCCAAAAGTTTAGATGCATATTGAAGCGACAGTTCAATTCGACGCTTCTCAAGAGAAGGCTCCTCAGCTTCAACAAGCATTGAATCTATTGGTGATGTTCGAAATGCACCTAGACTAATTCTAATGCCACTATTATGAATCGCATCAAGTGGCTTAAGATACGACTTCCTTGCAGATCCGTACACTACAGAACCATAATCTAATTTAGATCGAACAAGTGATCTATACAGATGAAGTAAAGTTTTTTGATCAGCACCCCAATCAGTGCTACCAACTACCTTCAAGAGGTTCAGTGCCCTTTTACATTTTACCTTTAGTTGTTTTATGTGGGAAGTGAAATTCAGTTTGCTGTCAAACAACAAACCTAAGAATTTCACTTCCTTAACAACTCTAATAGGACTACCATCGATTTTCAACTCCGGATCGAGGTGATGTTTCCGAAGTTTGCAAAAATGAACACAATTCGTTTTTGACTTGGAAAATTTAAAACCATTTTTGATAGCCCATTTTTTAATCCTATTTAAACACAGCTGAAGTTTGCGCTCTATAGCATTCATCTTTTTGCTGTTATAGCAGATCAAAAAGTCATCGACATACAATGACGAATCAACCATATTCTCAATTGCGTCGATGATGCTATTAATCTTAATTGAAAAGAGGGTAACGGATAAAATACTACCCTGAGGAACCCCCAATTCCTGCCTGTGAGGATCAGATAACGTTGACCCAACACGAACCTGAAATCGGCGGTCCCTCAAAAAGTTTTCAATAAAAAGAGGCATACGCCCCCTCAACCCCATGTTAAAAAGATCTTTTAAAATCCCATACGTCCACGTTGTGTCATATGCCTTTTCCAGGTCAAAGAAGATGGCAACCACATGTTCTTTTCTGGCAAAGGCATTTCTTATAAACGTTTCTAATCTAACCAAATGATCCACAGTACTTCTCTGGTTTCTGAAACCACACTGAACATCTGCAAGCAGATTGTTCGATTCCAGAAACCAGACAAGTCGATCATTGATCATCCTCTCCATGGTTTTACACAGACAACTTGTTAAGGCAATAGGCCTGTAATTGCTTGGGTTGCTGTGATCTTTATCAGGCTTAGGAATAGGAATTATAGTAGCGTTTCGCCAGGAAGGTGGAAACTGGCCAGTCACCCAAATGTCATTAAAAATAGATAATAAAAGTGCAAGTGAAGTTTGAGGCAGATGTTTTAAAAGTTGATAGTGTATTAAATCAGGTCCAGTGGCAGAATCCTTTGCTCTATGCAAAGAGTTGCTTAACTCTTCCATAGAGAAAGGTTCGTTGTAGTCCTCTAAGTTATTGGATGTAAATTTAATCTTTTGTTTTTCTTGTTGTTTTTTAAGTTTGAGGAACTCTGGGTTACTATTTTCAGACGACGAATGTTTAGAAAATGTAGAGGCCAACTTGTTTGAAATTTCCTGTTTTGATGTTATGAGCGTGTTGTTATCTTTTAGGTGTTGTACAGCTGATTTTGTTTCTTTTCCTTTAATTTTTTTAATCATTTTCCAAATTTTAGTGATGGGGGTGTTTTGATTTAGTTTCGAAACGTAAGTTTCCCATGAACTTTTCTTTTTATGTTTTAAAAGTTGTCTTGTTTTTGCCCGATTTATACGTAATCTATCCAAATTTTGTGTAGTTGGTGACTTATTAAATTCCCTCTCAAATTTCTTGCGATCTTTTATAGCCTGTTTGCACTCAGTACCAAACCATGGCTTAGTGAAACGTTTTGGATTTGCCGAGGTTTTAGGAATGACTTGGCTTGCAATGTCAATCAACTCTGTGGTGAAGTGTTCAATCTGGTCAGTACTGTCCTGAAATTTCTCCCGTGTGAGGCGTTCAGAACAAAGCGATGAGAAAGTGTCCCAGTCAGCCTTTTTAAAGTTCCACTGGGGCACCCTCTCATCATCCGCCGGAACTACACTCTCCAACACAATCGGAAAGTGGTCACTCCCGCACAAGTCATCTTCTGCCTTCCATGAAAAATCAAGGAAGACAGAAGGGCATGCAATTGTTAAATCAATTGAAGTGTAAGAACCAGATGCAGGGTGCAGGTAAGTATCTGACCCATCATTGAACAAGCACAAGTCATATTTTGTAATGAACTCTTCTACAGTTTTACCTTTTGCATCTTCTTGACTGCAGGAATTACCCCAAAGGGGGCTATGAGCGTTAAAATCACCCAACAAAATGTATGGAGTTGGGAGCTGTTGGATCAGTAGCTCAAGATCATTCAGTTGTAGGGTTTTACCCGGTGAAACGTAAATAGAACATAATGTAATTGTCTTGTCCAAAGTTAGGCGTACCGCTACAGCCTGTAAATTTGATTGCAAAGATACAGGACTGTGAATAATGTCGTTTCTAACTAAGACAGACGTTCCTCGAATATGAAGATCAGTTTCATCTGCCCAGGCATTATACGAAGAAAAATGCTTAAAAGCTGAATGATCTTGAGCCTCAGGTTTCTTTAAAAGAGTTTCCTGCAGGCAAAAAGCTGCAGGTTTATATTTTTGGCTGAGAAGACCCAGTTCATTAAAATTCGCTCTAAAACCTCGACAATTCCACTGTATAATATTATTGTATAAATTAGCCATATTTGGTTGAGGAATTAGAGGGTGGACGTATGGGCGAAATAGCCCCAGAGGTTTTCTTAGGTGAATTTTTCCTCGGAGATTTATGCTGTGAGGAATTTTTCCTCAGGGATCTATTCTGTGAGGAATTCGAACGTAAGTGATCGAACGTTTCGTCGATACACTCACCAACCTCCATTTCCTCAAAGCCTTCAAACCGGTTGCGAGCAACGGGGTTTTCAAGTGCCTTCGGTATCCTGTCCGATAATTGTTTTTGTTTTATTTTTTCTTTCTTTTTTTCTTCTTTTTCTAATTTTCTCATTTGACTCTGACTCAGTGTGTGCTGTTGTGGTCTTTGCTCTTGCTGTGGTTTAGACTTTATTTTGGATTGTTCATTTTTTGGCTCTGAATTAGAGATATGTTCCTTTGGTTGTATAGATTTAGGTGTATCCTTTCCTTGTTTTCTTTCTGTTTTGTCCTCTGTTGTTTTTGAAGTTGTTGGAATTGTTTCAGTTGACAGTTGTGGTGTTTGACTTGACTGTTCAATAGTGAAAGCTTGTAATGGAATTGGTAGTGTGCCTTTGAGCCATGTATAGGTTGTCTGGCATTCCACTGATCTGGTTAGTATTTTTCGTTTTAATGTGGAAGCGTAGGAAGGGGTCGATGTGTTGAATGCAGGCATAGATGAAACAATGTCCCTGGCCTCCTTAAAGCTGATCTGCCTTTCACATTTTATCTTCTGTATTGATTTTTCTTTTTGCCATATCGGGCAGTCTTTCGATGATGACATGTGGTTTTCCTGACAATTTGCACACTTGATGGCATTGCTACATGGCTCTTATTGTTGTTGGCCACATCTGTAACATACTGCCTGACCCCTACAGTTATTCTGTCCATGGCCATACCTCTGGCATTTGAAACATCGGAGTGGATTTGGAATGTACAAATCCACTCTGATGTTCATAAATCCTACTTTAATGGACGTAGGTGGTTGTGATGAATGAAAAGTCAAAATGTAAGTATTTGTTGCTATAAATGTGCCATCCTTTTTAATGTTTATTCTTTTGACATCAGTGACCCCCTGTGATTTTAATTCTTGTTTGATTTCCAGTTCATCGATGCCTGATAGTTCTCTAGTTCTTACAACACCTTTGCTGCTATTTAGTGTTTCATGTGGAATGGCTTTGACTGCCATGTCCATAATTTTTTCAATTTTTAACAAATTAATGGCCTGAAATTCTGATGCACATTCTACCAGCAAGGCTCCTGATCTAATTTTTTTAACATTTTTCACTGTGCCAGCTATTCCTTTTATTGCTTTCTCAAGGGCAAACGGGTTAATGTCTGATGGTCTTTTTCCTTCTTCTGTCGCACGAATAATAATAAATTTTGGCCAATTCCTTTTAACACTAACGGGTTCCAAATCCGTATCTGAGTCAGAGTCAGTATTTGATTTATTTTCACGACCTCGTTTTGTTTTTTTTGTTGGTATATCCATGTTTTTGTTTTTATTTAATTCATCACTTCATGCCTCCCACCCTTACTTCGAGCCCAACTTAGGGGGTATGTTCCTGCCTAACAAGAGGTGGTGACAAAACCAGAAGTACATGAAGAGCATACTCCCCCGACGTTGATGCTAATGCATACCGCCAGGGGATTGACCCGTCAAATGTTTGGGAAGTGCCAGGTCGTGGCGGACATTCAACCAATCATTTCGTGAAACTTGTCTTATAACAATGGCAACGGAGAATTGAAGCAGACAGTGCAACAAAACAGTGTACATTATAAAGGTAAAAATGACATTGAAAGTCAACACTCCATATCGATGATAAAATTGAATGAAAAGAAATGACTGATTGAATGAACACCCAATGCCCCCCGACGTGACACCCGATATTTTTGGGGTTGGGGGCTCCCGATTGGTCAGACCGGGCCATCCGACCATCTGTCTACTCCCGAAATTGGGGCCAAAGCAGTGTGTTGGACATTATCTCCGAAATGGAGACCAGGGCTCCATCCCGGAGACTGCCCTAACCGGGGCCCGAGTCCTCAACTACCAGGATTCCTTCTTCCGGGGCCTTCAGAACGCACCTCACGGGAGAACAAGGTGCCTGCCAGATGGTATTAGCAGGGTTGATCATTTTGGTCCGGGGCTGCGTATTCTTATATTTCGCAGCGAACCAGCTCAATTGAGCAAACCTGCCAATCAAAAATTAGCAAACCTGCCCAATTGAGCAGGCCGTCCTCTATCCGCCACCCGAGGACCCGCCTAGTAGGGGACGATCAAACCCCCCCTAGGTTATTCTCAATTATAACTCAGGATCGACAGGTTTTGGGATGGACTGGTGTGTGGCTTTCTCGAAACTACAGCATGGGGATTTTTCGGTTCAGTTTCGTTTTTTGTCACAAACCAAAAAAAACGAACCGACAGGAGCAAAAAAAACCCCCCAGCTACACAGTTTTTGCATACTTTGACGTTAAACTTCGAAATTTACAGCTACCCCCTTATAATTTCATTTTGAAAATGACAGCGAACGTCAGCAGAATGGCCAAATCCAAAAGCTATTATTTCTGTATATGTCCATGTATAAGTTGCTCCCATGTATACGTCGCACCCAATACACTTTAAATAGCTCCCGGGTGACATTTCTATGGTCTTTTCTGGTAAGACGATAGTGATTTATATTAATTGAAGGACCTGGAAATAATACAGAGAAACTGAACCAAAACCGAGGTTTAAAAAAAAAAATAAAACCGAACCTGGAAAAAAAAAATCCATGCACTACACGAAAAAGACCTATTATAAAGTAATGAAATGGAATATTTGAATGGGCTGTTTTTAACCCTCTTAATACTTCAATGTGAGTACAAACACCTTTCATATAACTAATGGCTACAGAATGTTTTTTTACGCTTTCCTTTCTGTAACATTTAATTCTATATGGAATGAGGCACCTTTTCAGGTGTACCTTCCAAAGTAAGGCATTCTTAACCCTTTACTCAACATAACAGTGAAAACCAATCAGAGTTATTCACAGAAATTTCCATTCAATTTTGATTAGTTTTTCAGTTTTGCTTGAAAAACGTTGCTTATGACCTCTCATTGCAATGAGCTCGTTTTTTAAAGGGTTAAAATGGAGAATTTAATGGGATTATTTTAACCCTCTCAATATCTTAATATGGGTACCCAAAATTCTACTTTTGCAATGCAAGAATAATGATACCACTTTCTGTTCTCACAATGCTGCTCTAAACACGCATGGGCATCGATGGGACTTCGGTATTTTGCCAATGCCAACAAGTCTTCAGATAGGCTCTTGGGGGCCTTTAAGGCCTTTTTACGTCTATATTCCAACATTACTGAATTCTTTTACTCGCAATATATTTTCCAGAGGTACCATGTACCCTAACATTTTCTAGCTAATACAAATATTTGCTATCATCTACAAATATGGCAGATCTGCAGTTGGAGCCAATATTTTTAAAGTGGTTTACGCTCATACTTCAGACTTGGTATGAACTATATAGACATGAGACTTACACCAAATGAGTTGAATCTTGCTGAAGCGTTCAAAATGTAGTCCACCTCAATGCGGTCAATGGAGGTGATTAAGTGCATATTTCTCAGAACTATTAGAAATTGCATTTTATAACAACCAATGCAATTCTGAAGATTATCCATGTATCTCATCATTCAAATAAGTGGCAGAGGCAGTATTGTCAATTTCTGATTCCTTGATTGAATCCTTTAAATGGTGTGCACATGTATGACTTTTCTGGTTTCTTAAAAAAATTGTTCTGATTCCTGTATGAATATCTGTAAATACTGTTAACAAAAATCCATTTCTAAATAAGCCTCCCTAAATTCTCTTTCTTATTAGTTTTTTTTCTGATACTTAACCCTTTTCACATAAACTTGAATTTACTTCATGCAGTAATTTCTGTTTCTCTATATTACAATTACTTTTAAAAATGTAATAAATAGTACTTTTTTATTACTTTTATTACATTTGTCAATTACCAAAATTTCATGCCGAAATTTGTTACCCAAATGCAAATCATGACATGCATTAGAACAAAAGCTTCTACTTGATATGTAGTCTTCAATTCTCAGAGAGTTTTAAAAACATAATGCAAAACACAAGTTGTTCTTGATGAAGGAAAAGCAGGTTGAACTGTATTGGCACAATGCGTTTTGCATTACTTTTTCTCCCAATACTATTGGGGGAATGTCTCCCACACAGATTCCTTAACCCTTTAGCATATCAGCCAAGAAAAAAAAATAGAACATTTGCTGAAATAAGACTTACATAGCCTATAATTATTTCAATGAAAGTGTCAATGACACTGTAGCTCAACTTGACAAACTTGAACTTGTTAAATTATAAGTGAAATGGCAAAATTTAAGATCATTGGTACCAATGTTATTTGGTGAAATTTCAACATAATAGCATTGTGTGTGCACAATGTCCGAGTAATCCATGCATTTTTAAATGTAAACTGTAAGACTGGCTGGAGAATGTTGATACACAAATGCAGTAAGTTCAGATGTTGTTGTAAACAGCAACTTTTTTCACAGAAATGAATGCTAATCTATAGCTCTAATCTAAATGTCTTGCTTGCCTAATGAGCACACCAAGTTCAACAAGAAGGACGCCAACGCCCTATAGCTCACCAACATTCCTCTTTGATAGTAACTTTGGCAAACACAAGAACTGTATCAAACAGGGTCATAACATGCGACAAAGCTTACCTAAACACAACCTCGTAAAAGTAAAACACAGAAACTGACATAAACACTAAGTGAAACATGAAATTCTGAGCGAAACAGAAAACTAAACGCAAATAAAAATGTCAAGAAAAATGTTTAAAATGCAGGGTATGAGGGGTTAATCATGGAACAATGATACTGAGGAACATGTATGATGAATATAAGTGCCATGGGAAGAGAAGGAACACAGCAGCTGACCTAAACACTAAGTTAAACATGAAATTCCGAGCTAAACAGAAAACTAAACGCAACTAAAAATGTCAAGAAAAATGTTTAAAATGCAGGGTATGAGGGGTTAATCATGCAACAATGATACTGAGGAACATGTATGATGAATATAAGTGCCATGGGAAGAGAAGGAGCACAGCAGCTGACCTAAACACTTAGTTAAACATGAAATTCTGAGCTAAACAGAAAACTAAACGCAACTAAAAATGTGAAGAAAAACGTTTAAAATGCAGGGTATGAGGGGTTAATCATGGAACAATGATACTGAGGAACATGTATAATGAATATAAGTGCAATGGGAAGAGAAGGAGCACAGCAGCTGACCTAAACACTAAGTTAAACATGAAATTCCGAGCTAAACAGAAAACTAAACGCAACTAAAAATGTCAAGAAAAATGTTTAAAATGCAGGGTATGAGGGGTTAATCATGGAACAATGATACTGAGGAACATGTATAATGAATATAAGTGCCATGGGAAGAGAAGGAGCACAGCAGCTGACCTAAACACTAAGTTAAACATGAAATTCCGAGCTAAACAGAAAACTAAACGCAACTAAAAATGTCAAGAAAAATGTTTAAATGAAGGTTATGAGGGGTTAATCATGGAACAATGATACTGAGAAACATGTATGATGAATATAAGTGCCATTGGATGAGAAGGAGCACAGCAGCTGACCTAAACACTTAATTAAACATGAAATTCTGAGCTAAACAGAAAACTAAACGCAACTAAAAATGTCAAGAAAAATGTTTAAAATGCAGGGTATGAGGGGTTAATCATGGAACAATGATACTGAGGAACATGTATAATGAATATAAGTGCCATGGGAAGAGAAAGAGCACAGCAGCTGACCTAAAAACTAAGTTAAACATGAAATTCCGAGCTAAACAGAAAACTAAACGCAACTAAAAATGTCAAGAAAAATGTTTAAAATGCAGGGTATGAGGGGTTAATCATGGAACAATGATACTGAGGAACATGTATAATGAATATAAGTGCCATGGGAAGAGAAGAAGCACAGCAGCTGAGCTAAACACTAAGTTAAACATGAAATTCCGAGCTAAACAGAAAACTAAACGCAACTAAAAATGTCAAGAAAAATGTTTAAAATGCAGGGTATGAGGGGTTAATCATGGAACAATGATACTGAGGAACATGTATGATGAATATAAATGCCATTGGAAGAGAAGGAGCACAGCAGCTGACCTAAACACTTAGTTATACATGAAATTCTGAGCTAAACAGAAAACTAAACGCAACTAAAAATGTCAAGAAAAATGGCTAAAATGTTGGGTATGAGGGGTTAAATCATGGTAAAATGATAATAATCATCATATAGCAGCATTATAAAAGCCATGATATGGAAATAGGGCGAATAAGTGACCTAAACAGAAACTTTAACATTATTGGACACGTACGCTGACGCCGACGCTGACGCCGACCGATCGAGCCATGCCATAAGCTCACACAACTAAAGTTGGTGAGCTAAAAACCATCCTATGATAAATGAGGCCTGTAGGCCATGTCAAAGAAAAATGTTGATACACAAATGTAATAAATTCAAAGATTGGTGCTAACAGCAACAGTTTTTGATGGAAATGAAAAGTAAATCGATAGCTCCTATCTTAGTCACCCAGCATAAGCATACAAAGTTTCAAAACAACCTGATAATGAATGCACCCTCTGAGGCATGCCAAAGGAAAATGTTAATGCAGAAATGCACTAAGTTTGAAGGTCATTGCTTGTGGCAATGTTTTTCTTTCTTTTTTATGGAAATTCATAAATATACCCTACAGAGAGTGCAAAAGGGATAAGTTGCTGCACAAATGCAGTAAGTTCAAAGGCTGGTGATAACAACAATAATTTTTTATGGAAATGAAAAATGAAAGTGTCAATGACACTGTAGCTCAACTTGTTTAAGACATGCACATGTATAGTATGTGACACAGCAATGACAAACATCTAGGTAATAACTTGATAACAAAGGTACATGTAAAGTATTGTAACGGACTGTACATAAATGCTGACCGTAGCCTGTAACAAATATATAGGTAAAGTTTTGTAAAAGTGGGGTGACAGTTAGATGCTAAACTAGAAAAGAAATCTTTGAGTCCCAGAGTGGGTCTGACTGAACCCAAAAATATTTGTTCTCATAGCACAGTGATAACAAAGGCACCTCAAAACACTCGTTCCTGTCACAAGGTGATAACAAAGGTACCCAAAACGTTTCGTGAAGATCAGTTCATAAATACAGACTCTACCTCGAGCCGTATTGACATGTGCACTTACTGTGTAGAAGTAGCACTGAACAAATCAAAGTTCATCTAATTTGCATAATTTTTGCACGAGATAAAAACCCGTATTATATGTGATGTATTCCATGTTGCTAAATATTCCTACAAAAATTTATTCAAATCAAAACTTTCATACAGAAGTTCTGTACAAACAACTGATTGCACTAATTTTGGTACAAAAGGGCTACTGGTGGCCATCTTGAATTTTGGACTGCACCTAGAAACACTTGTTCTCATCCCAAGGTGATAACAAAGGTACTCAAGAAGTTTCGTGAAGATCGGTTCATAAATACAGACTCTAGCCCGGGCCGTATTGACATGTGCACTTCCTGTGTATAAGTAGCACTGAATAAATCAAAGTTCATCTAATTTGCATAATTTTTGCACGAGAAAAAAACCTGTATTATATGTGATGTATTCCATGTTACTAAACATTCATACACAAGTTCTGTACAAAAAACTGATTGCACTAATTTTGGTACAAAATGGCCGCCGGCAGCCATCTTCAATTTCGGACTGCATCCAAAAACGCTCGTTCTCGTCCCAAGGTGATAACAGAGGTACCCAAGAAGTTTCATAAAGATCGGTTCATAAATACAGCCTCTAGCCCGAGTCGTATTGGCATTTGCTGTTACAGTGCTGAAAGTGCTGAAAGTAACATTAAATAGATAAAAGTTAGTCTAATTGGCATAATTTATGCACCAGAAAAAGGCCCATATTATATGTGAGGTATCATGGTACTGAACATTCACACAGAAAATTATTCAAATCAGAACTTTCATATGGAAGTTCTGCGCAAAAATCTGATTGCACCTAATTTTGTACAAAATGGCTGCCAGTGGCCATCTTGAATTTCAGACCAGACCCCTAAACACTCGTTCTCACCCCACGGTGATAACAAAGGTACACAAGAAGTTTCATAAAGATCGCTTCATAAATATGGCCTCTAGTCCGAGCCGTATTGGCAATTGCACTTACAGTGCTGAAAGTAACACTAAATAAATCAAAGTTAGTCTAATTTGCATAATTTACGCACGAGAAAAAAACCTGTATCATATGTGATGTATCCCATGGTACTAAACATCCATACATATGAAAGTGTCAATGACACTGTAGCTTAACTTGTGTGTTGTGTTTGATGAAAAGGATAATGTTCAATGTTTATGAAAGGATTATGAAATAAGACAAGAATTGTGATAATTGGGAATATGTTCATTTCTGTTCCCTGTATGCTATGTTTTTGATAAAAATAATATGAGGTGTACACTGTACTAAAGAGCTGAGGGGTGGGTTAATATGACATCACATTTAATGTATATGGCCCTCACAGTTAACATATATCAACAAAAATTACCAAGTTACAGTGAAATTATTCCAAAACGAGTCATCCTATCAAGTTACATTGAAATCCCTGCATAAATATGGCCTGTAGACCGTGCTAAAGGTTTTCAGGCTTCGGGGCCCTGTAGCCGTCAGTTTCCCAATTGCATCCAAAGGGGACATTCTCATCTAGACATTATATGAAGTCAACCTACCAAGTTATAATGAAATCCCTTCATAAATATGACCTCCTGTAGACTGTGCTAAAGGTTTTTGGGCTTTGGGCTCGGGCAGCCATCAAGGTTGAATGATTGCAACCAAAAGGGGATTTCTCATGTGGGCATCATCTGGAGTGATCCTACAAAATTACAATGAAATCCCTTCATAAATGTGACCTGTAGACTCTGCTCAATGTTTTCGGGCTTTGGGCCCCTGAAGCCGTCACAGTTGACCAATCATGACCATAAGGGGATGTCATCATCTAGGCATTATATGGATTCAAACTAACAGGTTACAATGAAATCCTTCCATAAATATGACCTATAGACTATGCTAAAGGTTTTGGGGTTTTGGGCTCGGGCAGCCATCAAGGCTGAATGATCGCACCCAAAAGGGGACGTTCTCATCTAGACATTATTTGGAGTCATCCTACCAAGGTACAATGAAATCCCTTCATAAATATCACCTGTAGACTGTGCTAAAGGTTTTCGGGCTTCAGGCCCCTGTAGCCGTCACAGTTGCCTAATGGTGTCCAAAAGGGGTTGTTCTCATCTAGACATTATATGAAGTCAACCTACCAAGTTACAATGAAATCCCTTAATAAATATGACCTGCAGACTGTGCTAAAGGTTTTTAGGCTTCAGGCCCCTGTAGCCGTCACAGTTGCCCAATCGTGTCCAAAAGGGGATGTCATCATCTAGGCATTATATGGATTCTAACAGGTTACAATGAATTCCTTCCATAAATATGACCTACAGACTATGCTAAAGGTTTTGGGGTTTTTGGGCTCGGGCAGCCATCAAGGTTGAATGATCGTGACCAAAACGGGACGTTCTCATCTAGACATTATTTGGAGTCAACCTACCAAGTTACAATGAAATCCCTTCATAAATATGACCTGAAGACTGTGCTAAAGGTTTTCAGGCTTTGGGCTCGGGCAGCCATTGTGGTTGAATGATCGCAACCAAAAGGGGGACATTCACATCTGGGCATCATCTGGAGTGATCCTACGAAGTTACAATGAAATCCCTTCATAAATATGACATGTAGACTGTGCTAAAGATTTTTGGGCTTCGGGCACCTGTAGCCGTCACAGCTGACCAATCATGACTAAAAGGGGATGTCATCATCTAGGCATTATATGGAGTCAACCTAACAAGTTACAATGAAATCCTTCCATAAATACGATCTATAGACTATGCTAAAGGTTTTGGGCTCGGGCAGCCATCAAGGCTGAATGATCGCGACCAAAAGGGGACATTCTCATCTGGACATTATTTGGAGTCATCCTACCAAGCTACAATGAAATCCCTTCATAATTATGACCTGTAGACTGTTCTAAAGGTTTCCGATCTGCGGGCCCCTGTAGCCGTCACAGTTGCCCAATCGTTTCCGAAAGGGGACGTTCTCATCTAGACATTATATGAAGTCAACCTACCAAGTTGCAATGAAATCCCTTCATAAATATGTCCTGTAGACTGTGCTAAAGGTTTTCGGGCTTCGGGCTCGAGCAGCCATCATGGTTGAATGATCGCAACCAAAAGGGGACAATCTCATCTGGGCATCATCTGGAGTGATTCTACGAAGTTAAAATGAAATCCCTTCGTAAATATGACCTGTAGACTGTGCACAAGGTTTTCGGCTATGGGCACCTGTAGCCGTCACAGTTGACCAATCACGACCAGAAGGAGATGTCATCATCTGGACATTATATGGAGACAACCTAACAGGTTACAATGAAATCCTTCCATAAATATGACCCTTTGCCTGTGCTAAAGGTTTTTGAGCTCGGGCAGCCATGAGGGCTGAATGATCGCGATCAAAATGGGACGTTCTCATCTAGACATTATTTGGAGTCATCCTACCAAGTTGCAACGAAATCCCTTCATAAATATGACCTGTAGACTGTGCTAAAGGTTTTCGGGCTTCGGGCCCCTGTAGTCATCACAGTTGCCCAATCACGTCCAAAAGGGGACTTTCTCATCTAGACATTATATGAAGTCAACCAACCAAGTTACAATGAAATTCCTCAATATATGACCTGTAGACTGTGCTAAAGGTTTTCGTGTTTTGGGCTTGGGCAGTCATCACAGTTGGCAGATCATGCCCAAACGGGGAAATTCTCTTCTAGACATCATAAGGAGTCATCCCACCAAGTTACAATGACATCCCTCCATATTAAACATGACCTGCAGACTGTGCTAACAGTTTTTGGGTTTCGGGCTTGGGCAGCCATCGCGCTTGACAGATCATGCCCAAAAGGGGACGTTCTCATCTAGGCATTATACAGAGGCATCCTACCTAATTACAATGAAATCCCTTCATAAATATGACCTGTAGACTGTGCTAATGGTTTTCAGGTTTTGGACTCAGGCAGCCATACCGGTTGACCGATCGCGACCAAAAGGGGACGTTCTCATCTAGACATGACCCCAAACCTGCATATGAAATTTCGTGATGATCAGATAAGAACTGCGGGGTGTAGCCCGTGCTAAAGGAAAATGTGAACAGACTCACAGACTCACAGACTAACAGACGCGCAGACTAACAGACTTCCGCACGCGTTATCTTAACTTTGTCAAGTTGAGCTAAAAAAATTTTCAAATCAGAGCTTTCATATGGAAGTTCTGCGCAAAAATCTGATTACACCTAATTTTGGTACAAAATGGCTGCCAGTGGCCGTCTTAAATTTTGGACCGGACCCAAAAACACTCGTTCTCATCTCACAGTGATAACAAAGGTACCCAAGAAGTTTCGTAAAGATCGGTTCATAAATATGGCCTCTAGCCCGAGCCGTGTGTATGGCGCGACAGACGGCGGGCCATGACAATACCTCAAATTTGGCTTCGCCATAGTTGAGCTAAAAATCAATAGCTCACATCTAGAGGTCACCCCGAACACACATACCAAGTTTCAAAGTGATCTGATCATAAATATGCCCTGAAGGGTGTGCCAAAGGGAAATATTGAATCCTGACTAAACTAAGTTCAAAGGTCTTTGCAGCGGCAACATTTTTTGACGGAAATGGAAGAAAGTCGAGATCTCCCATCTAGACGTCACCCTAAACAAGCATGCTGGGTTTCAAAACAATTTGATCATTAATGTGCCCTGTAGGGTGTGCCAAAGGGAAATATTGAGGTCTGACTTAACTAAGTTCTAAGAATGTTGCCAGCGGCACCATTTTTTGATGGAAATGGAACAAAATCGAAAGCTCCCATCTAGAGCTCACCCCAAACAAGAATACCAAGTTTCAAAGCAATCTGATCAAAAATGTGCACTGCAGGGTGTGCCAAATGGAAATATTGATGCATAACTGCACTAAGTTCATCGAAGATCATTGCCAGCGGCAACATTTTTTGATGGAAATCGAAGAAAATCGATAGCTCCCATCTAGAGGTAACACCAAACAAGCATACAAAGTTTCAATCCGATCTGATCATAAATGTGCCCTGTAAGGCATGCCAAAGGAATATATTGATGCCTGACTAAACTAAGTTCAAAGGTCTTTGCCAGCAGCAACATTTTTTGATGAAAATGGAAGAAAATCAATAGCTCCCATCTAGAGGTCACTCCAAACAAGCATGCCAGATTTAAAGCAACCAATCATAAATATGCCCTGTAGGGTGTGCTAAAGGGAAATATTGAGGTCTGACGAAACTAAGTTCTAAGAATGTTGCCAGCCACAACATTTTTTGACAGAAATGGAAGAAAATCGATAACTCCCATCTAGATACCATCCCAAACAAGCATACCAAGTTTCAAAGCGAACTGATAATAAATGTGCCCTGCAGGGTGTGCCAAAGGGAAATTCTGATGCATAACTGCACTAAGTCTTTACTAAGTTCATCAGAGGTCGTCACCAATATCAACTATTTTTGACAGAAATGGAACAAAATCGTTAGCTCCCATCTAGAGGTCATCCCAAACAAGCACACCAAGCTTCAAAGTGATCCGGTCAAAAATGTGCACTGCAGGCTGTGCCAAAGGGAAATATTGATGCAAAACTGCACGAAGTTCACCGAAATTTGTTGCCAGCGGCAACATTTTTTGACAGAAATTGAAGAAAATCGATAGCTCCCATCTAGAGGTCATCCCAAACAAACATACCAAGTTTCAAACCATTCTGATCATAAATGTGCTCTGTAGGGCGTGCCAAAGGAATATATTGATGCCTGACTAAACTAAGTTCAAAGGTCGTTGCCAGCAGCAACATTTTTGACAGAAATGGAAGAAAATCGATAGCTCCCAACTAGAGGTCACCCTAAACAAGCATGCCAGGTTTCAATACAATTTCATCATAAATGTGCTCTGTAGGGTGTGCCAAAGGGAAATATTGAGGTCTGACTTAACTAAGTTCTAAGAATGTGGCCAGCGGCAACACTTTTTGACAGAAATGGTAGGAAATCGATAGCTCCCATCTAGAGCTCACCCCAAACAAGCATACCAAGTTTCCAAGTGATCTGGTCAAAACTGTGCACTGCAGGGTGTGCCAAAGGGAAATATTAATGCATAACTGCACTAAGTTCCTCGAAGGTCGTTGCCAGCGGCAACATTTTTTGACAGAAATCGAAGAAAATCGATAGCTCCCATCTAGAGGTACCACCAAACAAGTATACCAAGTTTCAAACTGATCTGATCATAAATGTGCCCTGTAGGGCAGGCCAAAGGAATATATTGATGCTGGACTAAACTAAGTTCAAAGGTCGTTGCCAGTGGCAACATTTTTTGACGGAAATGGAAGAAAATCGATAGCTCCCATCTAGGGGTCACCGAAACAAGCATGCCAGGTTTCAAAGCATACCAAGTTTCAAAGCGATCTGATCATAAATGCGACCTGTAAGGTGTGCCAAAGGAAATAATGTACATATGTCGACGGACAAGAAGTGATGGCAAGAGCTCAGCTTGACTTTGTCTAGCTGAGCTAATAAAAATACGGGTGCCATACTATTAAGGGACTGTCTCCCACACAGATTCCTTAACCCTTCAGCATATCAGCCAAGAAACAAAATAGAACATTTGCTGAAATAAGACTTACATAGCCTATAATTATTTTAATAAAAATACAGGTGCCACTGGAACAGGTCACTGAGTCAAATGACATCCATAATTACACGGTTTTATTGAAAATAGTGGCTAAAGTTTCAGAGAAATATAAAACTTATATAAGGTGTGCATTGTGAAATATATATCTCGATGCTCTCTCTGAGCTGAAAAAAATAAATCAAAATTAATAAAAGGTGAAGGCTTTTCATGCAGACATTTTCCTGTATAAAAGTGCAGTATCGATAGAAATACATGCAAATTATACCGTTTTGTTACATTAATTAACATTTTTCCAATAAAAACAGTTCCCAGTATCATTTTTTGAAGGGCAACGTATCAAGTCTTGCAAAAAAAAATGAAAGTGTCAATGACACTGTAGCTCAACTTGTCAAGACAAAGACATGTACATGTATAGTATGTGACACAGCAATGACAAACATCTAGGTAATGACCTGATAACAAAGGTACATATAAAGTATTGTAACGGTCTGTACATAAATACTGACCGTTGCCTGTAACAAATGTATACGTAAAGTATTGTAAAGGTGGGTGACAGTCAGATGCTAAACTAGGAAAAAATCTTTGAGTCCCAGAGTGGGTCTGACTGAACCCCAAAATATTTGTTCTCATAGCACAGTGATAACAAAGGCACCCCAAAACACACTCATTCCTGTCCCAAGGTGAAAACAAAGGTACCCAGAAGAAGTTTCGTGAAGATCAGTTCACAAATATGAGCTGTGTAGAAGTTGTGACAAAAAACTGATTGGACCTAATTTCGGTACAAAATGGCCACTGGCAGCCATCTTGAATTTTGGACCGCACCCAGAAACACTCGTTCTCGTCCCAAGGTGATAACAAAGGTACCCAAGAAGTTTTGTGAAGATCGGTTCATAAATACAGACTCTAGCCTGAGCAGTATTGACATGTGTACTTACTGTGTGTAAGTAGCACTGAAAAAATCTAAGTTCATCTAATTTGCATAATTTCTGCACAAGAAAAAAACCCGTATTATATGTGAGGTATCCCATGGTACTAAACATTCACACAATAAATTATTCAAATCATAACTTTCATACAGAATTTCTGTACAAAAAACTGATTGCACTAATTTTGGTACAAAATGGCTGCTAGCAGCCATCTTGAATTTCGGACCGCACCCAAAAACACTCGTTCACGTCACATGGTGATAACAAAGGTACCCAAGAAGTTTTGTAAAGATCGGTTCATAAATACGGCCTCTAGCCCTAGCCTAAGTAGCACTGGCCAGTGGCCATCTTGAATTTCAGACCAGACCCCTAAACACACGTTCTCATCCCACAGTGATAACAAAGGTACACAAGAAGTTTCATAAAGATCGCTTCATAAATATGGCCTCTAGCCCGAGCCGTATTGGCATTTGCACTTACAGTGCTGAAAGTAACACTAAATAAATCAAAGTTCATCTAATTTGCATAATTTCTGCTCGAGAAAAAAACCCGTATCATACGTGATGAATTCCATGTTACTAAACATTCATACAGAAATTTATCCAAAACAGAACTTTCATACAGAAGTTCTGTACAAAAAACTGATTGCACTAATTTTGGTACAAAATCTCCGCTGGCAGCCATCTTGACTTTCGGACCGCACCCAAAAACACTCGTTCTCGTCCCACGGTGATAACAAAGGTACCCAAGAAGTTTCATAAATACGGCCTCTAGCCAGAGCCGTATTGGCATTTGCAGTTACAGTGCTGAAAGTAACATTAAATAGATCAAAGTCAGTCTAATTGGCATAATTTATGCACGAGAAAAAAAACCGTATAAAATGTGATGTATCCCATTGTACTAAACATTCACACAAAAAATTATTCAAATCAGAGTTTTCATATCCAGCAGCCATCTTGAATTTCAGACCGGACTCAAAAACACTCGTTCTTGTCCCACGGTGATAACAAAGGTACCCAAGAAGTTTCGTAATGATCGGTTCATAAATATGGCCTCTAGCCCGAGCCGCATTGGCATTTGCAGTTACAGTGCTGAAAGAAACACTAAATAAATCAAAGTTAGTCTAATTTGCATAATTTACACACAAGAAAAAAACCTGTATTATATGTGATGTATCCCATGGTGCTAAACATTCATACAAAAAATTATTCAAATCAGAGCTTTCATATGGAAGTTCTGCGCAAAAATCGGATTGCACCTAATTTTGTACAAAATGGCTGCCAGTGGCAATCTTGAATTTTGGACCAGACCCAAAAACACTCGTTCTCGTCTCACAATGATAACAAAGGTACCCAAGAAGTTTCGTAAAGATCGGTTCATAAATACAACCTCTAGCCCAAGCCATGTGTACGGCGCGGTGGACGGACAGACAAACGACGGGCCATGACAATACCTCAAATTTGGCTTTGCCAAAGTTGAGCTAAAAAACACAACAAAAATGGCCGCCATACCGCCATCTTGGATTTTGAAAAAAAAAATACTGAACGTTCATCATCCCCTCCCAACCCTCTATCCATGTGCCAAATATGCAAAGTGTAGCTTGAACCATGTTGGACGGAGGGGTGGTAACATGAAAATAGAGAGAAAAAAACTTAAAAAACACAACAAAAATGGCCACCATTCTATCTTGAAAAAAAAATTTTGAGCGTGCATCATCCCCTCAGAAACATTTATCCATGTACCAAATATGAAAGGTGTAGCTTAAAGCATGTTAGAGGGAGAGGCAGTAACATAAAAAGACAGACGGACGGATGGATGGATGGACAGACAGATGGATGGATGGATGGATGGACAGACAGACGGACAGAGTGCAACGAGTGCAATCCTATAGTCCCCTTACGGTTCCCATAGGGGACTAATTGATACATTTTCATTGTAATAAATCTTGTAAGGGAAATGGTCAGTGAGGATTGCCTTGTTACTCGTCAAGTCAGACCGACATATTTTCCTCTCAGGATAAAATATGGTGATGAATTGCTATAAATACACATGTACTGTGAAGTCAGTTAAAGGCCCGACAAAATTTATGTATTACATGTAGTTTGTATATTTATAATATAGTTTGTGCCAGAGCAATTCATATGTTTGATACAGACACCCACTGTCTTACATATAAATTTATTCTAAATGACAAGAATGTCATTTTTTTAGGCAGGGGGAGAATGTGGAAGGATCAGAATTTTGATCTGAACTGTATGTACAGTATATTGTTTAAGATGCAGTTCAGGAATATATGTGGTCTGTATTCCCGCTGCAGACATTATTTTAAACAGCAGTTAGCTGAATAAAATACCATGCACTGCGATGTCAAATAGGAGTGTGCACAGCCTTTTGATTTGAAGAAACTGTATGCGAGTTGTGAGAGTAGAATGACTTGTAGAGAGAGAGAGAGAGTGCCACCTGTAAGCTTATCAAAACGTTTTAATTCGTGAGCAATTAAGCAAATAAAGTGTGCAAAATTCCTTTGTCATATTTCATATTGTTTACATGGCTCACAGGTTGTAATTAAAGATCGTCTATCGCTAATTAGAAATTTAGTTAAATGGTAAGTGTTTTTAACATTTGACTCGTCCGTTTTGTTCACTTAAAAACATTTGATATTTTGTTTTCATATTAATCAGTGATAAATAAAGCTTTCCATCAATTTCATTGGTCAATTTCAAAACTAGACAATTTGATTGGCTGAACAAAATATAACTGGGCCACATTTTCATAATTTGCATAATTAGAGTTGGGAGCTTTCATTGGTCAATTTCAAAACTGGATAATTTGATTGGCTAAACAAAATACAACTGAGTCACATTTGCATAATTTCAGTAGGGAGAATTTACGTTATCTGTCCTATTTAGGGTGGGTTATATTGTATTAATCTTTTACCTACCATAACGGCAAAAACCGTCTCGCGCAATACAAGAAAAACACCATTCATTTTTTTTTGAAGTGTGTTCCAGTGAGGGGGTCATAACCTATGTTTTGGAAGCAAAAAATTTTTAAAATTTAGTTTTACGAGGATGTTTTTTCCAAGTGCCGTCTGCAACTCAAGTTAGGTGATGGGTTAAAAAGTCATACTAAGTGGCTAATTTGTGCGTGTGTGTGTCATATGATAAATAGAATATGAAATGAGTGTTTTTCTCACATAATATTTATGAAACTCGTCCGAATTTTCCGTTTGGGCTCGCCAGAGGCTCACCCAAACGGAAAATTCTTAAGACTCGTTTCATAAATATTATATGAGAAAAACACTCATTCCATATCCTCTATACATTTGCAAATATATCATTTAATAAATTCCTATTTAATTGATAAAAGTGTCTTACAGATTAAAAATTTACCAGGTTATTCAGAATTATAACTGTTTATAAGAGCTGATTGAAATCGAGATAATCTGGCTTAACTGATTAAGGGAGTCCACTCCCATTTTGCAAAGTGATCAAATTAATTGGTATTGAGCAACTATTAAATTAATAGGCCTATAACTGTCTTATGTGGATTGATGGCTAACTGTAGTAATTTGAATTATTTAATACTTTTAAATGTAAAAATTTTAATCCTGTGAGATATTCAGATATTTAGCATATCAGTAATACTGACATCATTTTTGTTACAGATTTGCGGTGACACGTGTCTAACTTGAAGTTCAAACTAAGTTCCAGATGCAGGGACCTCTGTTTAATCAATAGGGTACAGTTTGAATCTACTTATAACACCGAGTTCTTTAAAATCTCTTTTTGATTAGAATGTGGTAATAATATTCAAGTAGTATATTAGAGCGTATTTATAACCAGTTAACACACATGTAGTACCTGGATTTGGGTTGACATTTTATTTTATATACGATTTGTCTCGGTGACTGAGCAAACTAGAACTATCACTGAAGGTGATTAATACCCCCGCTTTGGGTTTTTAGAGGAATGCACTTCTGATCATGTAGGCGAAGGCCATAAGGAAATGTATACATAAAGATCATTTTTTGTTGTTGAAATTTGTATTTGCATGTGGCCTTCCACAGAACAGCACTGAATACTTAAAGAGCCCACACATATATGGTTTACATTTGGAAAAACACATTTACAATGTGCAACATGTATTCAAAATCGGTTCATTAATGTAGGAGGAGTTGCACACACAAGAATCCCATTTGAAAACCCATAATAAATCCAAGTTAAAGAAAGATAACCTGGTTAAAATTGTCGCAGATCAAAAATTTGGGATTATGCGTATGTTCACTTAGTTGTGATAATGTTTGAAAGGATTCGTCAAAATTGATTGATAAATGTAGGAGGAGTTGCACGCACAAGAATTTCATGTAGAAACCCATAATAAATCTAAGTTAAAGGGAGATAACCTAGTTAAAATTGCCACAGCTCAAAAATTTTGGAATATGCGCATGTTCACTTAGTAGTGATGATGTCTGTAAACTTTCGGCCAAATTGATTGATAAATGTAGGAGGAGTTGTGCACACAAGAATTTCATGCAGAAACCCATATTAAATCAAAGTTCATTAGAGATAACCTGGTTAAAATTGTCGCAGATCAAAAAGTTTGGAATATGCACATGTTCACTTAGTAGAGATGATGTTTGAAAGGTTTCATCAAAATCGGTTCATTAATGTAGGAGGAGTTGCACACACAAGAATTTGTTCGAACGGAAAGACATAATAAATCTAAGTCAAAGGGAGATAACCTGGTTAAAATTGTCGCAGATCAAAATCTTGGAATATGCGCATGTTCACTTAGTGGTGATGATGTCTGAAAAGTTTTGTCCAAATTGATTGATAAATGTAGGAGGAGTTGCACGCACAAGAATTTCATGTAGAAACCCATAATAAATCTAAGTTAAAGGGAGATAACCTAGTTAAAATTGCCACAGCTCAAAAATTTTGGAATATGCGCATGTTCACTTAGTAGTGATGATGTCTGTAAACTTTCGTCCAAATTGATTGATAAATGTAGGAGGAGTTGCGCACACAAGAATTTCATGCAGAAACCCATATTAAATCAAAGTTCAAGAGAGATAACCTGGTTAAAATTGTCGCAGATCAAAAAGTTTGGAATATGCACATGTTCACTTAGTAGAGATGATGTTTGAAAGGTTTCATCAAAATCGGTTCATTAATGTAGGAGGAGTTGCGCACACAAGAATTTGTTCGAACGGAAAGACATAATAAATCTAAGTCAAAGGGAGATAACCTGGTTAAAATTGTCGCAGATCAAAAATCTTGGAATATGCGCATGTTCACTTAGTAGTGATGATGTCTGAAAAGTTTTGTCCAAATTGATTGATAAATGTAGGAGGAGTTGCGCACACAAGAATTTCATGTAGAAACCCATATTAAATCAAAGTTCAAGAGAGATAACCTGGTTAAAATTGTCGCAGATTAAAAAGTTTGGAATATGCACATGTTCACTTAGTAGAGATGATGTTTGAAAGGTTTCATCAAAATCGGTTCATTAATGTAGGAGGAGTGGCGCACACAAGAATTTGTTCGAACGGAAAGACATAATAAATCTAGGTCAAAGGGAGATAACCTGGTTAAAATCTTCGCAGATCAAAAATCTTGGAATATGCGCATGTTCACTTAGTAGTGATGATGTCTGAAAGGTTTTGTCCAAATTGATTGATAAATGTAGGAGGAGTTGCGCACACAAGAATTTCATGTAGAAACCCATATTAAATCAAAGTTCAAGAGAGATAACCTGGTTAAAATTGTCGCAGATTAAAAAGTTTGGAATATGCACATGTTCACTTAGTAGAGATGATGTTTGAAAGGTTTCATCAAAATCGGTTCAGTAATGTAGGAGGAGTTACACACACAAGAATTTGTTCGAACAGAAAGACATAATAAATCTAAGTCAAAGGGAGATAACCTGGTTAAAATTGTCGCAGATCAAAAATCTTGGAATATGCGCATGTTCACTTAGTAGTGATGATGACTGAAAAGTTTTGTCCAAATTGATTGATAAATGTAGGAGGAGTTGCGCACACAAGAATTTCATGTAGAAACCCATATTAAATCAAAGTTCAAGAGAGATAACCTGGTTAAAATTGTCGTAGATTAAAAAGTTTGGAATATGCACATGTTCACTTAGTAGAGATGATGTTTGAAAGGTTTCATCAAAATCGGTTCATTAATGTAGGAGGAGTTGCGCACACAAGAATTTGTTCGGATGGAAAGACACAATAAATCTAAGTCAACGAACGGAAAGACATAATAAATCTAAGTCAAAGGGAGATAACCTGGTTAAAATTTTCGCAGATCAAAAATCTTGGAATATGCGCATGTTCACTTAGTAGTGATGATGTCTGAAAAGTTTTGTCCAAATTGATTGATAAATGTAGGAGGAGTTGCGCACACAAGAATTTCATGTAGAAACCCATATTAAATCAAAGTTCAAGAGAGATAACATGGTTAAAATTGTCGCAGATTAAAAAGTTTGGAATATGCACATGTTCACTTAGTAGAGATGATGTTTGAAAGGTTTCATCAAAATCGGTTCAGTAATGTAGGAGGAGTTACGCACACAAGAATTTGTTCGAACGGAAAGACATAATAAATCCAAGTCAAAGGGAGATAACCTGGTTAAAATTGTCGCAGATTAAAAATCTTGGAATATGCACATGTTCACTTAGTAGTGATGATGTCTGAAAAGTTTTGTCCAAATTGATTGATAAATGTAGGAGGAGTTGCGCACACAAGAATTTCATGTCCGGAAAGACGTACGGACGGATGGACGGACGTACGGACGTACAGGGCGATTCCTATATAGCCCCCACTTCTTTGAAGCGGGGGTATAATAACTTTTACAGTTTATTCTGTGTTGTCAGCACATCAGGCTGTACTTCTGGTCGCCTGATGAGGGTTAACTTATAAAGATGTAGTTTGTATGTTTTATTGGTAGTCGTCACTTAGTCATATTGTTGCAAATACTTTCAGTTGAATGAACTAAAATCTCAGACAACCTGATCAGTGCTGTTCTACATTTGTAAAATGATTTCTGTTTTAGCTATTGATCAAGTGGTTGGAACTGCATGTGCACAGAGATGGATCACATACAAATAAGCAATAAATTATGCATCGTTTTGGTGGTATGTGAGTCATCTTTGTGTGAATGCCCCCAACATTAGAAAGTGACACTATACTCCAAGTCCTAGAATCAAAATAGTTTTATGTGCAGATTTCATTCAAATTGCATATGAGGTTATATTCGTAAAGCTTCATAATATTTACATGTAGTTTTAATATTTATTAGATCTTTAATAATTAGTGGATTACTCATAATTAGTAATTAATGTATATGAATCCTCTAATAAGGGTAGTATTTTCTTCACTGATGAAATGCCAATGTAGAACATATTATATCTGGGTCAATGTTATTTATCAACTTGAGTCATAAAACATGAGGTTGAATGTGTTTTGGGGTTCTTGATATTTTATCTTTTGTGCAATACACTTTTGAATTTAGATTTCATGTGAACTTGTATATATTTTCAGGGTTTTCAATTGTTCTTTTATAAACTTACTGGTAGTTCAACCTATGCCTGTGTCATTTATCTTACACATAAAGACACGTGGTTACAATATGCATACCAAAAAGAAAACCACAAAGTTAACAATCCATTGGGAATGTTCAGGCTACAATATAATGGACTCCTGGAACAATGGTTTCTTAAGCTTGGTTGGCCACAAAAATCCTGGGTGGGCTGTGGCATACAACCAAATGCATTCAAAAAGATCAGTTGGCAGCATTAACTGAATTAGAATGGATTAGGTTTGGTGATCCCTCTGTAAAGAGAGTGAGAAACGTCAATGAAACACTCAACAAAAGACTAAAAAAAACTTTGCCAAGCTTTCCAGAGTGGTGACAAGACTGTAAAGGACTTTCTAGAAGCTGTAGGGAAGAGTCTTTGGTTTTAACTTCAATGTTCATTGCTTACTACTCCAGTGCCACTAAGAGGTTTATATTTTAAGAGATTGTTAGTGTTGAATATATATTTGTTCATAACACTTAATTTATGACAATTTATTGGAGATTGCCTCTTGACATTTCTATAAATTGTCACAAATTATGTTTTATAAACAAATTTAAGAAACTATGTAGGTACATTTGTACTTCATAAATCTTTAACTGGTAAAGTGCTAGAAGTCACTATCGGGGCTTTCAAAAAAATCAAGAGCACCACAGCAAAAGCCAACATTTTCCTTTCTCATGGTTCATATTCAGTCAAACGTAAATAATATTTTCTTTATATAAATTTGTTGTATTACAAGTTATTGGAGAGTGCCTATGGGCAATAATCCAGTCAAGTGGTAACAAATGCATGAACAAGTTATTCCGACATCTGCTGATCAATAAGACATCGTATTTTACCAATATTTTGAAGGTGAAAGAAAGCTGAACGACAAATCTGGGTAACGTGTGTGTCAAAAGTGAGGCTATTGTCAAAGAGACAGCCCAGGTTTCGGACTTCGGATGCAGGAGACACCTCAGCTTCGCCAATATGGATGCTGCAACATGGGGACTTATACAGCTGTTTAGGCGTTCCAACGTAGATAACTTCAGGCTTCTCGTCGTTGAGCTTGAGAAAATTACTAGACATCCAAAGTCTTATCTCCGTAATACATGCTTTAATAACCCCACGGGCAAGTTTTTCAGTGTCGTGTGTGAAATGAATATATAACTGAGTATCATCAGCATAGAAATGGCACTTAAGATTATGGTGGCGAACGATATCCCCAAAAGGAAGAACATAAATCAGATACAAGATCAGCCCCAATACCGAACCCTGGGGTACACCGTTCGGAATGACAAATTTTCCAGACATTTGGCCATTGATACAAACACTCTGCGTTCTGTTCGTTAAGTAGGATTTAAACCAATCAACAGCTTTTCCGGTAATTCCTATCCTATATTTCAGCCTGTGTATTAGCACCGTGTGGTCAATAGTATCGAATGCTGCGCTGAGGTCCAGTAAAACTAGGCAAGAGACACTTCCCTTGTCCATGGATAACAGTAAGTCATTTTGAACGCGAAGCAATGCAGTTTCGGTGCTATGGTTCGGTTTGTAGGCAGACTGATATACTTCCGCAAGGCCATGTTTGGATAAATGTGAGTTCAACGGAGAAGCCACCACCCTCTCCACAACCTTTGATAAAAATGACAGGTTGGAGACGAGGCAGTAGTTTTTCAGAATTTCAGGATCGAGTGATGCTTTCTTAAGTAGAGGAGTGACTACAGCATGTTTCATGTTATCTGGAAAAACACCAGACTGAAGTGATGCATTAACAATATTCACTATGGGTGTTATAAGGTCAGGAAGACAGGACTTTAACAACCAGGTTGGTACGAGGTCAAGACAGCACTGTTTGGATGGTGCCTCCTTTATAATACGTATTACCCCTAAGGCATCTACAACATCAAACCTCTCCAAAATGGCAGACTGACCGCGATTACACACATTTAAATGGAGCCTATTCAGGTTGTCTAATAATGGTAATGAAACAAATTAACATTTCACAGGTTTTGACTTTGTTAATTAAGATGTACAATGTCCTTGGTATAAATATTCCCAAGGGGCAGACTTCCTATCCCACACAATCTGTGGAAGGGTGGATGTCCTACCCAACACAAACCATGGTGGGCAAATGTCCTGCCCTACACAACCTATGGAAGGGCAGATGTTGGGGGTGTGGGGGGAGGCAGTTGTCCGGTTGTGTCAATTTTGTCGGAAGGGCAGATGTCCGAGGGGCAGATTTACAGAACCTTGCTGGTTCTGATACTTCCCCGCATGCTTCCACAGCAGATTCTGGGTGGGGGTAATTCCTGTCGGTTACAAAAATGCTGAGTTGGTGGGTTCAGCAGGACCTATAACTTCCATACCCCTGTGTGGCCGACAAACTTTGGCCATATTTATTGTAAGTTATTCAAATTGTTAACTCTCAGTAATTTGTGGGAATTTAATGGCTTGTTCTCTGATATACAAATAAGTTATATTTCCAAATAATTTGGGGTTGAACTGTTGTCTGATTTAATTAGTTGATACATGTCATAATAAGATACACTGAGTTTTAAAGGAACCTTTACTAGTAACTCTCCAGAGAGAATTCAATAACTAGTGCAGCAGATTGAAAGACTTTATAGGTACAAATTTAATTATCTTCATCATAAATTATTCAAAGCAATTTGCAAGAATGAAAAGTTCAATAAACTGGCTTACCAATTCACATCTTTCAAAGCTTATATTGCTTAGAAAAGAGTTCTGCTTTTCTATGAACTATGGTTCTCAGTGGGAACACATCTCTCTTATGGGGGGGTGGGGTGGGGGTCAGGGAGGGGATGGATCGGAGGGTGGGGGTAGATACAACTAAACCCAAACCCACTTGGATATACACTCCCTGTATAAAACCTCACTGGATAGAAACCTGCCCACCTGGACAAAAACTCATCTTAATTTGAGGTGCAGTCTGACTTGTGAGTGTGAAGATAAATTCAAGAATTTCTCACTTTCGTACATTAACTTACCTGAATGTGTAACACAGTAACTGTATGTGATAAAAACAGAGTATACATGTGCAAGAGCTTTATACAAAACATAGATAAAACCCTTATATTAAATACACTGTTGTTTTTAATACTTGTTCACAGAGTGTGTAAAACAAAAATAAGCATGATATCTGAAGCACTATGAAAGAGATAAAACTTAATATCAGATGCACTTGTGAACACATCAAAATATAATAAAAGGCTATTATACATATTTTTTCTGTAAAAGTTTTGCATTTTATATTTGTTCATGATGTATGTGATGCATAGGGTTGACTTGTTGTCCTTCATAAACCCTCGCAATGCATACTGTGAACTGATATAATATACAAGAGTCTTGTATAAAAATAAGTGTTAAGGACCCTTTGCCCCCAGACTATTTGCACCCTTGGACTAAAATGATGATTAAATACTCAGAAAATGAAAATAAAGATCAAAATTGCTTATGTAGAAAATATTTCGGACCGCACCCAAAAACACTCGTTCTCGTCCCAAAGTGATAACAAAGGTACGGAAGAAGTTTCGTGAAGATCGGTTCATAAATACAGCCTCTAGCCCAAGTCGTATTGAATTGTTGACAAACAGAGACTGACGTGGGGCCATGGCATAACCTCAAATTTGACTACATAAAAGTTAAGCTAAAAATCATCGAACCAAACCCCAATTCAAACATAACGTTTATTTTGATATAACTTTGGCACAAACCAAGTTTAGTCCTGATCTATAAATCCCAATTCAAGTTATCATTATCATCCGGAAACTGAAAACTTTATAGCCAGACAGACAGACAGCCAGAGAGACAGACGGATGGACAGACAGACCCAGACCTGTAGTTTCATATAATTGAGTCACATGCCAGATTTGGTTGAGCTGAAAGAAGCAAAACTAAAGTTATCATCCGGGTAACCATAATGTTGGTAGAAATAAGCAATTTCTAAGTTGAAAAGGCCCATAACTATTGTAAAAATCATCGGACCAAACCCCAATTCAAACATAACTTTTATTTTGATATAACTTTGGCACAAACAAAGTTTGGTTCTGATCTATAAATCCCAATTCAAGTTATCATCCGGAAACGGAAAACTTTATGGACGGACAGACAGCCGGCCAGCCAGATGGACAGACCTTGACCTGTAGTTTGGTATAATTGAGTCACATGCCAGATTTGGTTAAGGTGAAATAAGCAAAACTAAAGTTATCATCTGGTAACCATAATGTTGGCGGAAATAAGCAATTTCTAAGTCGAAAAGGCCCATAATTCTTGTAAAAGTGACCAGACCGTACCCCAAATCAAGCTTAACCTTTATTTTGATATAACTGATGCACAAACCAAGTTTGGTCCTGAACTATAAACCCAAACTCGAGTCATCATCTGGAAATGGAAAAGTTTACAGATGGACAAACGAATAGACAGATGGAAAGAAGGGCAGATGGACAGACCAAGCACATAATACAACCATTTTTTTTCAAAATACATATAACAAATAATAAAATAAACACAATTAGTTAACATCCAGGTGGGTTTTAGTCTGGTGTGGTTTTGTGCTACTTTTCATATTTGGAGTTGTGGTCTCATCCATTAAGTTTTTGCTGAGGGTGTTTATGGCTGGGTGGGTTCAAGTCCTACAATCATTATTTTGGGCATGATAAAGATACAAATTCACAAGCATTTTATTCATAACATTATAACAAGAAGATGCACATCTGTCATCTGAGGGGTAACATTAGACAGAACAAGAGGCCTGCCTTGCCAAGCACTGCTAATCCCCCCACCCCCAATAGGTGGGTTTTCCCCCACATAAAATCACTCTAAATGTGGCCAGACCTACCTTGGAGCCCCAAAAAATGTTTTTTGTAGCCTAACTGACTGAGGGGAGTGGGGGGGGGGGGGGGGGGGGGGGGGGGGGGTCATAGGAGTCATTTTTTTTTTCTGTATGTAATCACTTAAAATCTTTCAAAATGTATTTTGGAGCAAAGAAAAAAAATTGCCTAACTGGCACATGGAGGGGTGGTGGGGGTGTTATCTCTGAAATTTTCATTGGATAATGCTGGTCATCGAACTTGAGGTAGACATTATTCCCAAAGAGTTATGTACCAAAAAAATTGATATTTGGTTACTAATGTTTAAGTTATTACATAAACAAGCATTACACGATATATTTTAACAAAGGGCAATAACTCTCATAATTTTCATCGAATATCGCTGGTCATTGAACTTGACATACACCAAAAAGAAATGAATATTTTATCCATGCAACTGTTAATGTGACACCAAGACCTATCAATGGCCATTTTCTCTTCAAATCCTACAAGATGTTTGTAAAGAAACCCAGGGAAAGCATGAATTTTTTAAGCTTTTGATGGGTATTGCTGCTTAACCATTCCAAAACGGGGTTAACGCTTGGGTTTTTGAATACCCTTATTACTTACAAAACTCTCGGGTACACATTGGGTGCTGTGGGTGCCCAAAAACAGCCCATCTCAAAATTACTATGCTTGACAGCCAGAAGAGGGTTAATAAACGTTCACCGGAATATTTTGTCCATGCAACTTATGTCACACCAAGACCTACAAAGCCATTTTCGAACCGATTTTCACACAATTTTGCACACGTGTAGAGGGGCACAAAATCTAACAAGAGGCCCCAGGGGGCCGGAGGGCACTCACCTGACATGGTAGCCTAAACATCAACCCAGGGAATTGATTTGGACAAGTTGCATCTGCTCCTCCTAAGAAAAGCTTATACTAAGTATCCAAAGATTCTGACCAGTGGATCTAAAAAAAAAAGATTTTTAAAGAATATTCCTCATATTGAACTAAGTTATAATTCGGGCTCCCACAGGGAGCCCATATATGTACCCAGGGGCTTGGCTTTAACAAGCTTGAATCTCACCCCCCTAAGGATGCTGCACACCAAATATCAAAACATTCCGACTGCTGGATCTGAAGAAGAAGATTTTTAAAGAAAATTCCACATTTTGAACTAAGTTATAATTCGGGCTACCACAGTGAGCCCAAATATGAACCCAGGGACTTGGCTTGAACAAACTTGAATGTCACCCCCCTAAGCATGGTGCATATCCAATATCAAAAGATTCTGCCTGCTGGATCTTGAGAAGAAGATTTTCAAAAGAAATTTGCCTGAAATGCACTAAGTTCAAATTTGGGCTCCTATACTGAGCCCAAATATAAACCCAGGGGGCCGATTTGAACAAACTTGAATCAGATCCAACCCCACAATGTTGCATACTAAATATGAAAAGATTCTGCCTGCTGGATCTGGAGAAGAAGATTTTTTAAGAAATTTGCCTGAAATGCACTAAGTTTGAATTCAGGCTTCTATAGTGAGCCCAAATATGAATCCAGGGGGCCGATTTGAACAAACTTGAATCAGATCCACCCCCACAATGTTGCATACCCAATATCAACAGATTCTGCCTGCTGGATCTGGAGAAGAAGATTTTTGAAGAAATTTGCCTGAAATGCACTAAGTTTGAATTCGAGCTTCTATAGTGAGCCCAAATATGAATCTAGGGAGCCGATTTGAACAAACTTGAATCAGATCCACCCTACAATGTTGCATACCAAATATCAAAAGATTCTGCCTGCTGGACCTGGAGAAGAAGATTTTTTTAATGTTTTTCCCATTGCCGACAGTGTTAAAAAGTGCTGACTCAGCACTTTTTCAAAGTCCTGAAAAAAGTACCTTGTGATCAAACCGATAGGGATTTTTTTTAACCATTCTATTCTACTGGATAAAAGTAAGCTTTATACAAAATAAGAATTCTCTGTGCTGTGTAGTTTTGGAGATATGGCAGTTTTAAGGTTTTTCGTATATTTAGCTCCCGGGATTCCCACGGGGCAATGAGAAAAAATTTTTTGCATCAATTAACTACTTATGACCCATTATCATCTCATATCAAATTTGGTTCAAATCGACCTCACGATTCTGAAAATAGAAATTTTAGGCGTGGCCAAAATTTTTGCCCCTCCCGTAACGAAGGCAAATAATGCTCGACAAACTTCTCTTGAACAAACTTTATTCTAAACCTCAAAAGGACTCTGTATACCACATATCAAGACTCTGCTACTGGTGGTTCATTAGAAGAAGATTTTCAAAAAATTTGGCAATTTTTTCCACACCCCTCTGCTCAATATGAGCCGAAACCTAACTTGCATAAAAATCAAAATGCCCCTATATAACCACTACTTACATGAAATTTAATTAAAATGTGGCCAGCTCAAACACCACGCAGGATGATGGACGGACGGACGACGGACAAAGAGTGATCAGAAAAGCTCACCCTGACTTTCAGTCAGGTGAGCTAAAAAACAAGCATTAACCCGTTTTGGGTTGGTTAAACAGCGATACCCATCAAATGCTTAAAAAATTCATGTTTTCCCTGGATTTCTTTACAAACATCTTGCAGGTTTTCAAGAGAAAATGGCCATTGATAGGTCTTGGCGTCACATTACCAGCTGCATGGATAAAATATTCCGGTAAGCATTTGTTAAACCCCCATGGGCTGCTAAATGTCATAATTTTGAAAAAATAGTCTGTTTTTGGACACCAACAACACCAAATGGGAATGTCACAGAGAAACGTAACTTCTTTTACCAGACGCAAAACTGATAGGGAAAAATTTTTGCAAGTAGTAAGGGTATCCAAAAATCAACGTCTTAACCCATTTTCGATATGTTAAGGAGAGATACCCCTCAAGAGCTTAAAATTCCCGTTTTCTGTGAATTTCTCTAAAAACATCTAGTTAGTTTTCAAGAAAAATTGACCATTCACAGGTCTTGGAGTGACATTACAAGTTGCATAGACAAAATATTCCGGTAAGCATTTGTTAACCCTCCACAGGCTTCCAAGCATAGAAATTTTGAGAAAATGGGCTGTTCTTGGGCACCCATAGCACCCAATGTGTACCGGCGAGATAAACATAACCTCCTTTATTGGAAGTGGAATTCACCGAGGATCATTTTGTAAGTAATGAAGGTATTCACAAAACCAAGCATTGACCCTTTTAGGGCTGGTTACAGAGCGATACCCCTCAAAAGGTTAAAAATTCATGTTATACGAATATTTATTTAAAAAAACATCTCGTAGATTTTCAAGAAAAATTGGCCCTTTGCAGATCTTAGTGGGACATTACAAGTTGCATGTACAAAATATTCCAGTAAGCATTTGTTAATCCTAAGCAGGCTCTAAAACATAAAAATTTTGATAAAATGGGCTGTGTTTGCATACCCACAGCACCCAAAGTTAAGAGGAGAGATCAACATAGGTGGAAGTGGAATTCACTGAGAATTATTTTTGTAAGTAATAAGGGTATTCAAAAAACAATCCTTAACCCATTTTGGACTGGATAAACAATGATACCCATCAAAAGCTTAAAATTGATGTTCTCCCTGGATTTCTCTTATAACATCTTGTAGATTTTTAAGAAAAAATGGCCATTCACAGTTCTTGGTGTGACACAAGTTGCAAGGAAAAATATTCCTGTTAGCACTTGTTAACCCTCTACAAGCTGCCAAATATCAAAATTTTGGATACATTTGAGATAAAATGGACCATTTTCAAATAGCCACAGCACTCAGTGGGTATGTGTCAAACAAACATAACTCCTTTTGTCGGTCATTAACTTGTCAGACGACGTTATTGATATTAAGCCTCTCCTCCAATAATGATGGTTTTAACTTAAACCTTTTTATTATCAAACTGAGTCATTTGAGACAACTATACCCACCTTTGTCAGGACATCAATAAGGGTACTTTAGTGATATAGTTAAAAACAATTCTTTAGACACTCTGGGGTTATGAAAAATCATGGAATCTCGTCTGGAAAAGCCATGATTCTCCAGAATCATTAAGTCTAGTTTTAATTAATATTACTGGAATATCGTAAGTAATGTTACTGTATCAAATAATCAAGATTACAGTTAATATAATGGAAAAATGTTAAAACTCAACTCGTCATTCTATTGTCACTCCAAAATAAAAAATTCTTATTTTGCTGCCTTTAAATTCTGTTCAAATACCACTCTGAAAAATTTATTGATCTGAGAACATGTTCCAATTAAACATTTATTAAAAACATGAAGTTTACATGTAGGTTAGAGGCAATAATTTAAAAAAAAAAACTATTAGGATAAGAACGTTTTTGGTTTTTTTTCTGAGCAGACTGACTTTCAGAGTTCAGCATTATTAGCTTACCTACAATACAAGCTTGTGTGCATTATCAGAATAATAAACACCCAGATGGCCATTACAATAACTTTGTATCTATTTGAAGCCATTCAAGTTGCTCCGATAAATAACAGTAGAATGATTCAGATGTTAATCCTTTTTCTTCATCCACATCCACATTATTCAAAACAGGTATTGGATACTTTTGTTTCACTACATAGAAATATTTTCATGTGTTGGGTTATGAGTCATAAAAAGTACACGTTCAATCTTCATTTCGTAATTTTGTGTAACATCTTCAATTGCAACATGATATTATATGAAAGAACTGGGGAGTGTGGTGGCTCAGTGGTAGACTACTGGACTTCTATGCTTCTTGGGCAAGGTACTTTATCCCAGTTGCCTACATGGGGGCACGATGATGCCGTGTACTAAGGCGTACTTGCATGTCAATTGTGCACATGTCTTCAACTGCTGTAACCCTGCTTGAGCAGAGCTTGAAAAAAGTTAGAATGTTGAGGAGCTGACAGTTGCTTGTCGATGCTCAGTGGTTCTCTCTGGGTACTCCAGTTTCCTCCACCCGTAAAACTGTCACGGTCACGATTAGCCAATGTGCATAAGTATGTGACTTTAAACACCAATAAATAAATATAAATATTAAATATGAATGAACTGACCTCATTAACAGAGAACTTATAATTTATATTTAGTTATTTTATATTTAGTTGTTGAAATGGTCGACGAGCTAGAACTGTTTACAATATACATGTACAGGTATATCACCATAGTTTTTTTTTAATAGTGATACAAGTATTCATTTTTGTGCAGCCCTTGGAAATACCAATTCATAATATCTCCCCAACACATATATTCTCTTAGTTGATCTCCGCCCTAGATATCTTCTTACATCTCCAGCTGAAATTTTTTACCTCCTCCAACAGGGGGGGGGGGGGGAGTGGGGGGGGGAGTGATATATTGATAAAAAATATATCAATATATCAGCTAATATATACCATCATTTGTGTTTCAAACCTAAAAGATGACGTTGTACATCACACTCTTAACATAAATACAACATCAGGAGGCTTTATATGCGAGAATATTGGGCTTAATCTGGGAAAATGTCACACGTTAGTAGGGTGTGGGTGTCTTGTTCGAAATGTAGAAAATGTGCAGACAATATTTTGGGAAAATTCTCTCTGATGCACTAAATTCAACCCAAGTTATTTATTTATTAATTGATTTATTTATTTATTTATTTATTTATTTAGTTATTTATTTATTTATTTATTATTTATTTATTAATTTATTGGTGTTTAATGACACTTTAACAACCAGGGTCATATCGTGCTGGTGACAGGTTTACAGGTGGAGGAAGCCAGAGTACCCGGAGAGAACCACTGAGCAACGACGAGCAGCTGTCAGCTCTTCAACATCATAACCCACGACTGTACTACACACTGCACAGCGGTACTGTGTACTACACAGCACAGATGGGGTTAGATTGGCTGAAGACATGTGCACCTCGGCGTGCAGTACGTCTCAGCACACAGCATCATCGTGCCCCCATGTGGGCAATTGGGGTAAGTTTATTTGGGATTTTAATGAATGTGGGGGGGAGGGGGGGGGGGGGTCTGAGAATGGTAGTAGAAAAAAATGGAGCCGAATAAAAAATAGGACGTCACGTCTTGCAAATTTTTAGTGGCCCCCCTGCCTTCCATAATTTTTTTAAGAATTTTCTTTTCACCTCTCTGATGCACTTTGGTCTATAATACAATGGAAAGCTGTTGAGTCAACTAATACCTTAATAATGCACTATTTTTGCCATAATGTCACAATACTATGGCAATATCAAGCGACCAAAAATTAGATAAAAAACTTGCAAAACAATAAGTAAAGGAGTTCTAAATAGGCTTTGGGGCATGGCTATATTTTCAAACACATGAAGCAATCGATGGGAAAACATTCCTGGTAATTATTTTTTCTTCGAGGAGCTAAAAGCATATATAATGCAAGAATATTATCTTCATAATGCCTGCCTATTGCAATCTAGTAATATTAAGGCAATAATAATTCTTTGGCCTTCTGCTGATTTGTCGTGGTCCTCTGATGAGGAGGCTGACATTAACCCAGTGACCCGCTAGGCAATTCCTCCCCCAACTCTCCCTCCTAATTTGCTAGCACTTTGTCAAAAAGTGTTTAATTCCTCGAATCGTCACTTTCTCAATCTCCAAAATAATAAAATTGACCCTTTCCCACATGTCATTTTCCATCCACTTATCTTTCATGTTTTCACACAATTTTTCAATAGGTTTTCTAAAGAGTTTTGTTCTACTGGGCAAATATCTGTGGCATTCTAAAATGAAATGTTCCAGATTCTCCATTACTCCTAAATTACACACATTTGGATTCTCCCCCTCAACTTCATTGACTTGGATCTCTCTTTGCCTACACCTCCCCCCCCAACCCCCCACCCTACCCCTCCCTGCATAAGATTCATCTAGGTACTCTTGAAAAGCTGGGGCATCTTTTCCGTACAACCCATCTAAAGAGCTCTTGGATGACCCAATTACAGCTTGACAGTCTCTATTGCAATCCTCAAGTACCCTTCCCCTGATAAAACTACTCCCCCTCTTCTACACCTTTGGTCTCTATAAAGTAATTCTCCACAAGCTCCCTCACTTGCCTTAACCCTTTACCCAACAAATCGCCCGCATCCACCCACGTAATTTGCAAATTCAGCAGCTGAAAAACTATTATTTTTCGAAAAATGTCAACAAAACCGTATCATGTGACCCCTCTTTGGAACGAGCTCATCAAGCTCATTCCAAAGAGGGGTAACATGATATGGTTTTGTTGAAATTTTTGGAAAAAAATTCAAAAAATTATATTTAAAATAATTAATTTTGAAATCATCTGCATTGGGTAAAGGGTTAACCACCTGCCTGGATGTTAGAGTACCACACATGTTAAATGTTGTTTTACACCATCTGCTTCTTGGGAGGTTTACCAGATAGTTCACACAGCATAATTTTCCCATATCTATTCTATCTTTAACATGCAGCCTCCTCCACCTCCCCCCCCCCCCCCCCCCCCAAAAAAAAAAAAAGAAAAAAAAAGTTCTCCTCTGACTGCTTCCAGCAGGGCTGCGTTACTTTGTTAACCACCAAACTGAATCATTTTGTAGAACCTCCAAGTTCCTGACTTCTGTTTGATTAAGAGGGATCATATCCATTCCATATGTTATACGTGGTAATCCTGCTCTCTCCTAAACGTTTTTTCCAATGAACACTCGCTATTTATTTCTTTCAAACAGTTTTAACAGATTGAGTATTTGTCTTAAACTTATTTGTGTGGTTTCTGTATTAGCGTCTACCTGTAACACATGATAGGTGGATCTGAAGAAGATTTTTTAAAGAAATTCAGTCATATTGCACTAAGTTAAAATTTGGGCTCCCATAGGGAGCCCACTTATTAACCCAAGGACTCGATTTGAATAGACTTGAATCTGATCACCCTAGAAATTTTGTATACCAAATATGAAAGCATTCTGACAGGTGGATCTGAAGAAGAATTTTACAAAAATTCCCTCATATTGCATAAAGTTAAACTTTGGGCTCCAATAGAGAGCCCAAATATTAACCCAGGGATGCGATTTGAACAAACTTGAATCTGAACCCCCATATAGATGATGTATACCAAATATGAAAGCATTCTGATTGGTGGACCAGAAAAAGAAGATTTTTAATGAAATTTCCTCATATTGGGACCTCCCATTGGGAGCCCAAATACTAACCCATGCAGTCGATTTGAACAAAATTGAATCTGACCCAACTAGAGATGCTGCATATGAAATATGAAAGGATTCTGACTGGTAGAGCTGAAGAAGATTTTTAAAGAAATTTCCTCAAATTCCACTAAGTTAAACTTTGGGCTCCAATAAAGAGCCCAAATATTAACCCAGGGACTTGATTTGAACACAGTTGAACTTGATCCCTCTAGAGATGTTGTATACCAAATATAAAAGCATTCTGACTGGTGGATTTGAAGAAGTTGATTTTTAAAGTAATTCCCTATAGGGAGTCCAAATATTAACTAAGGGACTCAATTCGAACAAACTTCAATCTGACCCCCCCCCCCCCCCCCCCCCCCCCCCCAAAGATGTTGTCTGTAAAATATCAAAAGATTCTAACTGACAGTTCTGGAGAAGATTTTTTAAATCTTGGGAAAACATTTTATGGGTGCTATCAGATAAATGCCCCTTGTGGTGCCCCCTATGGGTGTGGCAAACTTATTTGAACAAACTTGAACTGACATGTGATAAGGAACATGTATATATATCAAATTTGGTTCAATTTGGCCCAGTGGTTTATGAGAAGTCGATAATGTAAAGTTAAGCTCCGACTGACTTTCAGTCAGGTCAGCTAAAAAGAAACGGAGAAGACATAATTGCCACTGAGTATGCCGACACTCTCCTCCTTTACCACGCCCAGACAGGAAAATCATTTACAGTTACTTACAGTTATTGAGGTCAAAAGAGGCTTGTCCCACAACATCCTGCACGCCTTCAGCACACAAAACCATTTGATTAAATAAGATTAAAAAAAACAGAAGTGAAATGAGCTGTAAAAGCCCAAAGAGGCTGAGAAATGAAAGTGTTAATGACACTGTAGCTTACATTGACTGTGTGTTGTGTTTGATGAAAAGAACAATGTTCAGTGTTTATGAAAGGATTATGAAATACAAGAATTGTAATAATTGAGAATATGTTACTTTCTGTTCCCTGTATGCAATGTTTTCAATAAAAACTAGAGATGGTCTGTCGCCCGCTATACCCCCACCGTGGCATCCCGCCTAGTGTGGGTGACTGGAAAGGGGCAGTCAATTTTTCTGAGTAAAAACAAAAATCAAATATGGCCACCAGTCAGCCATCTTGAAACCGAGTGGGAAAAAAATATGTCACGCACTTCCCCTCATCATGTTGATCATTTTTGTGAAGTTTCATGAAAATGCGGCTAAAACTGTGGAAGTAGTTCACTCCACAAGTTTACATAAAAAAAATCCAATATGGCCACCAGTCGGCCATCCTGAAACCAAGCGGGAAAACAATTATGTCAGGCACTTCCCCTCATCATGCTGATCATTTTTGTGAAGTTTCATGAAAATGCGACTAAAACTGTGGAAGTAGTTCACTCCACAAGTTTACATAAAAAAAATCCAATATGGCCACCAGTCGGCCATCCTGAATCCGATCGGGAAAAAAATTATGTCATGCACTGCTCCTCATCATGCTGATTATTTTTGTGAAGTTTCATGAAAATGCTTCTAAAACTGTGGAAGTAGTTCGCTTCACAAGTTTTCATGTGCAACGGGCCGACGACGGCCGACTGACCGTCCGACCGACCGACAAGTTGACTCCTATATACCCCCCACCCCCAAAAACTTTGTTTTGTGGGGGTATAATAATTAAGAGGTGTAGACTGTACTAATGAATTGAGGGGTGGGTAAATGTGGCCCTCACAGTTAATGTATGTCAACCAAAGTTACCAAGTTACAGTGAAATTATTCAATAACGAATCATCCTATCAAGTAACAATGAAATCCCTTCATAAATACGGCCCGCAGACTGTGCTAAAGGTTTTTGGGCTTCGGGCCTGTGTAGCCATCGCGGTTGATCGATCGCAACCAAAAGGGGGGCGTCCTCATCTAGACATTATACTGAGTCATCCTACCAAGTTACAATGAAATCCCTTCATATATACGACCTGTAGTCTGTGCTAAAGGTTTTCGGCTCGGACAGCCATCACAGTTGAATGATCGCAACCAAAAGGGGACGTTCTCATCTAGACATCTGTAGTCATCCTACCATGTTACAATGAAATCCCTTCATAAATACGACATGTAGACCTGTGTAGCCATCACGGTTGATCGATCGCAACCACAAGGGGACGTTGTCATCAAGACATTATATGGAGTCATCCTACCAATTTACAATGAAATTCCTCCATAAATACGACCTGTAGACTGTGCTGAAGGTTTTCAGGTTTAGGGCTCGAGCAGACGACATGGTTAACAGATCACGACCAAATGGGTAAGTTCTCATCCAGACATCATATAGAGTCATCCTCCCAAGTTACATTGAAATCCCTCCATATTAAATACGACCTGTAGACTGTGCTAAAGGTTTGAGGTTTCGGGCTTGGGCAGCCATCACAATTGGCAGATCATGACCAAAAGGGGACGTTCTCATCTAGACATTATACAGTCATATTACCAAGTTACAATGAAATCCCTTCATAAATAGGCAAATCCACTTGATTGGCTCATTACAGGGAAGGGTTTCCCCATAATTTCTGTGCCTCTCTGCCTGGTAGAAAATGAGATTGCAGATAGGATTTTCTATATTAAACCAGGCCTTCAGATTATCCCAATTTCACACCTTTCACAGGTATCCCCAAATTAGAGAAGGTGTGAAGGCATCAAGAATATATAAATTCTCTGTGCTTATTCTGCATTTTAGAACATTTGAGAGACTACCTCCAAACTGTGAACTATGCATTATTATAAAGCAGAAATTAACACCTAGACAATCACAACATGGGCAGCCAAATTAATTTATCTTCAAGACAGATCCATCAGCTTTAAAAAAAACTAGACAAAAAGGATAAGGACAAGGAGCAGGATAAGTCCAAAACCAAGAGAGATCCACACCAGGCAGTACTAGCAAAGGTAGACAGGTTAGCTGAAATCATACATCTACCCATTGCAAAGGGGCCGAGGCCACCACCATTACTAGAAACCCAGGGGGTTGGACTCAGGCCAAGTATCCAAAAGGGAACCCCGAAGAGTGGAACAAGGAAAGAAGTGAGGAGAAGAAAAGGCTCGCAGAGGCAGATGAGAGATTAAAAAAAAAACAAGAGGAAACAATTGCCCAACTGTGAAATGAGCTGTAAAAGCCCAAAGAGGCCACCCTGACAGAACTTTAAAAGGTCACTGCCCGACTTGACTGCATGCAAGGGGTAGAAGAAAAATTGAACCTCCTTCTCAGTAAGGATAATACCTCGGGGAGGATACCCCAGGAAAATAATGGTGGTGGCAGAGGTCCATGCTGATCCTACATCAACAAGCTTAATAAGTGCTCCAATGGGAGCAGAACTGTCACAAAAAACCCTTTGGATTCAGAAGACACAGGTCCTACACTGTCCCAGGACCCCACAATGTAACCCTATTAAAAGGAAGAAAAACTGTCAGGATTTGGAGCCTGAGCTGGAGGAGGTGCTAGACGAGGAAAACTTCATCCAAACCAGGGATAGGAGACACAAAAAATTTAGAACTCCTCGGTCTATCAACTCCTCCAGACCAGGCCCGAGCCTAAATCTTCAGCAGCAAAACCAGGCTACTGCTGGCCTGTTCCTTCCATGGGAGCTGAGTTATGTCATGGCAGTCCAACAACCATCTGCCAACCTCAATACTAATACCAAAAAGAGGCAACAGACTCAATGCAAAAGGGATAAGGCCTCCCTCCCCCATCCCCCAAAAGTAGGGTCCACCCAGACATGCCAAAAAATACCATTAGCGCCAGCCTCCCAGGTTGCAGCTGGGACAGATTCACCTCCAAAGCCATGGGCAAATGCACGTCAAAATTGAAGGTGAAATATCCCAGACGAGAGATTAAATTAAAAATTATGGCACAAGGTGTGACTATCAACGGAGATGACATTCCTTCGAAGAATACCGTTCCAACCCTCCCCCTGTCCAATATCACAAATGCCAAAAATTAGGCCATATAGCAAACAACTGCAGAATGCAGCTGAATTGCATGAAATGCAGGGATAACAAAATCTCAAGCGCATGCAGACCAGCTGCCCTGAAATGTCCTAACTGTCAGGGGGAACATACCAGCAATTATAAAGGGCGTCCCCACTACAAGAAGGTAAAAACCAGTGTAGAATTAAAAAGAGTCAACATCTCCAAGCCAGTCAATGCCTCCTCCTCCCACCCACTCTGTTCCCTCATTGCTGGGAGCTTACATGAAGTACTAAACAAACACCTGAGTGCCAACTTGACGGACATCTGCCAAGATGTCAGCAAGTCGGCATCCAGGCTATTCAAAACACAAATTTCTTACACCTTAATCAAAGCCGCCATCAGTCAAAACATCAATTAACCGAGTAATCCAATATCGCATAATACCCTGATTAATTAAAAACCTGATCATGGATAAGCTCCAATTAGCAGTATGGAACACCCGATGCGCGTATAACAGGGGATTCAATGTTATTAGAAGGGACCGCACACAGGCTCGCTGTGGAGGAGTTGTCCTACTAATAAAGTGTGACATTAAACATAAACCGATCAAAATAGACCACCTCAACTCCGAGGTGGTGGCCGTGGAAATAACTGCTGACAATAATGAAAGTGTCAATGACACTGTAGCTCAACTTGTCAAGACAAAGACATGTACATGTATAGTATATGACACAGCAATGACAAACATCTAGGTAATGACCTGATAACAAAGGTACATATAAAGTATTGTAACGGTCTGTACATAAATACTGAGCGTTGCCTGTAACAAATGTATAGGTAAAGTATTGTAAAGGTGGGTGACAGTCAGATGCTAAACTAGAAAAGAAATCTTTGAGTCCCACAGTGGGTCTGACTGAACCCCAAAATATTTGTTCTCATAGCACAGTGATAACAAAGGCACCCCAAAACACACTCATTCCTGTCCCAAGGTGAAAACAAAGGTACCCAAGAAGTTTCGTGAAGATCAGTTCACAAATATGAGCTGTGTAGAAGTTGTGACAAAAAACTGATTGGACCTAATTTCGGTACAAAATGGCCACTGGCAGCCATCTTGAATTTTGGACCGCGCCCAGAAACACTCGTCCCAAGGTGATAACAAAGGTACCCAAGAAGTTTTGTGAAGATCGGTTCATAAATACAGAATCTAGCCCGAGCCGTATTGACATGTGTACTTACTGTGTGTAAGCAGCACTGAAAAAATCAAAGTTCATCTAATTTGCATAATTTCTGCACGAGAAAAAAAAACGTATTATATGTGATGTATCCCATGGTACTAAACATTCATACAAAAAATTATTCAAATCAGAGCTTTCATATGGAAGTTCTGTACAAAAAACAGATTTCTGCATCGTCGGTACAAAATGGCAGCTGGCAGCCATCTTGAATTTCGGACCGCACCCAAAAACACTCGTTCTTGTCCCACAGTCATAACAAAGGTACCCAAGAAGTTTCGTAAAGATTGGTTCATAAATACGGCCTCTAGCCCGAGCCATAGCAGCTTGGCACTTACAGCTCTGAAAGTAACACTAAATAAATCAAAGTCAGTCTAATTTGCATAATTTACGCACAAGAAAAAAACCCGTATTATATGTGATGTATCCCATGGTACTAAACATTCATACAAAAAATTATTCAAATCAGAGCTTTCATATGGAAGTTCTGTACAAAAAACAGATTTCTGCATCGTCGGTACAAAATGGCAGCTGGCAGCCATCTTGAATTTCGGACCGCACCCAAAAACACTCGTTCTTGTCCCACAGTCATAACAAAGGTACCCAAGAAGTTTCGTAAAGATTGGTTCATAAATACGGCCTCTAGCCCGAGCCATAGCAGCTTGGCACTTACAGCTCTGAAAGTAACACTAAATAAATCAAAGTCAGTCTAATTTGCATAATTTACGCACAAGAAAAAAACCCGTATTATATGTGATGTATCCCATGGTACTAAACATTCATACAAAAAATTATTCAAATCAGAGCTTTCATATGGAAGTTCTGTACAAAAAACAGATTTCTGCATCGTCGGTACAAAATGGCAGCTGGCAGCCATCTTGAATTTCGGACCGCACCCAAAAACACTCGTTCTTGTCCCACAGTCATAACAAAGGTACCCAAGAAGTTTCGTAAAGATTGGTTCATAAATACGGCCTCTAGCCCGAGCCATAGCAGCTTGGCACTTACAGCTCTGAAAGTAACACTAAATAAATCAAAGTCAGTCTAATTTGCATAATTTACGCACGAGAAAAAAACCCGTATTATATGTGATGTATCCCATGGTACTAAACATTCATACAAAAAATTATTCAAATCAGAGCTTTCATATGGAAGTTCTGTACAAAAAACAGATTTCTGCATCGTCGGTACAAAATGGCAGCTGGCAGCCATCTTGAATTTCGGACCACACCCAAAAACAATCGTTCTCGTCCCACGGTGATACCAAATGTACCCAAGAAGTTTCGTAAAGATCGGTTTATAATTACGACCTCTAGCCCGAGCCGTATTGGCATTTGCACTTACAGTGCTGAAAATAACACTAAATACATCAAAGTTAGTCTAATTTGCACAATTTACGCACGAGAAAAAAAAACGTATTATATGTGATGTATCCCATGGTACTAAACATTTATACAAAACTTTATTCAAATTAGAACTTTCATACAGAAGTTCTGTACAAAAAACTGATTTTTGCATCATCGGTACAAAATGGCCGCTGGCAGCCATCTTGAATTTCAGACCACACCTAAAAACACTCGTTCCCGTCCCAGGGTCATAACAAAGGTACACAAGAAGTTTCGTAAAGATCGGTTCATAAATACGACCTCTATCCCGAGCCATAGCCAATTGTTGACATACGGACAGACGGACAGATGGATGGACGGACAGACGGACAGACGGACGACGGGCCATGACAATAGCTCAAATTTGACTTCGTCAAAGTTGAGCTAAAAACCAGAGGCTCAAAAGAGCCTGTCTCAAGTTGTCAAAAGAGATGAGTGTATCAGTAAGTGATCAACAGCAAGAGTAATTTTTTGATTTGCCATGACACAACAAAGGAAACTTTTTTTGGCCATTCATTTCTGCTGGTCCTAGGAAAGCTTTCTAGCAAGCTCTGTTCTGTGATTTTTTGTTTTTGTTTTTCAACCAGTGTGGTTCTCTCTACCACCCACCTCCCCACCCCCACACCCCCCTCCAAAAAAAAAATAAAAAAATTGTTTGTTCATGGTATCAATAAAATCTTTGGAACCCACATTGCAGTCTTGAGAGGGTTAAATTAAACATGCACACAGGAATCAGATAAATGTTTTCCAGCATAGAAAGGGTACATTCAACATGAAATAACTTATATGTGCACAGTAGAGAAAGACTCCATCATGAAATAAAATCTTTGGAAAAAACACACTAAAGTCATGAGAGGTTAAATTAAAGATATTCATACAGGAATCAGATCAATTTTTTTCCAAGGAACCAGAAAATTACATCTACAGTATTGAAAGGGTTTTTGTTTGTTCATGACATCAATAAAATCTTTGTAACCCACACTGCAGTCTTGAGAGAGTTAAAATTGAGACATGTATACAGGTATTAGATGTTTTCCAGCATTGAAATGGTTCATTCAACATAAAATTAAGTTTTTGCAAAACAAACGAAAGTCCCCTAGAATTTTCGGATTAAAATAACAAGATAACAATGTTCATAACAGAAGGTTTGTTATTTTAAGAACAATATGTCAATCAAAGTTCTCAGTGAATGAAAATTTCCTCCAGGATAAACTACTGCAAAAATGCTGACTCATCATTTTTTCAATACCCTCTACCAGGCACCCTGATTGAACCGGTGGCATTTTTTTTTTTAACCAATCCCTTCTTCCGGTCCTAAGGATGCTTCATACCAATTAACAGTTCTCTGTTCCTTGTGGTTTGGGATATATGGGCTTTTTAATTTTTTTCTGTTTTTAGCCCCTAGGGTTGTCACAAGACTGTGAAAAAATTTTTTTAGGCACCAATCAATTACTCAGGACCCACTTAAACTACATGCCAAATTTGGTTGAAGTTGGCCCACCGGTTCTTGAAATAGAAATGTTGGGCAGAGCCCAAAATAGATATGCCCCCAGAGAGAGCCCAGATATTGACCTATCAATTTGCGTTGAACAAAGTTTAATCTTCTACACCAAAGGATGTTCCATACCAAATATCAGGGCATTCCCTCTGGTGGTTAATGAAAAGAAGATTTTTAAAGGTTTTTAAACCCGAGCCCAAATATGGCAGCTGCTTCATTTAAACAAAATAGAAAGGGTATACTCCATAGATGGTCTGTGCAATTTTTCTTTGAATTTGGCCTAGTGGTTGTGAAGAAGATGTCAAGTTTGCAAAAAGTTAATGGACGATGGACAAAAGTGATGGCAATAGCTCACACTGACTTGCAGTCAGGTGAGCTAAAAATAGCAATCATCTGTTACAACACCCCCCCTCCCCCAGACAAAACAGTCAACAGAGAAGTGTTTGAATTTTTTTCAGGTAAATACAAAAACTGTATCTATATGGGAGATTTCAATGCCAAGCAACTGTACTTCGGGTGTAAATTCACCAATCCGAACGGAAATGCCCTATTCAATATTACCGAAAACCTAAATCTACAAGTCATTAATGAAGACTCCTCCTAAACTTATATCAGTAGAAACCTACTTAATCGCTCTGAAATTCTCGATCTAATAATCACCAGCTACTCCCTGAGCAAAAACGTCAACTACCCCAGGGTGGGAGAGGATGACCTAGGCAGCGATCACCTACCAGCTCATGCCACAATTAGCTTTGGTACTGGACCGTTCCACTACCCCCACACCCCTAAATCTGCAGGAATCTGACCAAAATTAATTGGGACCTATACCACGACACTCTCGATGCTAAATTCACCTCAACCAACCCCTCAAACGCGACTGACATTAAGGACCAATGTGCCAACCTCAGTAAAGTAATCACCTTCACCCTAGACGAAATCTGCCCCAAAGAGGAAGTGTGCTCCTGGAGACATACCATCTCAGAGAGCACACTCTCCCAAATCAAAAAAGGGTGCAAAGCCCTCCGATTCTCAAATCAGAAAAAGACCCCACGAAGTGAATCGAACTCAAGAAAGTTTACAATCGCCTTCATGGCGAGGTGAAAGATGCGCTAAAAATTGAACAACAAAACAGCTGTGAACGGGCCACATCCAAACTTAATGTAACAAAAGATGCTAAAAAATTCTGGAACACATTCAAGGTGCACACAGGTCAAAAGAGCAACACTAGACCATCTAAGCCCCTTCAAAAAACCGATGGCACTCCCGCTACCAGCGACAAAGAAAGAGCCGATGCATTCGCCAAGCTCCTCAGTAAAACTCATCAACCTCATACATAACCTGACTACGATGACGTAGTCAAAAATGCCATTGAAAACTTTGTACATTCTAACCCCCAAGTATACTGCGACGCCTACTTCGACCCGGAACAAGAAGGGGACGACCATGATCTAATCGTCTCCCTCACAACCAACAAAATCATTAATGTAATCAAGAAATGTAAAAGCTCTTCCTCTCTTGAAAGCTGTGAAATCTGACTTGCTATCATGCGTTTCCATGTACTAGAGATACTAATCTCATGGGAAAATGCAGTGGCAATTTGCGCGCAAGTTTGGTACCGGTGAGCTGAAGGACCATGGAGTATGGTCTCATTTCATTTTCAGTGCGGCCGCTTTTTTCGACTATCACTGCATCAGACATCATCACACAGAAAAAATGGATGTGGATTTTAAAAATAAGGGATCGTACTAAATACAGCAAGTCCCTAATGAGTCGCTAAGTTCCTAAGTCCCCTCATGTACTAATTACAGCAAGTCCCTTTAAAACACATCATTTATCATGTACAGCACTCACAAAATTTAACCTCAGACATGAATTTGCAAAGGACTGTCAAATTTGTTTATTATGTGCAATTATTAAGTATATATAGAGCATTTTCATCGATAAATTCGGAACTTTTTTGACTGTTTATAAACAAAGACTTCGGAAATTCAGGTTGGCAGTTTCGTTGTTTATAATTATTTATTACATTATTTACTGAAATTGTAATTTTCAAAGCATGCTTCTCAATGATGATTTTCATAAATTATTTTCTAGATTTAATTCACAAAACATGATGAAATTAAAGCAAGCTTGTTATTATTGTTTGACGCATTATGACTTGCATCGACTAGTTTTGCTTAAACTATTTATTTATTTATTTATTTATTTATTTATTTATTTATTTATTTATTTATTTATTTCTCTGCACTTTTAGCAGCCAAGGTCGGAACAGAGAGATATAATTGTGGATGAAAGCCGGACAGAACTTGAGCACTAGCTTGTTTTGAACAGGTAAAATATTAGAGTGCTCAAGCCGGCGGACCTCTTTAAACATGATAAAATAAACAAACAAACAAACAAAAATGAAATAAAAAAATAAAACAAGTAAGTTTCAAAAAAACATTTTCTGATAGCATTTCAAAAGCATCTCTTTTAAAAGTTGTACTTTTATTTTACACACACGCGAAAGGAGATCGCTGGAACTGCTGTTCAAAACAACAAAAAAGATTGTCAAGCATTTACTGCTTTCAAATTTGAAAAAAACAAACAAATAAAAACAAAAATAAATAGTCAACATGCAGTTCTATGATAAAGTCTCTAATTTTTAATTTTTGACGCTATTAGCAGTGTGTTTTGAGGAACTTGCTATATTTTGTATACGAGGGGACTAAGTCTTACAGTTAAAACTAGAAGTCCTGTCACGAACTGTGCGCTTATCTAGGCTTAATTGCGTGTAGGAATTGCGCGCAATTGCCATATCGGCGACACCCAAAGCATGGCAGGTTCTCCTTGTTACTCATAGCAAACACAAGCAATGTTCCTGCCAATGGACCTCCGGGCTGAAACTTTGCTTGTGCACAGGCCATATGTGCAGAATTTGATAGCCTTACCATCGTCATAACGCGTAGATTGCCGCACAAAGCGACGTGCTATTTGTGCGCTTTTCACGACAGGACTTTTGGTTTTAACTGCAGGGGGAAAGGGACAACCTGCCCCAGGGACAACCTGCCCCAGGGACAACCCGCCCCAGGGACAACACGCCCCAAACCAGGTGGGACAATTTTTCTTGACTGTGATATTGGACTAGGATTGGATTATAAGTACTAATAACCTGTCATTTTACTTAATTATGATAGTATTATAGGTAATAACACGTGAATCCATCTGTTATTACGTATAATACGATCATAATAAGAAACATACGCTGGGATATAAGGGATGACCTGACTGTCATTTGACTGTCAATTATGATTGTATTGTAAGTTATAACACGTGAATAATTCAGAATGCATTTTTCACCTGTTATTACTTATACTATGATCATAATAACAAATACGCGCCAGGATATTGAGGTCTATGGGTGTTATAATAAACAACAACAACTTTAAAATTGATGATTTAATTAATTAACATCTAATAAAAACCAAAATACATCAACAAAAAATGAAAGGGTCAATGACACTGTAGCTCAACTTGTCAAGACAAAGACATGCACATGTATAGTATGTGACACAGCAATGACAAACATCTAGGTAATGACCTGATAACAAAGGTACATATAAAGTATTGTAATGGTCTGTACATAAATACTGACCATTGCCTGTAACAAATGTATAGGTAAAGTATTGTAAAGGTGGGTGACAGTCAGATGCTAAACTAGAAAAGAAAACTTTGAGTCCCAGAGTGGGTCTGACTGAACCACAAAATATTTGTTCTCATAGCACAGTGATAACAAAGGCACCCCAAAACACACTCGTTCCTGTCCCAAGGGGAAAACAAAGGTACCCAAGAAGTTTTGTGAAGATCAATTCATAAATACGAGCTGTATAGAACTTGTGACAAAAAACTGATTGGACCTAATTTTGGTACAAAATGGCCACTGGCAGCGATCTTGAATTTTGGACCATACCCAGAAACACTCATTCTCGTCCCAAGGTGATAACAAAGGTACCCAAGAAGTTTTGTGAAGATCGGTTCATAAATACAGCCTCTACCCTGAGCCGTATTGACATGTGTGCTCACATTGTGCAAGTAGCACTGAATAAGTCAAAGTTCATCTAATTTGCATAATTTCTGCACGAAAAAAAAACCCTTAGAATATGTGATGTATTCCATGTTACTAAACATTCATACAAAAATTTATTCAAATCAAAACTTTCATACAGAAGTTCTGTACAAAAGACTGATTGCACTAATTTTGGTACAAAATGGCTGCTGGTGGCCATCTTGAATTTCGGACCACACCCAAAAACACTCGCTCTCATCCCACGGTGATAACAAAGGTACCCAAGAAGTATCGTAAAGATTGGTTCATAAATATGGCCTCTAGTCTGAGCCGTATAGAAGTTGTGTACAAAAAACTGATTAGACCTAATTTCGGTACAAAATGGCCACTGGCAGCCATCTTGAATTTTAGACCGCACCCAGAAACACTCGTTCTCGTCCCAAGGTGATAACAAAGGTACCCAAGACATTTCGTGAAGATCAGTTCATAAATACAGACTCTAGCCCGAGGCGTATTGACATGTGTACTTACTGTGTGTAAGTCGCAATGAAAAAATCAAAGTTCATCTAATTTGCATAATTTCTGCACGAGAAAAAAACCCGTATTATATGTGATGTATCCCATGGTACTAAACATTCACACAAAAGATTATTCAGATCAGCGCTTTCATATGGAAGTTCTGTGCAAAAATCTGATTGCACCTAATTTTATACAAAATGGCTGCCATCTTGAATTTCGGACCGGACCCAAAATCACTCGTTCTCGTCCCACGGTGATACCAAAGGTACCCAAGACGTTTCGTACAGATCGGTTCATAAATACGGCCTCTAGCCCGAGCCGTATTGGCATTTGCACTTACAGTGCTGAAAGTAACACCAAAAAACATCAAAATTAGTCTAATTTGCACAATTTACGCACGAGAAAAAAACCCGTATTATATGTGATGTATCCCATGGTACTAAACATTCATACAAAAAACATACAAAAAATTATTCAAATCAGAGCTTTCATATGGAAGTTCTGTACAAAAAACAGATTTCTGCATCGTCGGTACAAAATGGCAGCTGGCGGCCATCTTGAATTTCGGACCGCACCCAAAAACACTCGTTCTCGTCCCACGGTCATAACAAAGGTACCCAAGAAGTTTCGTAAAGATCGGTTCATAAATACAGCCTCTAGCCCGAGCCGTATCCAATTGTTGACATACGGACAGATGGACAGACGGACGGCGGACAACGAGCCATGACAAAAGCTCAAATTTGGCTTCGCCAAAGTTGAGCTAAAAATGCAGAAACTGTTGTCCTTTTCCAAAATACAGTCCTATCGCTGTATTCAAAAGTGTTTTGAATGTCTAGCTTTGTTCTTGGATATATGAAGCACATTTGGCCACAAGTTGTTCTGATGAAATATTATTTTATTATCGGTTCTGGTGCGGATATGGTAGCAGACTTCCAGGAACCAGTGGTGCCTACAGTTGAATCTATGAGTTGATTACATATGTGTTTCGTGTTCTATACATCCCAACCTTCATTTTGATGTATAATTTGTGTATATTTAATCTGAATTTAAGGAATATGAGAGGTGAGAATTTCAAAATAAACAAAATTCCATTACTTATATAGGCCCTTAAGAGGATTGTGGATTATTTTCGTTAAAATTGGATAATTTTTTATAAAAATTTTAGAAAAAATCTTTTTATATAGCCTGTGACTCTGTATTATCGCAGGTCTTAATACTTTCATCCTTCTACGATCATCTGCCGACGACACTTTTTCAAGATACAAGAATTGTAATTTAAGCAGATTTAAGCGATTAAAACAGTTTTAAATATATGAAAACCAAAACAAATCTAAACAACAAGGTTTTTAAAAAAAATATTTACAATTTTATTCTGTTGAAGATTAATGCATTCTGTATTGTGTAGAGTATACAAATTTTCAAAATACGGAATGCATTTATTTTCAACTGTAAAACAGTTTTGAAAATTATTGACAATGGGGGCACAAAAATGTGCTGTGCCGTCGTACAACTCTTGTATCGCAGCAGAAAGTGAGATGTGTCCAATGTTGGCATTTATCACACTGGGCCCATTTCAGAATAACAAGATTGACACTTTCTCTAATATGGTTCAGGGTCAATTCGGCCTTGAGTCGATTCGGCCTGAGTTGATTCGGCCTTTGTTTATGCCGAATCTACTCACTTTTTAGGCCGAATCAACTCACTTTGTGGAAAATATTTAATAATAAAAAACAACTTACCTTTTATGCGATGAATGAAAAATCCACCAAAATTTACAGAAAACAAAACTGAATACATCCAAGGTAGGAAATGAAATAAAAAAAACGAATTGGAAGTAAATAATCCATGTAAACATTAGGATGAAAAACCGTGAACTGAGCGTTTTCACCATTCTCTTTGCTAACTCCGTTAATCATGTTTTTAGAAAGATAATCTCGATAAGCAATATTCTTTGAGGATGTTTTAACAATTAACTTGACATTCAGGTATGTACTCACTTTGAAGCAGGTTGCAGAGAACTGTGTTTTGATAACAATAATGCCTGAAACGATACCAGTTCAGGTAGGTACTCACTTTGAAGATTAACAACATATAGAGAGAGACAAGGAGTGCAAAATTATATTAGACAAATGCATGCTCTGCCATTTCTGCCGGCTGGACATATTGGAGAGGCCTTCAACCAGTTAAAGGAAAGGGTTAACACACCACAATTGAAGGAATTGGCAGAATATATCGATAGACAGTGGATAAACAATTCGATCTTCAATATCTCTTCTTGGAGCATATTTGGACATACAGTACGCTCTAACAACGATCTTGAGGGCTGTCATCGTCAGCTCAGTTCAAAGGGAGGCAGTGGACTATCATTCTACAAGCTTATTCCCCTTTTGCAAGAAGAAGCAGAAACTGTTAAAGTAAATGTTGTTGCTAGTGACTTGGAAACAAACACAACGACAAGATATACCAAAATAGGCAAGAAGTTGCAGGAGGTTTTGGACGCTTACTCGAATAATGAATAACAACAACTGGACTGTTAAAAAATGTGCTTATATTTATTCTCCCCCAACTTCAGAATGAAATATTAAAATTTATTGAAAGTTTCCTAGAAATCTGTACCCAATGAAAATTATTTTCGATTTTAATACATCTTCTTGTTTCCACTCGGTTATGAGAAAATGTATGAAAATCGAAACTAATAGACAATTACCAGGTCGGGATAATAAGAAAGTGAGAGTAATTTAATGAAAGTTTCCTAGAAATCTATACCCAATGAAAATTATTTTCAATTTTAATACATCTTCTTGTTTCCACTCGGTTTTGAGAAAATGTATTAAAATCGAAACTAATAGACATTTACCAGGTCAGGATAAGAAAGTGAGAGTAATTTAATGAAAGTTTCCTAGAAATCTGTACCAAATGAAAATTATTTTCGATTTTAATACATCTTCTTGTTTCCACTCGTTTTGAGAAAATGTATTAAAATCAAAACTAATAGACAATTACCAGGTTGGGATAATAAGAAAGTGAGAGTAATTTAACACATCTTCTTTACATTCTGTACTTATTGTTATTTGTTGCTTTTATTGCTGTTTTAAAGTATATGTGTACAATAGGGAGCGTGGTGGCTCAGTAGGTAGAGGTGCAGGCTGCAAGCCGAGAGGTCCTCGGTTCGAATCCCACCTGCGGCAACCGCGTTGTGTCCTTGGGCAAGACACTTCATCTCCATTGCCCGCGTGGGGGCACGATGACGCCGTGTTCTAAGGCGTACTGCACCTCGATGGTACGCATGTCTTCAACCAATCTAACCCTGCCTGTGCCGCAGTGCGGAGTTGCGATGTTGGGGAGCTGGCAGCTGCTCGTCGTTGCTCGGTGGTTCTCTCCGGGTACTCTGGCTTCCTCCAACCGTAAAACTGTCACGGTCATGATTAGCCATTGTGCATAAATATGTGACCTTAAACATCAATAAATAAATAAATAAATAAATATGTGTACAATATGGAATAAATTACAAATAAAAGTTCAAGTGTTTGTTGTTTTTTGTCCCAACATGGTCTAAAGTAAAATCCCATTCAAATGTTTGAATATGAATTGAGGACTCGGACTCGGACTCAAAACACATACTGAATCAAGGACTCGGACTCAGACTCAAGTTAAGTGCTTAGTTTTTTGTTGAATTACCAGTGATTTAAAACGTTATAGCGATCTTTATTAATCACTGTGCCGAAAATAAAAATTAACCATCCATGTGAGGTTAGTCCAGAGTGTTAACACGTCAAACTGCCGTGACATCTTGCTGGTGGTTGCCGTACTAGAGTTTGTTAAGTAATTATAAAGTTAGAATTAATAGATTTCATAAGAACTATCTATCGACGCCTTTATTCACATTGTTTCGTTTAACCATTTGCGCGTGGTAATGTATCTGTTAAACGTCCATCCACTGTCCACACCATGTATATCTGTCAATTCGACAATCTGAGCGACCACTATTTCCACAAGCGTTTCGCTTTCCGTACAAAATACCGATGTATGAACTCCCAAACTCCGTTACTGTTGTGTACATTACGTATCACTATAAATAAATTGACCGTTCACAGTGGGAACCCTAAAAAATTGAGGCCTGTTCTGTTTTGCTTGGCCCATGGACGTACCAAATCAAACAAATTGGGATACAGAGGAACCCTGTTAATTGAATAGAACCCCCCTCCCCACCCCAAAAAAAAAAAAAAATCAGTTAACAAGAGTATTCAATTAACAGGGATTTGGTAATTTAACCGAGCGTTTTTCTATTTTAAAATGTTTTTTGTTTTTTTTTAGAATTTCTATTATTTTTTTCACTGCCATATACCATCTGTGTATATATGGCGAAACGAAAAGAGAAAGGAAAATAATTTGGTTTCAAATCATTATTTATGAACATATAGTACGTTTATATTTTATGCAAGGAGAAAATAAATTGTTTTTAGACTGAATTTTGGATATTGAATCCCGTATGAATGCTGAAATGCAAGAAAATCGGTTGCCGAAATATGTCAGTAGAGTGGGAGTGGCCTATTCCATGCAATTATTTCATTGGTTAAATGCAAAAAGCTTGAACCATTTAGTAAGAAGAACCATTTAGTAAGAAGGGTGGGGGAGTGGGGTGGGGTGGGGTGGGTTATGGGGGGGGGGGGGGGCTGAAAGATTTTGCTCGCGAAAAGTGACTTTGCGGGCATCATCGAGGCACGTAATGTCGCGGTGGGTGTGGGAGAATGTGACCCCCCCCCCCCCCCTCCACACTGGTGGGGAAAATTTGAAACATTTTATGACCAATCTATATAGAGTCCCACACGCCAGCTGCCTTTCCAACCTTGTAATTGAGGAGGAAATTGGTTCACGTTTCGGGTGTACCTGGCGGAATGGATGTGCACGTTTGTGACAGGGAGGAGGCAAAGTCTACGCTTATGTGGTAAAATGTCATCACCCCCCCCCCCCCCCCCCATCCCAGCCCATGAAGCGCCGCCAATGCTTGGACCCAAAGATCGTAATATCTTCTCTTTCTGCGTGATAAACCCCACTGCTTCTAACGTACACCATATCGATTTTGTGTTGAAAATGTGTTGCCAATTCATATGTTGCCTCGCCAGAACAATACATCATATCCCGATGATAAAAAGAGGTATACTTCTAGTTCTCAACTCTCACATTTTCGTAGATGTAAAGCATTATCTGTCATCGAAGATGAAAATCTGCCACCCGTGGATCACGGAATACCGTATCGCCGTACCGAATACACTAGACAAGTTTTAAATTGGAAACACATTTTCAAAACTAAATCCATGTGGCATGTATTGGGCCCACAGGATATTCCACACCAAAATAATATTACGCCTACGGCCTTTGGTTCCAAGTTTGGAAAAGCATTGAACGGATATTTTGAGTATTGACATGGTCGAGTTTGGTAGTTAGGCGCCGAAAAATGGTTAAATGAAGCCATGGAGATGGAAGGGAGTCGATCGATAGTTCACAAAAGTCAGCTTATCCCAACTAAATAAATGAATGATAGTCTTTATATAAAAAAATAGGGGCATTCCACAAAGTACGATGGCTATTGGGAATATGTTACGGCAGTTTAACAGTTAAACAATTTTTGCTGATCATCACAATGACAAGATCGCTGTTACGTGCGGTTAATCACTGGTAATTCATCAAAAAATCTGAACACTAAACTTGAGTCCGAGTCCTCAATTCAGTGTACATCCATTCAACTTACCTTGGAGCCGAATCGACTCCGGCCGAATCGACTCAGGCCGAATCGACTCAAGGCCGAATCGACCCGATACCTCTAATATTACCATCTCCCCAAAAATTTTTTAAAAATAGCAGAAAAAAAAAATCGGATCAGTGTGGATTATGGATAATTTTCAATTAAATTTGGTAATTTTCGATAAAAAGTGAATAGAAATCTTTGGTAAAGGCCAAGAATAGAGGACCGCACGTTTTTTAAGAAGATAAAACATTTTTACAACTCTTTTGGAGTTTCTTATCATTCTAAGACATGTTTTACACAAAATTAGCCCAAAACGCTGATACCTACTGACAAATATCATCACTTTTAACCCTTTTTACACTCAGTTAACTTTATTCTCCAAACAATTTCAACAACAAAACCTGCAGTAAGCAGGTACGCAATTCTTTGTTTTTTTCCGCTATCATGTATACTCCATTTGATCGGAGTATACGAGGGTGTAATTACAATGGGAGAACGAATTAGGGTCAGTTTGGGATGGATACGGGTTAGCTAACCCGTACCCATCCTAAACTGACCCTAGTATGCAAAGAAGGCAATGATTAGAACACGGCGACCAATGCATTAGGGTCAGTTTAGGATGGGTATGGGTTAGCTAACCCGTACCCATCCTAAACTGATCCTAGCATGCAAAAAAGGTAATGATTGCTCCCCTGTGACATCACATCAAAACATCCACAGCTCCATTTCAGAACGCAATCAGAAATTAATTTTGTTTCAAAAACCTGTCACAGAGAAAAGGGTTAAAAGTGATTATTTTTGTGAGTGGGTATCGGTGTTTTGGGCTAATTTTGTGTAAAACATGTCTTAGAATGATAAGTAACTCAAAAAAGTTGTGAAATATGTTTTATTTTCTTAAAAAACGCACGGTCCTCTATTCTTGGCCTTTACCAAATCTTTTTTTTTATGCCGTGTTAAGTATCATGGATGAATTTTCCAAACACTCAGGCCTGAAGGTGAATTTCGATAAAACACAAGTGATTTGGATTGGATCAAAGATGGGATGCGGTGAAGTAATTCCAACACGCTACAAAGTATATTGGAATCACCAAAGTTCATTCACAATTGTAGGTATTGAATACGATTTATATAGTGACAGATTTATTGAGAAAAACTATTTGAAAAAAATGGAAAAAATTGAAAAACTATTCAATGATTGGTCTTTCAGGAAATTATCCGTAATTGGTAAAACCTGTGTAGCGAAGACCATGGCCCTTCCAATATTAATACACTGCTTAAGTGTTCTTCCTGACCCGGCAGAAGAAATTCTTCACCGAATGCAAAATATTTTTTTTAAATTCCTGTGGTCTGGAAAACAAGACAAGATAAAACGAAACATTATGATAAATACGTTTGAAAATGGTGGAATTAAATTCCCTCACCTACAAACTTTCAGTCGGTCACTAAAACTAACGTGGATCAAGAAATTATTAGACCCTCAGGTATTTGCCCCCTGGAAGACACTTCTATTAGACGACCTTGAGAAATATGGCGGATATAAAGTGTGGTACCTTCGTAAAGAAGGATTGGAAAAGATAAGTAAAAATCTTAACCCTTTTTGGAAAAATGTGTTCAGTGGGTGGTCGGCCATGGGCGGCACGGGACCCCCAAATGTTCCAGAGATACAGTCGGAACCACTTTTCTTCAACAACAATATTAAGATTGGGGGCAAACTATTTTATAATCAACATTGGTGTGACCACGGCGTCTTCTTTCTAAATGACCTCTTAAATAACGAAAATTCTTTCCTGTTATACACCGAGTTTTGCACGAAATTTGATTTAAAACCACCATTCACTGTCTACCAGGGAGTGATAAACGCGATTCCGAAAAGCTGGAAAAGGCTAATTAAATCCCTTCCAAGATATGCTGACATTACAAACAGTCGTGTCGAGAAATTAAATATCACACAAAATGTAAATCGAACGTTCTACTCACTTTTCCTTGAGCTAGTCAGTGAAAATCCCTAAAAAGCTCAAACTAAATGGAACAGCGTGCTGAACATTTCTCTGTAAACTTTAGGTTGGGAAGCGATCTACAAAACTCCGTTTGTGACCACAGATGATCCAAAGCTGCAAGCCACGCAGTTCAAAATTTTACAAAGAATTATATGTACAAATTCCAGGCTTTTTAAAATGAAACTTGTAGAGACAGAACTGTGTACCTTCTGCGGTAACACAAAAGAAACTATAAAACATTTATTTTTTGACTGCCCATTCTCTAAAACAGTTCTACTGAACTGGCTTTCAAAATTAGAGGAATGTTGTAACTTGACTTTTCCCATGACCCCCGAATATATTATTTTACATTCAAACAATCAAACCATGCCTCCGATCATTGATCTCAGTATTCTTTTATTTAAACAGTTTATTCTCCCATGCAGAACAACGGGGTGTACCCCTAATTACTCAAGTTATATTGAACGGCAGAAATATTATAAACAGATCGAATTAATGTCTTTATATGTATATTCTGCCAAAAAGAAAACTACCATTCAAGAGAGGTGGAACTCACTAGCTACTGTTGTTTGACCTTGCATTAGTTTTTGAGCAATTTTAGCCAAAACGCCGATGTAAAGTTAATTAAAACAGAGTATTTTTCACGTAACTCTCCTTCCAGACTATCGACGAGACAGTTTCAAACCTTACTTCCATGAGATTGAGACAGAAATACCGCCTACGACAAACACTCCTGAAGTGAATACTGTTTCATTGAATATGAGTTGTTTTTTTTTTTGTTTTTGTTTTTTTTTTCCTTTTTTTCAAGTGCACAATTGTGCATATTCCTGTTGCTTATTTTTTTTTGTAAATCACCTATCTGAATAAAAAATATATAAAAAAAAAAAAAAAAAAATCTTTTTTATATATAACTATCCCCCCAAAATGTTTTGTCAAATATCAAAACAAATCGGGACAACCCGCCCCAAAAAGTGGGACAACCCACCCCAAAAATAGGCCTGGGGCGGGTTGTCCCTGATCCGTCTAAGTTAGGGACTTCAGGACTTAGGCCAGTTACTGAGTTAGGGACTTATTAGAGACTTGCTGTATTTAGTACAACCGAAAATAAGAATGCTGAATTTAAAAAAATAATATTTTCGATTACCTGACGTACCGCTGTTTGTCTGTTATGTAGAGTAGACTGTCTATACTACACGGTATACCGGTATGTTGAGAGAATCTGGAAGTGGAATTAAGTCTGAAGACACTGCCAGTGCCACTGGCGTGAAGAATGAAGTTGGCAACAAAATCTGTTGACAATGTTGACGTTCAACGATCCACACTTATAAGTTATAGCTGATAATGAACTAGATTAGTTTCCAGAAATATAGTAATAATATACATATATATACTCTTCGGCTAATCATGGTTAAAAATTCAATTGGGCATTAATGGGCAGCAACATTTTTGCTCGAGTGCTGTATCCTTCCATAACAGTGTGCCGCCATTTGTGTACACAAAGATTTTGCTCGCAACCGATTTATACATCAGAACGCACTTGGGGATCTTCTACTGCCTGGAAGGTTTTTTATTATCGGTACATAAACTCACTACACAGAGTATTAAATAGCGTCAAAACGCAGGGTATAGCAAGTCTTGTGTGCTGTACCCTGTAGATTCTTCTTCAATAGAACACATCAAAGAAACTAAGTCGTTGTGAAGGTACACAAACATGTGATCAAATAATAGCAGAACTGTATACTGACAAATCCTGCCCAAGACAACTCGTATCCGTCAGGTGCTACCCAAAATTGGACGACACGTAGGCCCTACCCACTTTCGGTTGGACAACTCGTACCTATGTTCGATGCGACATTGAACTTTAATAATAAAAAAAGATGAACTTAGGTGAAACACAGAAACGCGCGTCGCAAAGTGTTTTTTTGTAATATTGGGATTATTTAAAGAAATACAAGTGTATGTATAAATACTTGGTTCACTTTCCTTACGGCAGCTGCATGAAAGTGTGAAACGCGCTGGCAACAGTGCGAAGAAAATGCTGTGGTGTTGCGAAATTTAGCCTACAGTAAATCTTTTAATGGGTATCAAGTCAACTCATGCCAATGACAACTCGAACCAGTCAAGTCGTACTCAAAATTGGACGACTCGTACACAGTTTTGTCTGGGCAACTCGTACCCACGATTGCGGCACGTTGTTTTACCCAAATGAAACTAATTAAAGCACAATCTCCAACCAAATAATACTATATAATATTCCTCTTACATATTAAAACCTATATAGAAAACAAAAATGCTACAAAACAGACAAGTTTAAGAAAAAGTTGTAGGAGTTTTGATAGACAGAAGGTGCGACGCGAATTAACCCTCCGTGGTTGTATGTAAAAGCATCTTCGGAATCCAAGTATGTAGTGAATGGAACGCGTCAGAAACAATTATGCTGACCGGTTCCGATCTGATTTATTGATGACGAACGAATGAAAAGTTTCAGCGCGCCGAAGGCGCTCAGCCTGGACGATGTGGGATTTTAGTCCCTTGCGACCCGAATAACTTTATTTGCTTTATAGCTTTATTTCCGTACGAATCCATGAGAGTCGGAAGCGAGAACCAATAATCTTATTTGGTTTGCATGTGCGCGCTGGCAGTTGGGCAGTGGGAGCAGATCTCCAAGAACCTCGAACTCGAAGAATGACGAAGATGACTAGGAATTGCGCATAACTGCAAGAATTGACTCTGTGTTTTCTTAAAGACGTGGGAATGTTTGTGGTAATACTGAAACCGCGGTTTGTTTGTTGTTTTAGAAAGAAAAAGAAATCCAAGCAGTCGTTGGTTTGGAGCAGCCTCAACATGTCGTCCACAACGGTTACAAAAATGAAAGTGTTTTTGAAGCTGGGAGTCATCCATCAGCCTGTAAGGGAGAGTGGATGCTAAGCCTTTGCCGAGATTTATTTGATCAATCTTGATTAAAGGTTTTGAAGATTTTAATAAAGATAGTTTGAAAGGTTCCTCGATCATTTTATTTTAAATAAATTGTAGCCTACTACTGCCATGTGGCTATGTGTTGATTACGGACAACATGAGCCAGTGTTTTTATTTCAGTTTGATAGACGGCGAACATCTAAAATCGGTGAAAGTCAACCCCCTGTTTTAAGTCGAATGGCTTTTTGCACGGCTAAAATATTTTAACTGGCATGAATGGCTTGTGTTTTTACGGGGTCTGGACAAAACGTCCGACTGCCAAAATGTCCGAGACAAAATGTCCGATTTTCTGGACGAAATATCCGATTTCATTGGATGAAATGTCCGATTTTTTTGGACATACTGTCCGATTTTTTTGGACATAATGTCCGATCACTGGACGAAATGTCCGATTTTTTGGACATAATGTCCGATTTTATTAAACATTATATACGGTACGTAATGTCTAAAAAATTAGACATTATGTGTGTGTGTGTGGGGGGGGGGGGGGGGGGGGCACCAAAAATTTGCAAGACGTGACATGGGGGTGGGTGGGTCTCTTGAGTGCGCCACAAATGTGCATTTCCAACTTGTGCAATTTTTGGAATTTTTTTAAAATATATCAATATATCAGCTAATATATACCATCATTTGTGTTTCAAACCTTAAAGATGATGTAAGTATTGTTGTACACCACACTCTTAACATAAATACAACATCAGGAGGCTTTATATGTGAGAATATTGGGCTTCATCTGGGTAAATTTCACACGTTAGTAGGGGTGGGTGTCTTGTTCGAGATGTAGAAAATGTGCAGACAATATTTTGGGAAAATTCCCTCTGATGCACTAAATTCAACCCAAGTTATTTATTTATTAATTGAGTGATTAATTTATTTATTTATTGGTGTTTAATGACACTTTAACAACCAGGGTCATATCGTGTCGGTGACAGGTTTACGGGTGGAGGAAGTCAGAGTACCCGGAGAGAACCACCGAGCAACGACGAGCAGCTGTCAGCTCTTCAACATCACAACCCACGACTGTACTACACACTGCACAGCGGTACTGCGTACTACACAGCACAGACAGGGTTAGATTGGCTGAAGACATGTGCACCTCGGCGTGCAGTACGTCTCAGCACACAGCGTCATCGTGCCCCCACGTGGGCAATTGGGGTAAGTTTATTTTGGATTTTAATGGGAGGGTGGGGGGGGGGGTGGTGTCTGAGAGCGGTCAGTAGAAAATTTGCACGTAGTGGGTGGGTGGGTGGGTGGGTGTTTGTAAAAAGGAGCCGAATAAAAAATAGGACGTCACGTCTTGCAAATTTTTAGTGCCCTCCCCCCCCCCCCCCCCCCCCCCTACCCCTCCCGCATTATGTCCAAAAAATCGATTTATGTAAGAATTTCCGTGCTGCTCTGAGTGTTTGGGAACGGGACAACTCGCCGTCGGGACAACTCGCCGTACGCGAGGTGGGACGGGTACGGGACGGTTCGCCATCGGGACGATTCGCCATAACCTCGATTTTATGGCGAATCGTCCCACCTAAAATGGCGAATCGTCCCGGTTTTTTATTTAAGATTTTCATTTTATTTTTTTCATTTATTTTCAATATTTCAATATTTTTGTTTCTTTTTATTCTACTTCTTAATTTTACATGAAAAGAACATTTAAATCAACATAATTTTCTCTCAAAAGATCTTATATCAAATTAGCTAATATCTTATTAGGTACATACTTACACTGAGTCAATTAAACAATACTGGACATGTGTGCAATGAAAAATATGAAGAAAATGTTTACAAAACAATTTGCATTGGAGATTGAAATTGCCAGAAAGGAGAGCCGCAGTCTTGTTTTTACAAGTCTGAGTGATACATGTTTTTTTTGTAAAACCAGCTTGTTTGTTTATACAACAATCCAGGTTAGTTGACTGATGTCTCATTCTTTTGTCGTATGGCTACCGAAACTATTTCTCTCAAAACGGTTGATCAAAAGTTTATTTTAAAAGCATGAAAGAGAATTCGGCTAACTTCTTTTAATTCTACTACTATAAAAGGGTCTAGGCACAATGAACATTTCATCATTTCCTCACAATGAATTACAACTTGACACACCCCACATCCAGAGCAGAGTACCCCTGCATAGAATGTAACCAGTCCGCCCAAGACAACAGGCTGTATTTATTGTTTATTGATGTTTAAGGTCACATATTTATGCACAATGGCTAATCATGACCGTGACAGTTTTACGGGTGGAGGAAGCCGGAGTACCCGGAGAGAACCACCGAGCGACGACGAGCAGCTGTCAGCTCCCCAACATCGTAACTCCGCACTGCAGTACAGGCAGGGTTAGATTGGTTGAAGACATGCGTACCATCGACGTGCAGTACGCCTTAGTACACGGCGTCATCGTGCCCCCACATGGGCAATGGGGGTGAAGTGTCTTGCCCAAGGACACAACGCGGTTGCCGCAGGTGGGATTCGAACCGAGGACCTCTCGGCTTGCAGCCTGCACCTCTACCTACTGAGCCACCGCGCCCCCCAACAGGCTGTAGACTGTGATGGCTGTGGCAGATGGCAGCATCGAACATGTAGAACAGGAATTCCACAAAGAATTTACAACGATGCCAAGAGAGAGATATGCAAGATTTATTTCAACTGCAAGACATTCAACTCATCTGGTGCCTGCTCTGCCATATATATTTATGACAGCGACAATGAAGAATCTACGCCAGCAGAAACACATGCATGCAACAACAGTCGCCACGGCACTGTCAACAGCAGATACACCAATGTCAGCAGCAGCCACGTCAACAACAACAGCAGAGACATCAACTGAAACAATAGACACACCAAATGAAATAGAAGCGGCACCAACTGAAACAGAAGACGCTTCAACTGAAATAGAAAACACACCAACTGCACCAACAATTGCCTTAGGCGACAGTTTTGACCTACCTCACAGGGATGTCGATGTTGCCCCTGAAGCCACGGAGACATCAATCACAGATCCCGATCTGCCCAATGACGACGATTTACCCACCGACAGACCAACGAATTATAGCAAAAAACAAGAACCAGAAACCAAGCTCCGTAAATTTACCGGTTATGTACAAGAACAATGGATTAACCCCAGTACATTCTCCATACATGAATGGTGTATTTATGGACATACTGTTCGCACAAACAACGACATAGAAGGTGTGTTGCTAATCGTGTTTTGTATTTATCGTAAAAATGTTATATTCCGGATTCCTCAAATAAATAAATAAATAAATAAATAAATAAATAAATAAATAAATAGCCAAATAAATAAATAAATAAATCTCAAAGAGCTTGTATCAGAAGCACTTTCTACTTTACACTTTATGGGCGGTACTGTAATAAATTATCACAAAGATATTAAATTTTTGCTTCTTAATCTGAACTAATCAATATACTTTTTTCATTCCAGCCTGGATTAGAAGAATGAATACCATTGGAACCAATATCAGCTTCTATAAACTCGCCCCCCTCTTGTACCAAGAATCCAAGACAGTTGAGCTTCGGGTCATAGCAACCGACTTAGAGAGTGACATTCGGTCAAAATATACAAAGACAGCTGCAAAAATACAGGAATGTTAGGATGATTATATGGCAGATCCTCCACGTTTGACAACAGCAGCTTTCTTAAGAAAATGCGCATGTATTTACACAGAACAGAAAACTTCACGGAAACGAAAAAGAACTGATGACACAACCACGACAGTTTGATTGAACACAACCACAGCAGTTCGACTGAATCAAATAATAAATGCTACATGTAAGTTAGGTAAAAGTTTGAAGAAACGGCAAAAATAGCCATTCAATTTTTTTTTCAATTTTCACTTTTTGCTTCCGAAACCTAAATTATGTTTTGGAAGACCCATTTTGGGTTTTTTTTTTTTAAATTTTTTTATATAAAATCATCATTAAATGTGGTGTTAGATAAATGGTTAAAGATTTTCCATGTCGCGAAAACAGCTATTCAATTGTTTTTTTCATTTTTTGCTTTCAAAACATAACTTCTAATCGCTCATTGGGATCGTAAGCTACGCTTTGGGAGCAAAAAACGAAAATTGTTAAAACAGAAAAAAAAGTTATTTTGTTTTATTTTTATATATTATCAGCTTTTGTTATTTGTTATACTTGTTATATTGCCGCAAAATATTATGTCAGCCTACTGTTATTTACTACCAACTATATTGATGAAATTTAAAAAATAAACAACATATATTTTGTCGAAGCCAAGCGTTCCTCTTCTAGTCAATACCACTGATCTAAAAATAAAGTTTATTTTTAGACCAGTAAATAACCCCGAATGGCGAATCGTCCCGCCTACGAAAAATGGCGAATCGTCCCGATGGCGAACCGTCCCGGTCGACAATGGCGAATCGTCCCGATGGCGAACCGTCCCGTTCCCGGTGGGACGAGTCGCCGTCCGGACAAGTCGCTGTCGGGACAAGTCGGCGTGAAGTAGTAATTGATAAGTAACACGCAGCATGGGATTAAATTATCTTTATTAATACTCATGACTTATATAACAAGACAGGTTCAATATAACATATAATAATATAACATATAAAATAATAGTTACTAACATAACATAACAAGATTAATCAGAGTCAGTGACAGACGATTCGTTGAAACCAATGACAATAATAAATTAATACATTTTCAAGCAAATTTACCCTTTTACAAATCGTGCTTAGACAAAGGGGTACAGAATGCACCTGTTCGTTGGAAATTATTTTATATCTGTGAATTCACATAAAAATGGTCCGAAAAAAGCTTCTATCTGCAGAATAGAGCCCACTCTCTAACAGTCTTAATGGCGTTGAGGGACTGATTATTGACAATCTATCACGCCAGCGCAAACTGCCGGAAATCTAACCGCGGGCATACCCCGCAGACCCCATTTGAGGCAATAGGAAAGCTAGGCCTTTGTGATCCAAGTGAAATAAAATAAGGCTAACCGGGTCGCAAGGGATTTGTAAATCCCACATCGTCCCTGCACGCCTTCGGCGCGCTAAAACCTTTCATTCATTATTCTGTCTGCAGGGCTGGTACCAGCCTGTAAATGCTCAACCTCGTTCCAAATCGTCACTGCCTGTTGCGGAATAGAAGGAAAAGTTTATCGATCTGTGATCGTCACGTTTGATATTTCCACGTTGTGTTTACTGGGGGTTCTGTGAGGATCCACCAGCCTGTAGCATTTGAGTTTCCTTACCAGACAATATCAGACACAGGCTCCAGATTCTGGATTCAGCAACTTCACGAACTTGTCGTGTATAATACAACGGAAGACCAGTTCCAAGTTATCTATTATTTTATTTAAGATCAAAGATATTTCACCGTGACTATAAGTCGTTATCCCTGGCATCAACAAGTAATGTTACAAAAGTTCATACCTTACACACTATGGCGGCATCTAGGTTTCTTCTGGTGGAGCAGTCAGTGTTCTTCCAGGAGCTAGGAGACAACTTGTCTAAGCAGTCAGAAATTGGTGCTTATATTCACCAGCTTTCTGATGCAATACTTGGGGGTACGTGACGACCGTCAGCAGTTTCTCCCCGAACTCAGGGGAACTGAGGGAAAGTCCCCCGATGTGGCAGTCGCCATTTTGTAGACTCTTATACTGCCATGCAGACTGTCGGTCAGTCTGCATGCAGTCCATGGGATCTTTACTCTAAATTAGTATTCCGCCGGGCGCCAGTTAACCGACGGAATGTCCCGGTGACTGATGCAAAAATGGAAGTCAGTGTCCCCAGTGCAATGGGGAGTTTCACCAGGTAGAAGTTATGATTTGTTAGACAGTTCGAACACCAACGTCCCAGTAATACTGCCGAATGTTATTGTCCCTTCTGTCAACAAATCCTCAAATGTTACTTTTTTGTTGACGATACTGGCTCTCAAAGGTATGTCTGGTATTGCCAACAGAACATCTGGCGTGTACCCCCCCGAGTACATATGTACTCTGGTCGCCAGTTTATACAATTCCATGTAATTTCATTATATTGTTTGATGCTGTTCCAAAACTATGAAAATCAGCGTAAAAGTTAAATAAACTCGAGTCTAATGAATTTCCCAACAAAATCCCCAAGAGCTCGAGCTCATACCCGAGCTGACAAGTGTCGTCAACCTCCTGTGGGCTCACTTCGCAACATTCCTCCCCAACTGAGGATTAAAACCCAGAGGGACTTGATCACTCAGAAAGGAAAACGATTTGCGAAGAGACAACACAGGGTTAATGATTGTCCAAACCAAGGACAGGGAATGGATGCCGCACACAAGTCAAACAAAAATGCAAAAATGCTCAATTTTACCCAAAATATTATTCTTTATTAATCCCACAATTGTCAAATTAATGTATTACCTGTGCATCGGTACCGAGGAACATACTCTACTCATACCAGAACCAAGAGTAGTTTTTGTCAATTGGCACAAGGTCGAATTCGTGGGGCTTCAAACACTCCCCCCACTTCACATCCTTTCGACATGTTGGACATGTCTTCGACTGCAAGGCCATGTCAACCCACGTCTGTCTGCAGACGAGGTGCACTTTTGCTTTACAGCGAGGACATTCATAAGCGAGAGCTTCGCCCTGAATGTCCTCCAAACAAACACAACAATGCCCGGTTTCACCACTTGCACACTGTTCGTAGGGTACAGTGTTTAGACGAATTTTGTGGTCCCCGAGTGCTTCTTTTAAGAATTGGTATCGGGGTTGAGCTTCTCCCACTCCAATGTTTCAAAAACATTCCAGTGTTCTGAGCTCAAGTCCACATACGTTGGGTGACCATCAGTGAACTTGGTTACTTTGTGCAGTTCAATGCTTCGGAATGGCCGTATATGGTGAGATCCATCCATATAGTAGCAGCCAGTCCAGGACTGGTCATTCCAGTACCTGATTACCTTTGTTGGGCAGCCGGCTGGCTGACCTACTCGTCAGTCACCAGTCAACCACAAACACTCGGCTTCTTCTGCATCACGGCCACAGGATTGGATCACATGCAAATGGGGAAAGACAAAGTCGTCTTCAGTGATTAAATATCGGAGATGTACTTCATAGTGTCGTACACTAACATTGTTAAATGCTGTCTCGAAGTACATCTCATCCCAAGTCCGGAGCAGGCGCTGTCCCATACGACCCGTACGCAACAACGATTTTCTTTCGTGAGGTCCCTCATGGACATGCTGTTGTTGATCAAAATAGAAATTTTGTTCCTCATCAAAATGTTCGCTGTCTTTAATGTTTATCACGGATGCCGATGCCATATTCTTCTGTATTAAACCTTTTACTAAATGAACTAAATAAACTAAACTAAATAAAATGATAAAACTATAATAGGAAACTAACTATACTACTTTATTTACACGCGATTATTTTACACTTCCCTTCCTATGCATGCTCTCCCATGGGTTTGTGTGCTTCTAGTACCTTCCTTGACAGGCAAGTCACACACGTACTAGTTTTGAGATTGTCTTATCTGGGGTACCAGTGAGTATTTATCTAAACCCTGCCGGATTCCCCACTTTTAGAATCTGTAAGCTTTTGTTTAACGTTGACAAAGATATCTGACAATCAGTTATAGCTTACAGAGAATCAAAAAGACAACCGCACACAACAACTATTTCCCTTGGATTTTCTCCACAGTCAGTATGGCACTAACAGACCTTGGAAGAACTCCAAGAGAAATATTTTCAATGGCTATAATTAGTTTACTCCCCCTTCCCCATCGAGGACACTGCCAAACTCTCTGAAATGTCTCCGGATCCACCAATTATCAATTCCGGGAACTATCATTAATCGTAGATGAGGATTCACATACTCTCGCCCTGTCCAACAAGGATGCTTCCATTTATACAGCAGTGTGTACATCGGCACGCCCCAGGAAGAAGACTCTTCTTCCTGTCGATGTACTATCGACGTACTCACTGTGGGTAGGAAGAATCTTTCACTGTAATAATGATTATAACTTAATTCTAAAAATTTTATTTACTCTAATACATATTTCTTTTCCATCTGGCGATACTGCATTTGGAACACTTGATGTTCCATGGGCCATTTAATTTTGTCTGGAATGGGTTCGCCATACAATAGGCGTCGACATCCAGAGACTACTTGCTCAGAATAGTCTCTGGCGTCATGAAGTTTATGTCCTAGCATTCCTTCGACCTCTGCTCTGGTTAAAGTACCTGACAGGTCGGTAGCCATTGTTCGTGCATAAGATTGTCAAGCCCTCCTAGCTCGAGCGTAACTGTCTTCATCATCACCATTAACCTCCGCTTCTGCCATCTTAACTAAGTAACTACGAAAATAAAACACAAGATATTTCAAAATAAGATTCAAAATAAGAATAAAATCTCAAGGAACCAATCCCTTAACTGTTAGGCTTTCACCATCAAAGTTCTGTTACTGTTTCTATTTACAACTCTCGCATTTGAGATGGCACGATGTAGGATCGGTAAATGGTATTAGGTCCCGTCCTAAAATTAAAAATACCACCATCAAAATCAGGATGGGTAACTTTATATAACACATAATACTGGTTACTTCTCGGGAGTCCACTGGACCTAAAACGAGCTCGCCGTTGAGCTCTCCAATTAAGAAATCTACCCCATGGATTACACCTCCCGATGTGTCGTCGTACAGACCACATCTCATGGACTAAATGGTTTACCGTTATTCTGTGACTATGATAATGTCTTTCAAAATCTTCACTTGAATACACTAAATCTGGACAATTTAAGATACACAGAACTCGAGAACAACATTTAAACAAAATATGGGTCGGACAAGCAGAATCATACCAATAAACTATATCTTGTTCAATTTCAACTGTGACTGCAATATTTTGAAAATCATAGTAAACACATCCGAAGGCATCTTCGGATGTGAATGCATGATGAACCTGAAAATATCTCAGTTCATAAGTATTTGGTTGAACCACACTATTCAAAACTGCAGGTCTTCGGCCAGTTCGAGGGCAAACGGCAGGGGGAGGCTCATCATTGTTCATATATTCATGAGCAGCATATTCCGAGGGTAATGGGTACATAGTGTCTACAAAGGGAGTGATAGAAATTTCTTCCCAATCACTCAGTTGGTGTTCTTCTGCCTCCTCCGTTTGACCCCTACAATGATGCTTTGTACCAATTGTTTCACTTTCACCAGTATCTACTGTTTCACAACTACTTGAGTCACTCATTGTAATCACTGAAAACACAAATAATATTGTTCAACATTAGTTCATTAGTTAAGTTAAAGTTATTGTTGTCATAGTATTGTCTCATTTTCTTAAGTTCGCACTTGCTTCTCCAGTATCGACGTCATAGTTCACTGTAGGGTATAACCGAGGAGACGAGAATGCTTGGGGTTGGTCCTGTCTCACTTTTGTCTTTGAGTCTCTTGTATCTTTTACTAATTGTTTCATAATTGTCACTATTTCATCTGAAGGTGGTGTCATAGGTCATAGAGTGTTTGTTGGTTGTCTCATAGTCGTATACAAAGGATCATGATCATCATTAAATGCAACATTAGATATTCCACATACATCAGCAGAAAAATTAGAAGTTCGCTTTCGTTTATTCTTATAACGCAAAATAATGTTACGCAACTTAATTTGGCCTTATGCCCTGATACATCTTATCAATAAGTATATCTCCAAAATAAGAAACATACATCCCACAAAATAAGCCCACTTTGGTACTTCAAATGGTTCTATCGGGGTTAACTTAATTTATCTAGTTCGCTTAATAGGTCACCCATTTTTAACTCATCTAAATGTTTAATGGATTTCGGAATCACAAAATTTGTTATGTTCACTTTCTTGAACACAGGTTGCCAAATTTGTTGTTGAGTCAACGAGAAATTGGGCAAGACTGTCTTCGATACTAAACGATATGTGATATTATCGAAGCGATGAAAATAACTGTTTAGCAATAGTTGTCCACTTGTGGCTATACATAACGGATTCAATTCTAAGATACCAATCACCGGCGTGATGCAACGCGGTTTGTGATTCTTACGTCTTGGACACATAATTGAGAATCGCAATGGCACGTCAGTAGTGATGTACCAAAGACCTTCCTCAATACGTGTCGCAAAAGGTAAATCCATATTTAATATTTAATTTCACATCAGTAGTACATATTTTCTTTATCTCGGGTTTCATGTTTAGGTATAATGCCAACAAGCAACTGGAAGTGGTATGTATAGTTCTGACTACACCTCGTAATGGACAGAACAATTTCTTATCATCTATACAATCATCATGACCTAATATCGGGTTCTTTGTTTGTCAACAAGTAATGTATCGGCTTCAAGTCGATAAATGGCTACCATTTTATTTGCACAATGAGATGCCTTTTTACTTATATTCATGAATGGAATGGGCAAGGCTTGTACTTTGAAAATTTCAAAGTGAAAATTGGTGTTAATCAACAGAACTTTCACTAGAATGACTAATTTATCATCGACAAACACTGTCGCTGTTGTCAACAAATGATAGTACTGCCATAATTCCTTCTGAAGTTTCAACGGAAGTTGTTTGTGTTCATCAAGCCTATCCTGTATGCTCGTTAATATCGAAGTCAATAAGGTAGGTTCGACGACCCTAGGTGATAATTTTTCATCTGCAAGCACATCCATTTGTTCATGCAGATCTTCCATATAAATTTTGGCAGTGGTTAACATCAACTCAGTTTGTATTAATACTGTTTCTAATTGATGGAAAGACTGTACATAATGCTCTAAAAGAGTTAATCGATTTTCAAACCCTTGTAAGACCAATGCCACTTGGTCACGAAAAAGTGATACTACTCGCGATAAATTTACCATAAATTCTCTGTTCTCTTGTACGGCATGATACGTTAATTTTATTAAACTTAAACTTTGTTTCTGAACATGTTGTATCATCACCTGATTTACTGTCAAACATTTTAAATTTTCTTTCATCCCCTTTAAATCAGATTCAGTGGCTGTGCCAAATAAGAAACTCATTCCTTCACCTATGAAATTTACTAAACCTCGCTTATTTCGAGATGAGGGTTTTAACTTGCGATAATCGTCCAGGTCCCCTTTTACTCATTCGAAACGATTATTTATAAACCTGACCTCCTGGTACATATCAACAAATATCGAAAGTAACGCAAGATTAAAAGTGTTATTGTCAGTCATGTTTCTATTTTGTTCATAGATTTTTCTGAAATTTACATTGAGTTCCTGATAAAATTGATTCACAAAGCGTATGTTATTGTCCGCTCTCTGCATGTAGTGGATAAATGGCGGTACCTCGGCCACAAACATGGTTGTCCATTCATTGTTAACCATATAAACTTCTTTTACCTTTGTAAAGATGACGTTATTTCGGATTATGGTATTCCCACTAACTGTTTATGTCAATGTCAGTAAACTTCCCATAAACCAAGTTAATAACATCTTGCTCCTACAACAAGAAGGAAGACATGGATTAGCATCATGAGTGATTCTCAAAACTGAGTTCCAATTACTCTCTCATTTTATGACCGGTCAGTAAAACTCGAGAAATTTACCACACAGAGAAATCGCCAAACTGGTTGCGCAGGCCAGCAACGACTTCACCATGTTACTTTCTTGTCAAATTATAAGTCAATATACTTTAGTCTCTCATGACGCATATCCTATCCTCCCGCATAGTCATATAGCTTTTTTATTTTCTTACTTACTCCTGGGTACTCCAGGGTTGATAATCTATTCTACGAATTTCTTGCCATCCACCCTCCCTCCTAAGGGTGGAGCGAATATTATTAATTAGATTACCAATTTGTGTCCCACTGGACGGTCGTACAGCAGGCTGTACGTCTGTCACTGGAATTTTCTTTTTCTTTCTTTGATTAATGCTACAGTCAGAGAAACACTCTGTCTCAGAATCAGAGTGTTCTACTTGGGGTTCTATGTTTAGCATTTCTACTTCCATCAGCTCCTGTGCCGATGTAGAAGCTTGAGGACCTTGAGCAGCTTTCTTCTACTCGTGGTACTGTCGTAATCATTGACGTAATTCTTCCATGGGTACTCCTTCCTCTTCGGAAGATGAGTTTTGTCTTACTTGTCGTTTTTCTCGGATTAAAGGAGCCATAGGTGTAGGCTCCTCCTCCTCACTTCTATCACTACTACTACTTTCTTTCTCTGCTTGGGGTGTGACATATCTTAAACGTCGTTTTACTTTCACCACCTCAGGCATTTCCCACTCTTGTGGAGCCAAACTAAGATTTTCCCCATATCATTTGATGAATCTAATAATAATAATAATAATAGATATTTATATAGCGCTCATTTCACAATAATAAAAAGTTCCATGGCGCTTTACAAGAAAAATCATGGTTACATGTGACAGTACTTCTGTACTGTAGATTTGCATAGTGCTACGCGGAAATCACTCCGAGTATGGTTTACCAAAAAGATAGGTTTTCAGTACCGATTTGAAAGCACTTGGCGCAGTCTGTCGCACTGAAATGGGTAGCTCATTGAAAAGCCTAGGTGCACTATGAGAGAAGGAGCGGCCACCATATGATACCAAGTTGCAGGTAGTCTCTTCAAGCAAGTCATGCATAGAAGACCTTAACGTGCGTTTAGGCTCATACGGAACCACTAGGTCGCTTATATAAGCCGGGGTCAGATCACAGCAGCGAGCCCTGTGTGCAAAAAGTAAGACCTTGAACTGAATCCGTGATGAAATAGGAAGCCAATGAAGATCTTTCAGGACTGGAGTTATGTGTTGGCGCCGCTTCGTCAGTGAGACAATACGGGCAGCTGTGTTCTGTATTTGTTGCAACCTTTGTATCTGCTTGCCTGGAAGCCCATACAACAATGAGTTGCAATAATCTAAGCGTGATGTGATAAATGCATGCACCAGGCACACTGCAGCCTTCTTCGTCAAAATTTTTCGAGAGCGACCCAGTTTACGGAGGTACCAGTTGGCAGACTGACATATTTTGGTAATATGATCAGCCATAGTTAGGTGTCTGTCGAAATAGACACCTAAATTCCGAACCTTAGTTGACGGATTAATCACTACATCACCAACCATGAGCCGTGGCAGAGTGTCTGGTGCGGGTCTGAATCTTGAGGAAAATACTATCAGCTCAGTTTTTTCGTCATTTAATTTAAGTTTGTTTTGTAGCATAAATGCTCTCACTTCCTTAATACAGTTTTCGAGACGCATAAACTGTGTGGCTGTATCTTCATAATCAATGAATCTACCTGTCATTTGATCTCTGATCCTGTAACTTACAGGTCCAGTGTTTTCAATTACTCAAAATGGGTACTCCCATTTCTGTTCTAATTTTCCCTTTTGTCTACCATCCCTGTACATTACGAGCTCTCCCACACTGAATGTTATTTGTTTCGCTTTTACATCTCCAAGACGTTTCTGTTTTTCAACTCTCTTTTGTTGCGTTTTCTGTTGTCTCACAAATGCTTTATGTTGTTCTTGTAAAGCTATTTTGTGGGCTTCTTCTCCCACATATTTTTGTCTGGGTTTTAAAACTGTGTCTAATGGAAGAACCACATCTCTGGCATATAACAGATAATAGGGCGAGATCCGGAGGACTCGCTTCCATTAAATCTGATAGCTGCCAAGGACTGGTTCAAGAATAAATCCCAGGTCTCCAATTCTTTATGAGACATTTTTGCTAAAACATCATTCAAGGTCCTATGGAAACGTTCGACCTCCCCATTGGATTGGGGGTGATAGTAAGATGTTTTCACATGATGAATTTTTAAATGTTCAGTCAAATATCTCATTATCTCATTACAGTTCTCTGATCCGTTATCAGTTAATAGTTCAAGTGGGCAGCCAAATCTTGGGAAAATTTGGTCGATTAACAAATTTGCAACTGTTTCTGCTCTTTTATCTGGTACTGGAAATGCTTCAGGCCAACCTGAGTACAAATCAATAAAAGTAACTATGTACTTATTTCCCGATAAAGTAGTTGGAAAAGGTCCACTCATATCCAAAGCAATCTTAGCAAAAGGATAAGGTGGTAATCGGCTTCTTGCATAGGTAATGTAACCCTTTTTGTGTTTCTTGCCCTACACGTAAGGCATTTTTCAACATATTGGTAGATGTTTTTGTATAAATCAGGCCAATAATATTTCCTACTAATATTCCAGTACACTTTATCGATTCCCAAATGTCCTAAGTCGTCATGGTATTGTCTTAGTACATCACCTTGTAAGTGTTCAGGTATGTACAACCTCACCCTGGGGTTGTCGTCAGTAGCACTAATGTAGTATAATATTCCCCTTATCATCAAATATCTACTACTTATATTAGCTGGGATATTATCACTTAAATATTTCTTCTGTACCTCCATAAGTCAAGCATCTTTTTCTTGCTCCACTTTCATGTCTAAATCTTTATAATTTATTTCTTCAGGGGAACCTTGTTGTTCAACTGTCACATGTGCATATTGTTTAGGGTTAATTCTATCACTGTTTATTACTCCTACCCTTAGTGTTTTCTCAGACTCTACTTGATCCATTTGCTAATCTGGATCAGCATTTGCTATACCTTCAGGTAGTCTTGACAGCAAGTCAGCACAGGTGTTTTGTTTTCCAGGTAAATATTCAATCTTGCAATTATAACTCACTATTTTTAACGCCCACCTTTGAACTTTCGCATTGTTTTGGGGTCGTTTTAACATGTATTGTAATGGAGCATGGTCTGTTTTAATAACAAACTGGGCTCCATGCAAATAATTATCGAACTTGTCCAATGCATAAGAGATAGCAAAAGCTTCTTTTTCGAAGGTTGACCATTTCTGTTGTGTGTCACCTAACTTGTGTGACAAAAATACAATTGGTTTCTCATCTGGTACACCTGGAATTTGACCTCCCTCACCTTCACAAGGCTGAGTTAATACTGCTCCTACGCACGAATGAGATGCATCCGTGTATAAGACGTAAAGTTTTTCATGGGTTAGGATATGAAAGGTGTACTACTTGTGTCAAGCTCTCCTTCAGGTACTCAAAAGCTTTTTGATGGGTTTCTTTCCAATGAAATCTAGCATGTTTTTTAGTCAGTCCTATTAATGGCTGTGCTATTTCATTAAAATTTGGGTATAAATCTTCGATAGTAAGAAACCATTCCCATGAAACTTCGAACCTCGGTCACTGTTTTTGGAGGTACTAATTTTCTTATGACCTCGACCTTTGTGGGTTCAGGTTTGATGACATCTTGACTGATGACAAAGCCAAGATAAGCAGTTTCACTCTCAAAGAAAGTACACTTTTTAGCTTTTAATTTTAACTTGTGTTGCCTCAGTCGGTTAAATACTTGCCGAATATGTTCTATATGCAACTTTTCATCCTTACTAAAAATCAAAATATCGTCCAAATATGCAAGTGAAAAGTCCTCTAGTCCTTGCAGGACTATGGTCATCAGCTGTTGAAATTCACTTGGTGCACTGACGAGGCCAAACGCCATGACACCGAACTCATATAACCCTTTATGACATGTGAATGCAGTCTTAGGACTATTGGCTTCGCTCATCTTAACTTGCCAATAACCGGACTTCATGTCAAGTGTCGTAAAGTATTTACAACCATTAAGTAGGGTAAATATGTCATCAATCAAAGGAAACGGCCAACACATGGTCCTCGTAACTTGATTTAACTGGCGGAAATCCACACAGAAATGCTTAGATCCATCTTTCTTGTCCACTAAGAGACAAGGGAAGCTCCAAGCACTGTTTGAGCGTCAGATTATGCCATTATCAAGCATCTCCTGGATTGCATCATCCATTATTTTTCGTTTTCTAAGTGGTACCCTATATGGTCGGTTTTTAATTGGCTTGGCATCACCTATATCACTCTTCACAATGACTGTGTCTGTTTGGGTTAAATCCTTATCAGTTTGAGCAAATAAATCTAGATTTTCATTAATTAATTTTAGAGTTATGTCCCTTTTATCAGCTGGCACCTTGATATCTTTTTCATCAAGTGTTTTCTCTGGTTTTGGCCCATCTGAATTCAATTTTATAAAAACTTTTTCCAGTTCTACCACCTTTTTATCTTGTGCTACAGGTTCTATCTTTCCCATAATACAGCCCCACTTTGAAGTATAGTGTTTGTTAGTGCTATTCACTAACATCACAGGAATATGTCCTTCATTGTTACTTACCACACTACTACTAACAAGTAAACCTGGTTGTTCAGCTATGTAACCTTGCTTTAAACCATGATGTTCTAAATAATCAGAGTCAAAAGTTGAGCGGGCCCCTATGGCCTTTGCTGTACAGACACAAGTGGTCTGAGGTTTAAGTTCAATTTGATTTGCCAATCGAGTCAAACAACTAACATGTAAGTCTTTCACTATAGGTATAAGCTGTCCCTGTAATTTTAATTTTCTAAGTTCAAAGTAAATGTTCACTCCATTATCATTGATCCAATCTAAACCAAGTAATACACTTCGATTAAGTTCATCTAAGACTAAGAACTCATGCACCTGGGAAATTCCATTGATCGAAAAAAATAAAGTTTCACTAGACCCCTGGGTCTAACATCATTTCCAGTTACTCCCTCAATTCAAGGTAAAGTATTTCTATCCCCCATTAACCTTGGCCTATGCCTCAAATTTTTCCAAAATTTTGTGCTAATGCAATGTTTGAGCTCTTGAATCTAATAAAGCTCTCACTCGTTGCTTTCCTATGTTAATCATGACACTATCCAAAGAAGCTGGTCCATAATTAACATTTACTGTTTGTGAAGTCTGTTTTGGGTATTTAGCTTTACTTCTGTTGTAGAAGGAAGTTGTTTTGATTGACTTCCTGTTCCATTTTTAGAAGTTTCAGGTTGCCTTCCTGTTCCATTTTTAGAAGTTTCAGAATGTTGAAGAATTTTTGGTTTCACTTCCTGTTTACCATTAAATTTCCCATCTACTTTCGGTTTTGTAGTTTGCTGAACTTTTCCCTGTTTTGGTTTTGGTTTAGTCTGATTGTTTACTTCCTGTTTCTGTTTCTGCTTTCCAAGGGTATTCCCCTGAGATTTTATTTCAGTTACTGGTTTTTGATTTTCTAACAATTTCTGTTTTTGATTTTCCCTGTTCAATGGATGATTTCTGGGATATCTTTCATAATAATAATTATTTTTCCTCATATTTGCCAGTTCTATTGGACTAAAATGTTTTTCTGGTAAAATTTGAGTGCAATCTTTTGTAAAATGTGTGCCCTGCCCCCATTGTGGGCATCCGTCACACATTTTAATCCCTGCACAATACTGAGTAAAATGGTTCTCACTTCCACATTTTTCACACTCATGGGGAAACCATGGGTTAATTTCAAGTGGTTCTGTTGTTACACTTGGGGTGGGATCCCTCCTTGTTCTAGCAATTGGCCCAGCAATTGACTCTAGAACAGGGTTAACTGTTTTTATTTTACTAGTTATTGGGTTAACATTTACACTAGAGTTTGAGACTTTCTTTGTTTTATTGTTAGATCTAGTGTCCTTCCTTTTAACTTGTTGTCTGTTAGTTAAAGGAATAGTTCTTAATTTCACTTTACAGGTGTTAATATTATGTCCCTCAGTATTACACCTTTTAAAGTATACCAATTTTCCTTGTTTTACAGTAGGGGTTATTATTTGTTAAACATTGAGTCCCTGTTTAATGGATTGCCTATCTCTAAGTCCTGAGTTTCTAACATGCCTCTTTCCATTAATTTCACTGTATTGTTTATTAGTATATATTAATTTTCCAGATTTTACAGTTGGTGAACTTTTGATATGAGGTGAATTATGCATTCGACCCATTTTACTACTATTTCCAATATAAACTTTGTTATGCAACTTAGTGCATGTAATATTTTGTGCTAATTGTGTTTTATCCCAATTCTGTTTTCTTTGAAAATTTTCTGACTGCTTCACAGAACTGGATTTATCCGAATATGGATTATAAATAACACTGGGTTGAGTGTTTGGATACTGTCTCTTGCAATTATGAACAGAATAATTTGAATCTGAATTTATTATCTCCTTACACTTTTGACATTTTCTTAGGGTGACTATTAATTGAGACTCGACCCTTTACCCTACAAGGATCGAGGTTTACTCGTTTAAATTAACCCTGCAAGAGGCGGCGTAGTGCCCTACCTGACCACAGCGAAAGCAAGCTCCTGGACTGAATCTAGTCTGTCCCGCGCCATCGGTACGCGCTTGTTGATGTTGGGGTGGGGCCTGCACCTCTAGCGTTCTCACTTGTCACGTGATTTTCACCCTACAATCGCGTTTGTAGTGCTCTGGTCTCCCATAGAGATGGCAAATGGGTCTGAGGTATCTGGGGTATTGATTAACCCTTGGCTGTACAAACTTTTTGTTTTGATACTGTTGATTTTGATATCTCGACTGACCTTGCTTATATTATTGACCCTGCCTATACGGCTTTTGAATTTGATAATTTTGTCTTCCTGTAGTCGCTAAATGCACACGCTTTTTCCGTCGCGTCGCGTCCACTTCCACGGGGACACCTACATTCCCCGGGCTGTCATCCCTTTTTGGATATTCATAATTTTGTAGGCCTCCTGCCTCTCCCTGGGCTTTATGTTTGTGTTTCACTCCTGCTTCAAATACTGCCATCGACATGGCTTTGTCGAGCGTCTCGGGCTCCTTTCTAATTAATTTTAACTGCATGTCGGGCTGACATAGCCCGTCAGTGAAATAATCTGCCAACATTTTCTGTTCAGACTCCCCGTCAATTTGTTTCCCATACACGTCCTTAGCAAGATCGAGTAATCGTTCGCCATAGGACATGATGGTTTCATTTTTCTCTTGCTTCATATGGCGCAAATAACTTCTGACCATACTCTTGTCAATTATTTCAGAATATCTTCCCTTGAGTTCCTTCTGGAGCTCTTCCCACCGTATCTTGGGTTTCATTCAATTTGTCTCAAAATAAACTCACTGACTACATAGTCGCTAGTTTGGGCAGCAGTAAATTTTCTCTGTGACGGAGGAATGTTATTAGTTGTCCAATACAGCTTTTAATCCATGCACGATAATTCTTTGGGTTACCAACAAATCTACGGATACGGGTATGGAGGGCCTGAGTTTGCGTCGCGTGAGCTGTGGTAGCAGCATTTCTGCTACTAGCCAGAATGGTTTTGTGCATTTTCGTGATAGCCTGAGCGGCTGTGTCACTGTTTGCTTGGCTTAAATCGAGCTCGGTAATCTCGCGTTCACTGTCCTCTCGCATTTTCATGTTTGCAAGTTGTATTTGTAATTCAACAATTTGGTGATTTAAGACTTGCGTTTGTTCTTGGAAAACTTTTGCCTGGTTCGCGTTTTGCTCAGTTAAATCCCGTTCATGTTTTTGCATTTGTTCTTGCAAGGAAGCGCTTTCAGCATCCAACAGCCGCTGGTGACGTGCAGTCACGTCGTCCAGCTGCTGCTGCATTTCCTGAAGTTGCTGGCTTGCAATTGCTTCAGCCCTTTGCCTAATTTGAATTTCATCTATGTTTCTATCCATTTTTTCTGCTGATTAAATATGGAAAATATCAAAATGTTACACTTACAGTTTTGTTGACTGTTCTGAATGTTGTTCCACCACGTTTCTCGTTCCAGGAAATTGCACTTTTTCACGAGTACTACACAATTCGTACTATCGCGCACTATTACTATGATGCATTTTTGTTTTCCACCACTGCGTGTGTTTGTTTTACGCTGTATTTGTTTCCACCACTGCGTGCATCTGTTACCTGTACAGTTGTCGGTACTGGTGAGCTTGGTTGAGTCGCTGGCTACTGGTATGTCATTGCCCACGGGTACTTTACAGGTACTTTATGGTTTATGGTCACTGATTTTTGCAAAATCTGCAGACACGGCACAAATATAAATATTTGTCTGTTGCAGAATAGAAGGAAAAGTTTATCGATCTGTGGTTGTCACGTTTGATTTTTCCACGTTGTGTTTACTGGGGGTTCTGTGAGGATCCACCAGCCCGTAACATTTGAATTTCCTTACCAGACGATATCAGGCACAGGCTCCAGATTTTGGATTCAGCAACTTCACGAACTTGTCGTGTATAATACAATGGAAGACCAGTTCCAAGTTATCTATTATTTTATTTAAGATCAAAGATATTTCACCGCGACTATAAGTCGTTATCCCTGGCATCAACAATTAAAGTTACAAAAGTTCATACCTTACACACTGTGGCGGCATCTAGGTTTCTTCTGGTGAAGCAGTCAGTGTTGTTTCAGGAGCCAGGAGACAACTTGTCTAAGCAGTCAGAAATTGGTGCTTATATTCACCAGCTTTCTGATGCAATACTTGGGGGTACGTGTCGACCGTCAGCAGTTTCTCCCTGAACTCAGGGGAACTGAGGGAAAGTCCCCTGACGTGGCAGGCACCATTTTGTAGACTCTTATACTGCCATGCAGACTGTCGGTCAGTCCGCATGCAGTCCATGGAATCTTTACTCTAAATTAGTATTCCGCCGGGTGCCAGTTAACTGGCGGAATGTCCCGGTGACTGATGCAACAAGAGGCCCCAAGGGGTCTGAGGGCGCTCACCTGACATAGTAGCCTAAATATCAACCCAGAGAATTGATTTCAACAAGTTGCATCTGCTCCTCCTAAGAAAAACTTATACCAAATATCCAAAGATTCTGAACAGTGGATCTAAAAAAAAGAAGATTTTTAAAGAATATTAATCAAATTGAACGAAGTTATCATTCGGGCTCCCACAGGGAGCCCATATATGAACCCAGGGACTTGGCTTTAACAAACTTAAATCTTACCCGCCCCCCCCCCCCCCCCCCCAAGGATGCTGCACACCAAATATCAAAACATTCCGACTGCTGGATCTGAAGAAGATGATTTTTAAAGAAAATTCCTCATTTTGAACTAAGTTACAATTCAAGCTCCCACAGTGAGTCCAAATATGGACCTAGGGACATGGCTTGAACAAACTTGAATCTCACCTCCCTAAGGATGCTGCATATCAAATATCAATACATTCCAACTGCTGGATCTGAAGAAGAAGATTTTTAAAGAAAATTCCTCATTTTGAACTAAGTTATAATTCGGGCTTCCACAGTGAGCCCAAATATGAACCCAGGGACTTGGCTTGAACAAACTTGAATCCCCCCCCCCCCGAGAAATTTGCCTGAAATGCACTAAGTTCAAATTTGGGCTGAACAAACTTGAATCTCACCCTCCTAAGGATGCTGCATATCAAATATCAAAACATTCCAACTGCTGGATCTGAAGAAGAAGATTTTTAAAAGAAAATTCCTCATTTTGAACTAAGTTATCATTCGGGCTACCACAGGGAGCACAAATATGAACCCAGGGACTTGGCTTGAACAAACTTGAATCTCACCCCCCTAAGCATGATGCATACCCAATATCAAAAGATTCTGCCTGCTGGATCTTGAGAAGAAGATTTTCAAAGAAATATGCCTGAAATGCACTAAGTTCGAATTCGAGCTTCTATTGTGAGCCCAAATTTGAATCTAGGGAGCCGATTTGAACAAACTTGAATCAGATCCACCCCACAATGTTGCATACCAAATATCAAAAGATTCTGCCTGCTGGATCTGGAGAAGAAGATTTTTAAAAAAATTTATTTGCCTGAAATGCACTAAGTTCGAATTCGAGCTTCTATACTGAGCCCAAATATAAACCCAGGGGGCCGATTTGAACAAACTTGAATCAGATCCACCCCACAATGTTGCATACCAAATATCAAAAGATTCTGCCTGCTGGATCTGGAGAAGAAGATTTTTTTTAAAATTTGCCTGAAATGCACTATGTTCGAATTCGGGCTTCTATAGTGAGCCCAAATATGAATCCAGGGGGCCGATTTGAACAAACTTGAATCAGATCCACCCCACAATGTTGCATACCAAATATCAAAAGATCCTGCCTGCTGGATCTGGAGAAGATTTTTGAAGAAATTTGCCTGAAATGCACTGAGTTCGAATTCGGGCTTCTATAGTGAGCCCAAATATGAATCCAGGGAGCCGATTTGAACAAACTTCCATCAGATCCACCCCACAATGTTACATACCAAATATCAAAAGATTCTGCCTGCTGGATCTGGAGAAGAAGATTTTTTAAGAAATTTGCCTGAAATGCATTAAGTTCGAAATCGGGCTCCTATACTGAGCCCAAATATGAACCCAGGGGGCCGATTTGAACATACTTGAATCAGATCCACCCTACAATGTTGCATACCAAATATCAAAAGATTCTCTCTGCTGGATCTGGAGAAGAAGATTTTTTAAGAAATTTGCCTGAAATGCACTAAGTTCGAAATCGGGCTCCTATACTGAGCCCAAATATAAACCCAGGGACTCGATTTGAACAAACTTGATTCTGACCCCCCCCCCCCCCCCCCCTCCATATAGATGTTGTATACCAAATATGAAAGAATTCTGCCCGGTGAATCTGAAGAAGAAAATTTTTAAAGAATAATCCTCATATTGCACTATGTTAAAATTCGGGCTCACATAGGGAGCACAAATATGAACCCAGGGGCTCGATTGGAACAAACTTGAATCTGACCTCCCTATTGATGTTGCATACCAAATATGGAAGAATTCTGCCTGGTGGATCTGAAGAAGAAGATTTTTAAATAATAGACCTCATATTGCACTAAGTTAAAATTCGGGCACCCATAGGGAGCCCAAATATGAACCCATGGACTCAATTTGAACAAACTTGAATCTGACCCCCCTAGAGATGTTGTTTACCAAATATGACAGAATTCTGCCTGTTGAATTTGAAGAAGGAAGATTTTTAAAGAATAATCCTCATATTTCACTATGTTAATATTCAGGCTCCCATAGGGAGTCCAAATATGAACCCAGGGCCTTGATTTGAACAAACTTGAATCTGACCCCCCTATTGATGTTGTATACCAAATATGAAAGAATTCTGCCTGGCGGATCTGAAGAAGAAGATTTTTAAATAATAGACCTCATATTGCTAAGTTGAAATTCGGGCTCCCATGGGGAGCCCAAATATTAACCCAGGGGCTCGATTTGAACAAACTTAAATCTGACCACCCTATTGATGTTGTATACCAAATATAAAAGGATTCTGACTGGTGAATCTAAAAAAGAAGATACTTAAATGTTTTTCCCATTGCCTACAGTGTTAAAAAGTGCTGACTAAGCACTTTTTCAAAGTCCCGAAACTGTAACCTATGATAAAACCGATGGCAATTTTTTTTTGACCAATCCTTTCTGTTGGTCCTAAGGAAGCTTCACACCAAATAAAAATTGTCAGTGCCGTGCAGTTTTGCAGATATAGGCGTTTTAAATTTTTTCTATTTTCAGCTCCTAAGGTTCCCACGGGGCTGCGGGAAAAATTTTTTTTTTGCATAAATCAAGTACTTATGACCCAATAAGTCCTCACATTAAATTTGGTTCAAATCGGCCTCTCGGTTCAGAAAATAGAAATTTAGGGCGGGGCCAAAATTTTTGCCCCTCCCATAACAACGCCAAATATTATCCCTCGAACTTCTCTTGAACAAATCTGAGTCTACACCTCAAAAGGAAGCTGCATACCATATATCAAGTGTCTGCTACTGCTGGTTCTTGAGAAGAAGATTTTCAAAGATTTTGGTGCCCCTTGGGGGCGTGGCCCCACCCAGGAGGAGGGGCAACTTCATTTGAACAAATCTGAATTGGCATTAGGTAATAAATATTTAGCCAACATTTGAATAAAATTGGGCTAGTGATTTAGGAGGAGAAGTCGATAATGTAAAGTTAACGCCGGACGGACGACGGACGACGGACGACGGACGGATCACGATCAGTAAAGCTCCCGCTGAGCTTCGCTCAGGTGAGCTAAAAATGCAAGTCAGTGTCCCCAGTGCAATGGGGAGTTTCACCAGGTACAAGTTATGATTTGTTAGACATTTCGAACACCAACATCCCAGTAATACTGCCGAATGTTATTGTCCCTTCTGTCAACAAATCCTCAAATGTTACTGTTTTGTTGACGATACTGGCTCTCAAAGGTATGCCTGGTATTGCCAACAGAACATCTGGCGTGTACCCACAGAGTACGTATGTACTCTGGTCGCCAGTTTATACATTTCCATGTAATTTCATTACATTGTTTAATGCTGTTCCAAAACTATGAAAATCAGCGTAAAAGTTAAATAAACTCGAGTCTAATGAACTCCCCAACAAAATCCCCAAGAGCTCGAGCTCTTACCCGAGCTGACAAGTGTCGTTAACCCCTTGTGGGCTCACTTCGCAACAGTGCCAAGCTGCAAAGAACAATAGAAAACTAGAGAATTGTAATTTGTTGGACAAATTACGGGCTTTCCCAACTTTTTAATGTGAAAAGGCAAACTGTATTGTACACAAAACTATCGATCAGTTTTGAAAACAGAAAATTTAGTGGAAATCAAAGTTTTTGTGATGCTACTAGTTTTTATGCAGCCAAAACAGATATTTGAGATACAGCAGGACACCAAAACATTTAACACAAAATTTGCTCTTCAATAATTACAGAATATTTTCATAGAAAGCAAAACAAGCGATGTCCTTTCTGCTTTTGAAAAAATTAGGACATATGAATTATGGGCGTACGGGCCGGGGTTTCATGAAGGACTGTGCCCCAACCCACCCCTGAATCAGGAAGGAGCGGATTTTTCAGCCAATATACCAGAAAATTTCGGACAATTTAGTTGCCAGAAATGACCACAAAACATTTTGGTTTTCCACACAAAATGTTGTTTTCCTATCTCATCACTTAGAAGTAGCAAATAAACTGACCATTATACTGTACAAGTTGATTCAGTGGAACCGTATCCACGTTAATATTCTTCATTTATAATCACACAAGTACACATAAAGAGCTCTATTGCTGCATATTACGGGAGCACAGTGGCTCAGAAGGTAGAGATGATTGTTGCGATCCAAGAAGTCCTCGGTTCGAATCCCGCCTGTGGCAACCACATTGTGTCCTTGAGCAAGACTTTAATTTCCAACGTGGGGGGGGGGGGGGGGGGTGTACTAAGGGTACTTTGAGGGTGTACTTGTCTTCAACCAATGCTAACCCTGCTTTTGTGGAGTTAGTATGTTGGGGAGTCTGAGTCGCTTGCCATTGCTCGGTGGTTCTCTTCAGGTACTCAATGGGAGGGAGACCCCCCCCCCCTCCCTCCCATATCCACATTTGGCATTTTCTCCTGAGATTCAACTTTTTCGGCCTAAAAGGGTTCACCCCCCCCCCCCCTGAAAAATAGCCCTGAACGCCTATGCAATGAATACCTAGACTTGAATAAATACCTATAGTGTGGTCATGATATAGCTGTAGATGCTGAAAGTGACCTTAAACATCAATAATTAATTTATTCTCTATCATTCTGTCTGTTTGTGAATGTGTGGGATTTGTCAACAAACGAGGGTAAGCTTCCTACTCCATGATTTCACAATTTTTCCAACATATCTGTTTCAGATACAATGAAATACATGTAATATGAGTTACTGTCACAGCACAAATTAGTTGTTTATTTGATATGTTTTAAACCATCTAGAGAGCTAGTATACACAGTGATGGGTACAGTTCAAGTCAAAATGAGTTGATTAAAGGGATGTTGAACAGCTTGTTAATATTTCTTGCATTGCATTACTACTTTGCTATTTATTGACATAAGGATTTCACAGAGGGTTTCCCTGACGGTATTTATTTATTGGTGTTTTTGCTGATTTTGCGGTCACATACTTATCCACAATGGCTAATCGTGACCGTGACAGTTTTATGGGTTGGGGAAGTCGGAGGACCCAGAGAGAACCACCGAGCATCGACGAGCAACTGTCAGCTCAACATTCTAATTATGTTCAAGCTCTGCTGAAGCAGGGTACCAGCGATTGAAGACATGTGCACCATTGACATGCAGTACGCCTTAGTACATGGCATCATCGTGCCCCCATGTTGGCAACCGGCATAAAGTGCCCTGCCCAAGGACATTACGTGGGTCGTCCCAGATAGGGATCAAACTCGGGACCTCTATCATAGAAGTCAAACAGTCTACCACTGAGAAAATGTGCTTTATTTCCTGGCGGTATTCATATTTGTACGGCCAAACTGGTGTTGGATAACACGGAACACCAAAACATATAACACAAAATTTGTTCCCCATTGATTTTTGAAAGCAGTTATGAAAAGCTCAAAGAGCTCTTTCCTTTTTGTCTTTGGACAAGTGAGTATTCACTCAAAGTCATTTTTTGCAGGCAGTGCTATTTTTAAGTGGCCAAAATACATGTTTCATTAAGTCCCAGAACATAACTAAAGCCGGATTTATTGATTAAACATCTCTGCATATAGCAAAGCAAAGTGTCTCAAATTAACCCATTCCAAAATGATAGTAGAGAGTAACCAAAGTTGGATAATTTGGGTATTTCCAAATGGTACACTTATTCTCACTCTCATTGTGCTTGAGGGTTAAATCTGAGATTGAAAAGGTATACCAATCTTACTCAGGGAAGGAGAGTACAGAAAAGTACGAAATTAATCAGAAAATGAATTTTGTCTGACGGTACTAATATTTGTACGAGCAAAGCTGGTACTGGATTTATTTATTTATTTATTTATTTATTTATTTATTTATTTATTTATTTATTTATTTATTAGGTTTTAACGACACATTAAGAGCCAAGGTCATATCATGTCGGTGACAGTTGAATGGTTGGAGGAAGCCGGAGTACCCAGAGAGAACCACCCAGGAATGACGAGCAGCTGCCAGCTCCCCAACATAGTGCCTCTACACTGTAGCACAGGCAGGGTTAGATTGGTTGAAGACATGCGCACCATCGACATGCAGTATGCCTTAATACACGGCGTCATGGTGCCCCTATGCGGTCAGTCGGGGTGAAGTGATGGGGACATAATGGGAATATATCCGACAGATACAATGTCGGATATATTCCATTTATGTCCCGATCATACAAGGCAGCAACCTGAAATTCTCAGAATGTTTACTACTGTCCCTGCCCGACAGTTTAGTATCTTTGTCAAGTGCCGAGACCGCGCGGAAATACCGTGGATCAGGTGGAAACCGATGGCACGATTCGTCCCTACTTTATTCTCAAGTCAACGACTTTTCCATTCATTATTTACCTGTCACCGGCTGAGTTAGGTATTATATTTGTCTATTTGATGAACTTTTCAACCTTAACTATTTGCGGCTTCATGTTGCACCACTGAAAGGCCACTGCACGGTTACCAATATATTCAGGGATTGATTTTACGAAAATAACAATTATTCCGACTATACCCACATCGGAACTCCTAAATATGCCAAAGGTTAAACTTTTGATAATGACGTATAAAACAGAAGTTGTCATGCTATGCTTGCTGAATGCAGGCATAGAAAACATTCAGCGCTCAATGAATTAGGAATGGAGTAAATTGTCACTTAAACCTACGAAATTCTGAAAAATGAGTTTTTTTTTCGACGGCATCTACCATTATGCATCTGAGACAGGAATGGCGTTAAAACTTTACAGCAACCTTATAACAGAAAATATTCTTGGAATTGAACTGTGAATCCGAATTTCGAAAGCATTTTCGGATATTCTATTCCAAACTACCACTGCACGCTTATCAATATTCAGTGATTTTATGAAAATTAAAATTATTCCGATCATACCCATATGGGCAGTCTCGAATCTGCCAACGGTTAACCTTTTAATAGTGACATATAAAACAAAAGTTGTCATACTATGACTGCTGCATACAGCCATAGAAAACGTTCAGCGCTCAATCAATTAGGAAAGGAGTAAATCGTCACTTAAACTTACCAAATTCTGAAAACGAGAGTTTTTTGGACTGCACCTATCTTTATGCAAACAGTACGAGCATAGGGTTAAACTTTACAACCAAACTTACAACAGCAAATATGCTCGGTAGGCAATTGTAATTACGAACATGTAAATCATTTTTCGATATTCCTTTCGAAAATGGAAGAAAAGTGAGCTCCAAATTAGCCAATTTTATGAAGAATTTTAGGGCACTCAAATTCAAGTCCCGAAACGGATTAAAACTTTGAATAAAATATATAACAGCAAAATTGTTCTTGGATGAAGGCCCACTCCTCACTTGGAAAAGGGTTTGAGACAATAAGGCTCCAGTGCTGAGAAAGTGCATGTAAACGTTGGGGAAAATAACAATTATTCTGACAGTACTCTTATGGGAAGGCTCAAATCTCCAAGGGTTAAACTTTTAATAATAACATATAGTACAAAATTTGTCATACTTTGACTGCTGCAAGCAGCTATAGAAAACATTCAGAGCTCAAGCAATTAAAAATGGAGTAAATCGCCACCTAAATTTACCAAATTCTGAAAAATTAGAAATTTTTTGGACGGTACCTACTTTTATGCATCCAGAATGGGATAGAGTTAAACTTTACAACCAAACTAACAACAGCAAATATGCTCGATAGTCAATTGTGAATACGTACATGAAAAGTGTTTGAAATTAACCCATTCCAAAATGATAGAAAAGGCAACCAAAAATGGCTAATTTTGGCATTTTCAAACGGTACTTTTATTCTCGCCCTCATTGTGCTAGAGGGTTAAATCTGAGATTAAGAAGTAAATAGTAACTTTCTTCCGCAATCATTGTTGCATCTATCCAAACCAAAATAATTGTTACAACAATCTTGTTATTAGAGAAATTTGCCCTTGAAGTTGGTCAATTTTGAAGAAAAATTCTATATTCATGTCATTTTTGGACAGTGGGGGTTAAAGTTGAAAGATCTGAGTGGTGATTGTGGTGTATCATATTATGCTCTAAATGTGTGGAAAATTTGAGCTAAATAACTGTAAACAATTTTGAGACATTTGAAAAATGGTGAAATTTTGAAGGTTTTGGCAGAATATTTGGAAAACACGCGTTTTCACAGATATGACGATACCGCATTTCACTATATTTTATGACATTACATAAGTGTGCCAAATTTGGTCAAAATCGTACAGCTTGTTTTCGAGCAGTTCAACAGACAAAATTCAGGGAGGAAAAAAAAAAAAAAAAAAATAGAGAATTGTAATTTGTTTGACAAATTACGGGCTTTCCCAACTTTTTAATGTGAAAAGGCAAACTGTATTGTACACAAAACTATCGATCAGTTTTGAAAACAGAAAATTTAGTGGAAATCAAAGTTTTTGTGATGCTATTAGTTTTTATGCAGCCAAAACAGAATTTGAGATACAGCAGGACACCAAAACATTTAACACAAAATTTGCTCTTCAATGATTACAGAATATTTTCATAGAAAGCAAAACAAGCGATGTCCTTTGTGCTTTGGAAAAAATTAGTACATATGAATTATGGGCGTACTGGCCGGGGTTTCATGAAGGACTGTGCCCCAACCCACCCCTTAATCAGGAAGGAGCCACTTTTTCGGCCAATATGCCAGAAGATTTCGGACAATTTAGTTGCCAGAAATGACCACAAAACATTTTGGTTTTCCACACAAAATGTTGTTTTCCTATCTCATCACTTAGAAGTTGCAAGTAAACTGACCATTATACTGTACAAGTTGATTCAGTGGAACCGTATCCACGTTAATATTATTCATTTATAATCACACAAGTACACATAGAGAGCTCTATTACTGCATATTACGGGAGGACGGTGTCTCAGAAGGGAGAGATGATTGTTGCAATCCAAGAAGTCCTCGGTTCCAATCCCGCCTGTGGCAACCACATTGTGTTCATCCCAATTTAATTTCCCACGTGGGGTGGGGGTGGGGGGGGGGGGCATGATGACGATGTGTACTAAAGGTACTTTGGGGTGCACTTGTCTTCAATCAATGCTAACCCTGCTTTTGTGGAGTTAGTATGTTGGGGAGTCTGAGCCGCTTGCCATTGCTCGTTGGTTCTCTTCAGGTACGCAATGGGAGGGAGCCCCCCTCCCTCCCGTACCTACATTTGGCATTTCCTCCTGAGATTCAACTTTTTCGGGCTAAAAGGGTTCACACCCCCCCCCCTGAAAAATAGCCCTGTACGCCTATGCAATGAATACCTGGACTTGAATAAATACCTATATTATGGTCATGATATAGCTGTAGATGCTGAAAGTAACCTTAAATATCAATAATTCATTTTCTATCATTCTGTCTGTTTGTGAATGTGTGAGATTTGTCAACAAACGAGGGTAAGCTTCCTACTCTATGATTTCACAATTTTTCCAACATATCTGTTTCAGATTCAATAAAATACATGTAATATGAGTTACTGTCACACACAAATTAGTTGTTTATTTGATATGGTTTAAACCATCTAGAGAGCTAGTATACACAGTGATGGGTACAGTTCAAGTCAAAATGAGTTGATTGAAGCGATGTTGAACAGCTTGTTAATATTTCTTGCATTACATTACTACTTTGCAATTTATTGACAGAAGGATTTCACAGAGGGTTTCCCTGACGGTATTTATTTATTGGTGTTTACGGTCACATACTTATCCACAGTGGCTAATCGTGACCGTGACAGTTTTGCGGGTGGGGGAAGTCGGAGGACCCAGAGAGAACCACAGAGCATCGATGAGCAACTGTCAGCTCAACATTCTAATTATGTTCAAGCTCCGCTGAAGCGGGGTACCAGTGGTTGAAGACATTTGCACCATTGACATGCAGTACGCCTTAGTACATGGCATCATCGTGCCCCCATGTTGGCAACCGGGATAAAGTGCCTGCCCAAGGACATTACGTGGGTCGTCCCAGATAGGGATCAAACTCGGGACTTCTATCATATAAGTCAAACAGACTACCACTGAGAAAATGTGCTTTCTTTCCTGGCGGTATTCATATTTGTACGGCCAAACTGGTGTTGGATAACACGGAACACCAAAACATATAACACAAAATTTGTTCCCCATTGATTTTTGAAAGCAGTTATGAAAAGCTCAAAGAGCTCTTTCCTTTTTGTTTTTGGACAAGTGAGTATTCACTCAAAGTAGTTTTTTGCAGACAGTGGTATTTTTAAGTGGCCAAAGCACATGTTTCATTAAGTCCCAGAACATAACTAAAGGCGAATTTATTGATTAAACATCTCTGCATATAGCAATGCAAAGTGTCTCAAATTAACCCATTCCAAGAATGATAGTAGAGAGTAACCAAAGTTGGATAATTTGGGTATTTCCAAATGGTACACTTATTCTCACTTTCATTGTGCTTGAGGGTTAAATCTGAGATTGAAAAGGTATACCAATCTTACTCAGGGAAGGTGAGTATAGAAAAGTATGAAATTAATCAGAAAATGAATTTTGTCTGACGGTACTAATATTTGTACGAGCAAAACTGGTACTGGATTTATTTATTTATTTATTTATTTATTTATTTATTTATTTATTTATTTATTTATTTATTTATTTATTTATTTATTTATTTATTTATTAGGTTTTAACGGCATATGAACAGCCAAGGTCATATTATGTCGGTGACAGTTGTATGGGTGGAGGAAGCCGGAGTACCCAGAGAGAACCACAGAGCAATGACGAGCAGCTGCCAGCTCCCCAACATAGTGCCTCCGCACTGTAGCACAGGCAGGGTTAGATTGGTTGAAGACAAGCGCACCATCGACGTGCAGTATGCCTTAGTACACGGCGTCTTGGTGCCCCCATGCGGACAGTCGGGGTGAAGTGACCAGGACATAATTGGAATATATCCGACAGATACAATGTCGGATATATTCCAAGTATGTCCCGATCATGCGAGGCAGCAACTTGAAATTCTCAGAATGTTTCCTACTGTCCCTGCCCGACAGTTTAGTATCTTTGTCAAGTGCCGAGACCGCGTGGAAATACCGTGGATCGGGTGGAAACCGAGAGCACGATTCGTCCCTACTTTATCCTCAACTCAACGACTTTTCCATTCATTATTTACCTGTCACCGTCTGAGTTAGGTATTATATTTGTCTATCATGAACTTTTCAACCATAACTACTTGCGGCTTCATGTAGCACCACTGAAAGGCCACTGCACGGTTACCAATATATTCAGGGATTGATTTTACGAAAATAACAATTATTCCGACTATACCCACATGTGAACTCCTAAATATGCCAAGGGTTAAACTTTTGATAATGACGTATAAAACAGAAGTTGTCATGCTATGCTTGCTGCATGCAGCATAGAAAACATTCAGCGCTCAATGAATTTGGAACAGAGTAAATTGTCACTTGAACCTACGAAATTTTGAAAAGATGAGGGGTTTTTCGACGGCATCTACCATTATGCATCGGAGGCAGGGATCGCGTTAAACTTTACAGCAACTTTATAACAGAAAATATTCTTGGAATTGAACTGTGAATCCGAATTTCGAAAGCATTTTCGGATATTCTGTTCCAAACTACCACTGAACGCTTATCAATATTCAGTGATTTTATGAAAATTAAAATTATTCCGACCATACCCATATGGGCAGTCTCGAATCTGCCAACGGTTAAACTTTTAATAATGACATATAAAACTAGAGAATTGTAATTTGTTGGACAAATTACGGGCTTTCCCAACTTTTTAATGTGAAAAGGCAAACTGTATTGTACACAAAACTATCGATCAGTTTTGAAAACAGAAAATTTAGTGCAAATCAAAGTTTTTGTGATGCTGCTAGTTTTTATGCAGCCAAAACAGATATTTGAGATACAGCAGGACACCAAAACATTTAACACAAAATTTGCTCTTCAACAATTACAGAATATTTTCATAGAAAGCAAAACAAGCGATGTCCTTTCTGCTTTGAAAAAAATAAGTACATATGAATTATGGGCGTACGGGCCAGGGTTTCATGGAGGACTGTGCCCCAACCCACTCCTTAGTCAGGAAGGAGATGATCTTTCAGCCACTATGCCAGAAAATTTCGGACAATTTAGTTGCCAGAAATGACCACAAAACATTTTGGTTTTCCACACGAAATGTTGTTTTCCTATCTCAGCACTTAGAAGTTGCAAGTAAACTGACCATTATACTGTACAAGTTGATTCAGTGGAACCATATCCACGTTAATATTATTCATTTATAATCACACAAGTACATATAAAGAGTTCTATTACTACATATTACGGGAGCGCGGTGGCTCAGAAGGTAGAGATGATTGTTGCAATCCAAGAAGTCCTCTGTTTGAATCCCGCCTGTGGCAACCACATTGTGTCCTTGAGCAAGACACTTCATCCCAATTTAATTTCCCACGTGGGGGGGGGGGGGGGGGGGGGCAGGGGGGGGGGGGTATGATGGCGATGTGTACTAAGGGTACTTTGAGGGTGCACTTGTCTTCAACCAATGCTAACCCTCCTTTTGTGGAGTTAGTATGTCGAGGAGTCTGAGTCGCTTGCCATTGCTCAGTGGTTCTCTCCAGGTACTCAATGGGGGATGGGTGGTGGTGGTAGACCCCCCCTCCCATACCCGCATTTGGCATTTCTTCCTGAGATTCAACTTTTTCGGGCCAAAAGCCCCCCCCCCCCCCCCCCCCCCCCCTCTGAAAAATAGCCCTGTACACCTATGCAATGAATACCTGGACTTGAATAAATACCGATATTATGGTCATGATATAGCTGAAGATGCTGAAAGTGACCTTAAATATCAATAATTAATTTATTCTCTATCATTCTATCTGTTTGTGAATGTGTGGGATTTGTCAACAAAGGAGGGTAAGCTTCCTACTCCATGATTTCACAATTTTTCCAACATATCTGTTTCAGATACAACGAAATACATGTAATATGAGTTACTGTCACACACAAATTAGTTGTTTATTTGATATGGTTTAAATCATCTAGAGAGCTAGTATACACAGTGATGGGTACAGTTCAAGTCAATATGAGTTGATTAAAGGGATGTTGAACAGCTTGTTAATATTTCTTGCATTACATAACTACTTTGCTATTTATTGGCAGAAGGATTTCACAGAGGGTTTCCCTGACGGTATTTATTTATTGGTGTTTACGGTCACATACTTATCCACAATGGCTAATCGTGACCGTGACAGTTTTACGGGTGGGGGAAGTCTGAGGACCCAGAGAGAACCACCGAGCATCGACGAGCAACTGTCAGCCGAACATTCTAATTATGTTCAAGCTCCGCCGAAGAAGGGTACCAGTGGTTGAAGACATGTGCACCATTGACATGCAGAACGCCTTAGTACATGGTATCATTGTGCCCCCATGTTGGCAACCGGGATAAAGTGCCTTACCCAAGGACATTACGTGGGTCGTCCCAGACAGGGATCAAACTCGGGACCTCTATCATAGAAGTCAAACAGTCTATCACTGAGAAAATGTGCTTTCTTTCCTGGCGGTATTCATATTTGTACGGCCAAACTGGGGTTGGATAACACGGAACACCAAAATATATAACACAAAATTTGTTCCCCATTGATTTTTGAAAGCAGTTATGGAAAGTTCAAAGAGCTCTTTCCTTTTTGTTTTTGGACAAGTGAGTATTCACTCAGTCATTTTTTGCAGACAGTGCTATTTTTAAGTGACCAAAGCACATGTTTCATTAAGTCCCAGAACATAACTAAAGCTGGGTTTATTGATTAAACATCTCTGCATATAGCAAAGTGTCTCAAATTAACCCATTCCAAAATGATAGTAGAGAGTAACCAAAGTTGGATAATTTAGGTATTTCCAAATGGTACTCTTATTCTCGCTCTCATTGTGCTTGAGGGTTAAATCTGAGATTGAAAAGATTTACCAATCTTACTCAGAGAAGATGAGTACAGAAAAGTACGAAATTAATCTGAAAATGAATTTTGTCTGATGGTACTAATATTTGTTCGAGCAAAACTGGTACTTGATTTATTTATTTATTTATTTATTTATTTATTTATTTATTTATTTATTTATTTATTTATTAGGGTTTAATGACACATTAACAGCCAAGGTCATATTATGTCGGTGACAGTTGTATGGGTGGCGCAAGCCGGAGTACACAGAGAGAACCACCGAGCAATGACGAGCAGCTGCCAGCTCCCCAACATAGTGCCTCCGCACTGTAGCACAGACAGGGTTAGATTGGTTGAAAACATGCGCACCATCGACGTGCAGTATGCCTTAGTACACAGCGTCTAGACCAGTGAAGGCAGATGCACGAAATCTTCAGAAGGTGTTCTACTATCCCTGCTCGACAGAACAGTATCTTTGTCAAGTGCCGAGACCGCGAGGAAATACCGTGGATCGGGTGGAAACCGAGAGCACGATTCGTCCCCACTTTATCCTCAACTCAACGACTTTTCCATTCATTATTTACCTGTCACCGTCTGAGTTAGGTATTATATTTGTCTATCATGAACTTTTCAACCTTAACTACTTGCGGCTTCATGTAGCACCACTGAAAGGCCACTGCACGGTTACCAATATATTCAGGGATTGATTTTACGAAAATAGTAATTATTCCGACTTTACCCACATGTGAACTCCTAAATATGCCAAGGGTTAAACTTTTGATAATGACGTATAAAACAGAAGATGTCATGCTATGCTTGCTGCATGCAGCATAGAAAACATTCAGCGCTCAATGAATTTGGAATGGAGTAAATTGTCACTTGAACCTACGAAATTCTGAAAAGATGAGGGTTTTTTCAACGGCATCTACCATTATGCATCTAACACAGGGATCGCGTTACACTTTACAGCAACCTTATAACAGAAAATATTCTTGGAATTGAACTGTGAATCTGAATTTCGAAAGCATTTTCGGATATTCTATTCCAAACTACCACTGAACGCTTATCAATATTCAGTGATTTTATGAAAATTAAAATTATTCCGACCATACCCATATGGGCAGTCTCGAATCTGCCAACGGTTAAACTTTTAATAATGACATATAAAACTAGAGAATTGTAATTTGTTGGACAAATTACGGGCTTTCCCAACTTTTTAATGTGAAAAGGCAAACTGTATTGTACACAAAACTATCGATCAGTTTTGAAAACAGAAAATTTAGTGCAAATCAAAGTTTTTGTGATGCTGCTAGTTTTTATTCAGCCAAAACAGATATTTGAGATACAGCAGGACACCAAAACATTTAACACAAAATTTGCCCTTCAATAATTACAGAATATTTTCATAGAAAGCAAAACAAGCGATGTCCTTTCTGCTTTGAAAAAAATAAGTACATATGAATTATGGGCGTACGGGCCAGGGTTTCATGGAGGACTGTGCCCCAACCCACTCCTGAGTCAGGAAGGAGCTGATCTTTCAGCCACTATGCCAGAAAATTTCGGACAATTTAGTTGCCAGAAATGACCACAAAACATTTTGGTTTTCCACACGAAATGTTGTTTTCCTATCTCAGCACTTAGAAGTTGCAAGTAAACTGACCATTATACTGTACAAGTTGATTCAGTGGAACCATATCCACGTTAATATTATTCATTTATAATCACACAAGTACATATAAAGAGTTCTATTACTACATATTACGGGAGCGCGGTGGCTCAGAAGGTAGAAATGATTGTTGCAATCCAAGAAGTCCTCTGTTTGAATCCCGCCTGTGGCAACCACATTGTGTCCTTGAGCAAGACACTTCATCCCAATTTACTTTCCCACGTGGGGGGGGGGGGGGGGGTGGGGGGGGGGGCAGGGGGGGTATGATGGCGATGTCTACTAAGGGTACTTTGAGGGTGCACTTGTCTTCAACCAATGCTAACCCTCCTTTTGTGGAGTTAGTATGTCGAGGAGTCTGAGTCGCTTGCCATTGCTCAGTGGTTCTCTCCAGGTACTCAATGGGGGATGGGTGGTGGTGGGAGACCCCCCCCCCCCCTCTCCCATACCCGCATTTGGCATTTCCTCCTGAGATTCAACTTTTTCGGGCTAAAAGGCCCCCCCCCCCCTGAAAAATAGCCCTGTACGCCTATGCAATGAATACCTGAACTTGAATAAATACCGATATTATGGTCATGATATAGCTGAAGATGCTGAAAGTGACCTTAAATATCAATAATTAATTTATTCTCTATCATTCTATCTGTTTGTGAATGTGTGGGATTTGTCAACAAAGGAGGGTAAGCTTCCTACTCCATGATTTCACAATTTTTCCAACATATCTGTTTCAGATACAATGAAATACATGTAATATGAGTTACTGTCACACACAAATTAGTTGTTTATTTGATATGGTTTAAATCATCTGGAGAGCTAGTATACACAGTGATGGGTACAGTTCAAGTCAAAATGAGTTGATTAAAGGGATGTTGAACAGCTTGTTTATATTTCTTGCATTACATTACTACTTTGCTATTTATTGACAGAAGGATTTCACAGAGGGTTTCCCTGACGGTATTTATTTATTGGTGTTTACGGTCACATACTTATCCACAATGGCTAATCGTGACCGTGACAGTTTTACGGGTGGGGGAAGTCTGAGGACCCAGAGAGAACCACCGAGCATCGACGAGCAACTGTCAGCCCAACATTCTAATTATGTTCAAGCTCCGCCGAAGCAGGGTACCAGTGGTTGAAGACATGTGCACCATTGACATGCAGAACGCCTTAGTACATGGCATCATTGTGCCCCCATGTTGGCAACCGGGATAAAGTGCCTTGCCCAAGGACATTACGTGGGTCGTCCCAGACAGGGATCAAACTCGGGACCTCTATCATAGAAGTCAAACAGTCTATCACTGAGAAAATGTGCTTTCTTTCCTGGCGGTATTCATATTTGTACGGCCAAACTGGGGTTGGATAACACGGAACACCAAAACATATAACACAAAATTTGTTCCCCATTGATTTTTGAAAGCAGTTATGGAAAGTTCAAAGAGCTCTTTCCTTTTTGTTTTTGGACAAGTGAGTATTTACTCAGTCATTTTTTGCAGACAGTGCTATTTTTAAGTGACCAAAGCACATGTTTCATTAAGTCCCAGAACATAACTAAAGCCGGATTTATTGATTAAACATCTCTGCATATAGCAAAGCAAAGTGTCTCAAATTAACCCATTCCAAAATGATAGTAGAGAGTAACCAAAGTTGGATAATTTAGGTATTTCCAAATGGTACTCTTATTCTCGCTCTCATTGTGCCTGAGGGTTAAATCTGAGATTGAAAAGATTTACCAATCTTACTCAGAGAAGATGAGTACAGAAAAGTACGAAATTAATCAGAAAATGAATTTTATTTGATGGTACTAATATTTGTACGAGCAAAACTGGTACTGGATTTATTTATTTATTTATTTATTTATTTATTTATTTATTTATTTATTTATTTATTAGGGTTTAACGACACATTAACAGCCAAGGTCATATTATGTCGGTGACAGTTGTATGGGTGGCGCAAGCCGGAGTACCCAGAGAGAACCACCGAGCAATGACGAGCAGCTGCCAGCTCCCCAACATAGTGCCTCCGCACTGTAGCACAGACAGGGTTAGATTGGTTGAAAACATGCGCACCATCGACGTGCAGTATGCCTTAGTACACAGCGTCTAGACCAGTGAAGGCAAATGCACGAAATCTTCAGAAGTTGTTCTACTATCCCTGCTCGACAGAACAGTATCTTTGTCAAGTGGCGTGACCGCGTGGGAACAACGTGGATCGCGTGGAAACTGCGGGGACGATTCGTCCCTACTCTATTCCCAATGAAATGCCGTTTCCATTCACTATTTACCTATCACCAGTCGAGTTTGGCATTATTTCTGTCTCTTTGATGAACTGTCCAGCTTTAAATATTTACACATTCACATGGGACAGACAGTTTTGAGGTAAACTGCTTATTTTAGACCCTCCCGGCAGAAACTAACAACTCGATCCGGAGGAGCATTTATTTATTTATTTATTGGTGGTTAAGGTCACATATTTATGCACACTGGCTAATCATGACCGCAACAATTTTACGGGTGGGGGAAGCCGGAGTACCCGGAGAGAACCACCGAGCAACGGCGAGCAACTGTCAGCTCCCCAACATACGAACTCCACACAAGCAGGGTTAGCATTGGTTGAAGACAAGTGCACGATCGACGTGCAGTACGCCTTAGTACACAACGTCACCGTGCCCCACGCGGGCAGTGGAGATGAAGTGTCTTGCCCAAGGACACAAGGTGGTTGCCGCAGGTGGGATTATCCGGTGGAGAAAAAGCCGTCATCTGGCTAATTTAACATTCAAATTGAACAGTTACAATGTCGGATATACTCCAATTATGTCCCGACCATGCAAGGCAGCAACTTGAAATTCTCAGAATGTTTTCCGCTGTCCCTGCCCGACAGTTTAGTATCTTTGTCAAGTGCCGCGCGTGAAATACCGTGGATCAGGTGGAAACCGAGGGCACGATTCGTCCCTACTTTATTCTCAATTCAATGACTTTTCCATTCATTATTTACCTGTCACCGGCTGAGTTAGGCATTATATCTGTCTATTTGATGAACTTTTCAACCTTAACTATTTGCGGCTTCATGTAGCACCACCAAAAGGCCACTGCACGGTTACCAATATATTCAGGGATTGATTTTACGAAAATAACAATTATTCCGACTATATCCACATGGGAACTCCTGAATATGCCGAGGGTTAAACTATTGATAATGACGTATAAAACAGAAGTTGTCATGCTATGTTTGCTGCATGTAGGAATAGAAACCATTCAGCGCTCAATGAATTAGAACGGAGAAAATTGTCACTTAAACCTACGGAATTCTGAAAAAATGAGAGGTTTTTTTCGACGGCACGAATTTTTATGCATTTGAGACAGGGATGGAGTTAAACTTTACAGCAACCTTATAACAGAAAATATTCTTGGAATTGAACTGTGAATCCGAATTTCGAAAGCATATTCGGATATTCTATTCCAAACTACCACTGCACGCTTATCAATATTCAGTGATTTTATGAAAATTAAAATTATTCCGACCGTACCCATATGGGCAGTCTCAAATCTGCCAACGGTTAAACTTTTAATAATGACATATAAAATAAAAGTTGTCATACTATGACTGCTGCATACAGCCATAGAAAACGTTCAGCGCTCAATCAATTAGGAATGGAGTAAATCGTCACTTGAACTTACCAAATTCTGAAAAACAATAGTTTTTTTTGGACTGCACCTATCTTTATGCAAACAGAACGAGCATAGGGTTAAACTTTACAACTAGACTTACAACAGCAAATATGCTCGGTAGGCAATTATAAATACGAACATGTAAATCATTTTTCGTTATTCCTTTCGAAAATGGAAGAAAAGTGAGCTCCAAATTAGCCGATTTTATGAAGAATTTTAGGGCACTCAAATTCAAGGCCGGAAAACTGGGTGAAGGTTAAATCTTTGAATAAAATATACAACAGCAAAATTGTTCTTGGATGAAGGCCCAATCCCCTCATGGAAAAGGTTTTGAGACAATATGGCTCCCGTGCTGAGAAAGTGCATGTAAACGTTGGCGAAAATAACAATTATTCCGACAGTACTCTTATGGGAAGTCTCAAATCTGCCAAGGGTTAAACTTTTAATAATAATATATAGAACAAAATTTGTCATACTTTGACTGCTGCAAGCAGCTATAGAAAAAATTCAGAGCTCAAGCTATTAGGAATGAAGTAAATCGCCACCTAAAGTTACCAAATTCTGAAAAATTGGAGTTTTTTTGGAAGGTACCTACTTTTTTATGCAACCAGAATGGGATAGGGTTAAACTTTACAACCAAACTTACAACAGCAAATATGCTCGGTAGTCAATTGTGAGTACGTACATGAAAAGTTTTTGAAATTAACCCTTTCCAAATTGATAGAAAAAAGCAACCAAAGATGGCTAATTTTGACATTTTCAAACGGTACTATTATTCTCACCCTCATTGTGCTTGAGGGTTAAATCTGAGATTAAGAAGTAAACTGTAACCTTCTTCCACAATCAATGTTGCATCTAGCCATATCAAAATAATTGTTACAACTACTTTGTAATTAGAGAAATTTGCCCTTGAAGTTGGCGAAAATAACAATTATTCCGACAGTACCCTTATGGGAAGTCTAAAATCTGCCAAGGGTTAAACTTTTAATAATAACATATAGAACAAAATTTGTCATACTTTGACTGATGCAAGCAGCTACAGAAAACATTCGGAGCTCAAGCAATTAAAAATGGAGTAACTCGCCACCTAAACTTATCAAATTCTTAAAAAATTGGAGTTTTTTAGGACGGTACCTACTTTTATGCAACCAGGATGGGATAGGGTTAAACGTTTCAACCAAACTTACAACAGCAAATATGCTCGGTAGTCAATTGTGAATACGTACATGGAAAGTGTTTGAAATTAACCCTTTCCAAAATGGTAGAAAAAGCAACCAAAGTTGGCTAATTTTGGCATTTTCAAACGGTACTCTTATCCTCGCCCTCATTAAGCTTGAGGGTTAAATCTGAGATTAAAAAGTAAACAGTAACTTTATTCCACAATCATTGTTGCATCTATCCAAACCAAAATAATTGTTACAACAACCTTGTTATTAGAGAAATTTGCCCTTGAAGTTGGACATTTTTGAAGAAAAAATCTATATTCATGTCATTTTTGGCCAGTGGGGGTTAATGTTGAAAGATTTGAGTGGTGATTGTGGTGTATCATATTATGCTCTAAATGTGTGGAAAATTTGAGCGAAATAACTGTAAACAATTTTGAGACATTGGAAAAATGGTGAAATTTTGAAGGTTTTGGCAGAATATTTTGAAAATATGCGTTTTCACAGATATGACGATACCGCATTTCACTAGATTTTATGACATTACATAAGTGTGCCAAATTTGGTCAAAATCGTACAACTTATTTTCGAGCAGTTCAACAGACAAAATTCAGGGAAGAAAAAAAAAAAAAAAAAAAAAAAATAGAGAAGAAAAAGATTGAAAAAGAAGAATAACAATAGTCTTTCCCAAACTGGGTTTGGGAAAGCCTAACAAAAGTTGTCATACTATGACTGCTGCATACAGCCATAGAAAACGTTCAGCACTCAATCAATTAGGAATGGAGTAAATCGTCACTAAAACTTTACAAATTCTGAAAACGAGACTTTTTTTGGACTGCACCTATCTTTATGCAAACAGAACGAGCATAGGGTTAAACGTTACAACCAAACTTACAACAGCAAATATGCTCGGTAGGCAATTGTAAATACGAACATGTAAATCATTTTTCGATATTCCTTTCGAAAATGGAAGAAAAGTGAGCTCCAAATTAGCCAATTTTATGAAGAATTTTAGGGCACTCAAATTCAAGGACCGAAAACTGGGTGAAGTTTAAAACTTTGAATAAAATATATAACAGCAAAATTGTTCTTGGATGAAGGCCCAATCCTCTCATGGAAAAGGTTTTGAGACAATATGACTCCAGTGCTGAGAAAGTGCATGTAAACGTTGGCGAAAATAACAGTTATTCTGACAGTACCCTGATAGGAAGTCTCAAATCTGCCAAGGGTTAAACTTTTAATAATAACATATAGAACAAAATTTGTCATACTTTGACTGCTGCAAGCAGCTATAGAAAACATTCAGAGCTCAAGAAATTAAAAATGGTGTAAATCGCCACCTAAATTTACCAAATTCTGAAAAATTGGAAATTTTTGGGACAGTACCTACTTTTATGCAACCAGAATGGGATAGGGTTAAACTTTACAACCAAAGTAACAACAGCAAATATGCTCCATAGTCAACTGTGAACACGTACATGACAAGTGTTTGAAATTAACCCTTTCCAAAATGATAGAAAAGGCAACCTAAAAGGGCTAATTTTGACATTTTCGAATGGTACTCTTATTCTCGCCCTCATTGTGCTAGAGGGTTAAATCTGAGATTAAGAAGTAAACAGTAACTTTCTTCCACAATCATTTTTGCATCTAGCCATACCAAAATAAATATTACAACTACCTTGTAATTAGAAATATTTGCTATCGTAGTTGGCGAAAATAACAACTATTCCGATAGTACCCTTATGGGAAGTCTCAAATATGCCAAGGGTTAAACTTTTAATAATAACATATAGAACAAAATTTGTCATACTTTGACTGCTGCAAGCAGCTATAGAAAACATTCAGAGCTCAATCATTTAAAAATGGAGTAAATCGTCACCTAAACTTACCAAATTCTGAAAAAAATTGGAGTTTGTTTGGACGGTACCTACTTTTATGCAACCAGAATGGGATAGGGTTAAACTTTACAACCAAACTTACAACAGCAAATATGCTCGGTAGTCAATTGTGAATACATACACCAAAAGTGTTTGAAATTAACCCTTTCCAAAATGATAGAAAAGGCAATCAAAACTGGCTAATTTTGGCATTTTCAAACGATACTCTTATTCTCGCCCTCATTGTGCTAGAGGGTTAAATCCGAGATTAAGAAGTAAACAGTAACTTTCTTCCACAATCATTGTTGCATCTAGCCATACCAAAATAATTATTACAACTACCTTGTAATTAAAAAAATTTGCTCTTGAAGTTGGCGAAAATAACAAATATTCCGATAGTACCCTTATGGGAAGTCTCAAATCTGCCAAGGGTTAAACTTTTAATAATAACATATAGAACAAAATTTGTCATACTTTGACTGCTGCAAGCAGCTATAAAAAACATTCAGAGCTCAAGCATTTAAAAATGGAGTAAATCGTCACCTAAACTTACCAAATTCTGAAAAAATTTGAGTTTTTTTGGACGGTACCTACTTTTATGCAACCAGAATGGGATAGGGTTAAACTTTACAACCAAACTTACAACAGCAAATATGCTTGGTAGTCAATTGTGAACAGATACAGCAAAAGTGTTTGAAATTAACCCTTTCCAAAATTTTAGAAAAGGCAACCAAAAATGGCTAATTTTGGCATTTTCAAACGGTACTCTTATTCTCGCCCTCATTGTGCTAGAGGGTTAAATCTGAAATTAAGACGTAAACAGTAACTTTCTTCTGCAATCATTGTTGCATCTATCCAAACCACATTAATTGTTACAACCACCTTGTTATTAGAGAAATGTACCCTTGAAGTTGGTCAATTTTGAAGAAGAAATCTATATTCATGTCATTTTTGGCCAGTGGGGGGTTAATGTTGAAAGATTTGAGTGGTGATCGTGGTGTATCATATTATGCTCTAAATGTGTGGAAAATTTGAGCTAAATAACTGTAAACAATTATGAGACATTCGGAAAATGGTGAAATTTTGAAGGTTTTTGCAGAATATTTTGAAAATACGCGTTTTCACAGATATGTCGATACCGCATTTCACTAGATTTTATGATATTACATAAGTGTGCCAAATTTGGTCAAAATCGTATATCTTGTTTTCGAGCAGTTCAACAGACAAAATTCAGGGAGGAAAAAAAAAAAAAAAAAAAAAAAATAGAGAAGAAAAATTTTGAAAAAGAAGAATAACAATAGTCTTTCCCAAACTGCGTTTGGAAAAGCCTAAAAATACTTTTAGTTAATTACTTAATTAATTACCATTTACCATGACAATCACAATCACACACACACAGATGTGACCGAGAGAGAGAGAGAGAGAGAGAGAGAGAGAGAGAGAGAGAGAGAGAGAGATTCACAGTTTACAGTTAGGAAAGAAACTTGAAACTCACCTTCAATGTCATTGTTAGTACGGGCGGCATGACCAAAAATACTCCATTCATGCAGACTGAACGTGGTGAAATAATGCCTCAAAAGTCTCCCGTATGTGAACATCTGGTAGGAATGGCAATGCTAATATTTGACGGACAAAGTCGTGCACTGGTCCTCCATCTCTGTAGGCTGCCTGAAGACCTACTCTCGTGACACAGAAAATAACAGTAAGAAGTTATTCAGAACACAGAGTAGAAAAACAATGGGTAGACAACAAGTTGTACCTGTATTATATTGATAAACAGTCCCTTAGAATATGTCTACCGACAATACAAATAAAGTCCCTAAAGAATGTGTATACTGGCAACTTGTTGAGGTCAATTTAATGACTACTCGAGCTTGTTGTTATAGTCGAGGTTACATTAAGTTGACTGCAAGAAGTTGTACCTATAATTAGGCTTTCCCAAACCCAGTTTGGGAAAGACTATTGTTATTCTTCTTTTTCAAAACTTTTCTTCTCTATTTTTTTTTAATTTTTTTTTTTTTAGGCTTTTCCCTCTGGAAAAGACTATTGTTTTTCTACGGATTATTATTATTTTTTTTTTTTTTTTTTTTTTTTTTTTTTTAGGCTTTTCCCTCTGGAAAAGACTATTGTTTTTCTACGGATTATTATTTTTTTTTTTTTTTTTTTTTTTTGGGGTTTTTTTTTTTTTTTCCACACATTTTGTCCGTACGATTCAGAAGCCATTTTCGAACCGATTTTCACGAAATTTTGCACACGCATAGAGGGGCACAAAATCTAAAAATGTACCCAAGCGGAATTTTCGATTTAACCCTTATTTCCTCAGAATTGGCAAAAAACTGCCAAAATTGGGGTTTATCGGCACTTTGTCGAAACACGTCTTGTAGATTTTTTTTATACATTCGTCATTGCTAGACCTGTCTGTGGCACGCCCTTTGATACACACGACATATCAGGCGATGCATATGGTAACCCTCCACAGGCTGGCAAACATCGAAATTTTGATGAAATAGGCCAGTTTCAGGCCCCCACCACACCCAAACAATACACGAGAGATAAATATAACTTTTTTTACTGGGAGTGGAATTCACCGAGGATCATTTTTGTCAGTAATAAGGGTGTTCAAAAAACCAAGCGTTAACCCGTTTTGGGGTGGTTAAACAGCAATACCCCCATAAAGCTCAAAAATTTGTATTTTCCGTGGATTTCTCTAAACGAGTCTTGTAGATTTTCAAGAAAAAATTGTCACTCCCAGGCCTTGGTGTGACAATAGAAGTTGCATGGACAAAATACTGCGGTGAGCATTTGTTAACCCTCCACGGGCTGCTAAAAGTCAAAATTGTGATAAAATGGGCTGTTTTTGGACGCCAAGAGCACCCAAACGTTATACCACAGAGAAAGGGGCCTTCATTTATCGGACGCAAAATTGATAGGAAAATATTTTTGAAAGTGGTAAGGGTATTCAAAATTTGACGTCTTAACCCATTTTGGGCTGGTTAAAGAGAGATACCCATTAAAATTTTAAAATCTCCATTTTCTGTGGATTTCTCTAACATCATCTTGTAGGTTTTCAAGAAAAATCGGCTATTTGCAGGTCTTGGTGTGACATTACAAGTCGCATGAACAAAATATTCCGGTCAGCATTAGTTAACCCTCCCCGGGCTGCTGAAGGTCAAAATTGCGATAAAATGGGCTGTTTTTACACACCAACAGCACCCAAAGGGTATACCACAAAGAAAAGTGCCTTCTTTTATCGCGCGTACAATTTATACAGAAACATTTTTGTAAGTAGTAAGGGTATTCAAAAGTCGACGCCTTAACCCATTTTGGGCAGGATAAAGAGAGATATCCCTTGAAAGCTTTAAATTCCCATTTTCTGTGAATTTCCCTAACGGTAACCTGTAAGGTTTCAAGACAAATTGACTATTCGTAGGTCTTTATGTGACATTACAAGTTGCATGGACAAAATACTCTGGTGAGCGTTTTTTAACCATCTACATGCTGCCAAGCATCGTAATGTTGTTAACATGGGACTGTTTTCAGACACGCACAGCACCTAATGTATACATGAGAGATAAACATAATCTCCTTTGTTTGAAATGGAATTCACAGAGGACCATTTTTGTAAGTAATAAAGGTATTCAAAAAGCCAAGCGTTAACCCCTGTTGGGGAGGTTAACAGGGATACCCATCAAAAGCTTAAAAAATCGTTTTCCCTGGATTTCTACAAACATTTTGTGGGTTTTTCAAGAGAAAATGGCCGTTGATAGGTCTTGGTGTCATATGACCAGTTGCATGGATCAAGTATTCTGGTAGGCATTTGTTAACCCTTCATGGGCTGCTGTATGTAAAAAAAATTGAGAAAATAGTCTGTTTTTGGACACCAAGAACATCAAATGGAAATGCCACATAGAAACGTAACTTCTTTTACCGGACGCAAAACTGATAGGGAAACATTGATATTGATATTAACCCATTCTACCATTAATGATGGGTTTTACCTAAACATTTTTTTATCAAACCCAAACCGAGTCATTTGAGACTACTATACTCACCTTTCTCATAACATCACTGAAGGAACGTTAGTGAGACAGTTAAAAACAATTCATCAGACACTGTGGGGTCAAGAAAAATCATGGAATCTAATCAGGAAAAGCCATGATTCTCCAGAATCATAAAGTCTAGTTTCATTTTAGGATTGCGCGTGTATATTCTTAGAAGATTCTCTGTGTGTTATTAATATACAGCGTCAGTCTTTGATCTCGTTTGGGACGATCAGTGATTAACACCTTTTCGACAAGAGCCATCAAAATTGAAAATAAAAAAAAAAATCAAATTTCACTAAAACCTTTTGTAGAATCGTGTTTTTCAGAAAACTCTTTCGTGATTGCATGTGTCGTTTTCAAAATTCCGATCAGTAATCACGAAATTATAAATATGTTGTTGTCAATAACAAAATTGAAAGCATGTCCGTCAAACTTGCATGACGTCAGAACTCGACTCGGGTGAAATACTGCAGTGATGCAGTGAAAGTTCGAGAGTAATAAACGCTGATATCGCAGTAGGCTTTAAACTGTCCATGGAATGGTCCTAAAATCATGTTTATATTTGCAGTTTTACTGCAAATAGGTTTCCCGTTGTTTCTTGTTGAAGTGTTGTTTCCGTCAAGGCCAAGTACCATAGAAAATTTGGAACACCGAGCAGTGGGCCTGCCCCATGAACACCTGCCTGTTATTAAAATTAATTAGCGGGGACATCTGCCCCCCCCCCCCCTTCCTGCTGTTTTTTTTTTACCTAGGACACCTGCCCCCTATTGTTTCTTTTACCTAGGACACGTGCCCCCAATGGGGAGGGGCCCGTTAGCAAACAAACGGGGACAGGTGTAGTTGGTGTTTTTCACCAACTACACCTGCCCCCGTTTGTTTGCTAACGGGCCCCTCCCCATTGACCTTTCTATCTTTAGAAGCACCCGGGCCGACGGGGAGAGGGCGTGGTTGTGAGCATGGCTAGATTTCGCTGAAGGAAGGTACCCTCAAATCTGGGTCGAAAGTGGCGAAAATGACAAAAGGCTACTTCAACGTATGGTAACGGTATAAACTTCAGACGATCTGGGCGATGTACAGACGAAAGATCATACCTTAGAGCCGGTTAGGTAATTTGGCACAAAAAACTCTGATTTTATGCTCAATCGCTGCTCTACAGTAGTCTACAATAGTGCCCAATTCCATTCCAAACTGATAGAGTCGGGACGAATAGTACTCTCACTTTCCACGCGATGCGTGGTGTTCTCCACGCGGTCTCGACATTTGTAACAGATGCCAAAATGTCGGCCAGGGTGCGTAGAACAAGTTCTGAAAATTAGAAGTCGCTGCCTTCGGCGGTCTGGACACGGTTCGTGTTTGTGAGAAGTGCAATTTTAATGTCAAATTGGCAAATTTTCGTTAATCGTTTCCTGCCAAAACACCTACACACCGCCGATTTCTTTTCACTGCAACTTCTTCCGATTATGTAAGGTTTAAAGATAGTGTCAGGATCCCCCCCCCCCCCCCGCACCGAAACCTGGGACTTTATGCTCAATCGCAGCTCCACAGTCGTCTACAACACTGCCCATTTCCATTCTGAACTGATAGAGTCGGGACGAATAGTACTTTCTCCTTCCAAGCGATGCGTGGTGTTTTCCAGGCGTCTCGGACGCTCCAAACAGATCCCAAAATGTCGGCCAGGGTTCGTAGAACAAGTTCTGAAAATTTCAAGTCGCTGCCTCCAGTGGTCTGGACACGGTTCGTGTATGTCAGAAGTGCTATTTTAATGTCCAATATGCAAATCTTCGTCAATCTTTTCCTGCCTGCCAGAAACCCAATCACCGCCAATTTCTTTTCACTTTAAACTTCTGACGATTCTCTTAGGTTTAAAGGTTGTGTTGGGATCCCTGGGTGGCGGTCTTAAACAAGCAACTTCCATTTACAGAGAGAGGGGGAGGGGTGGGGGGTGGGGGCTCTAAAGGAGTCTGCGCCCATTCACGACGTCTTTTTTCGAACTGGCTTGAAAAGGAAGGACCAAATTCAGACAGTTACCTCCTCTCTTCAAAACGCTATATCCCAACCAATTCTAGGCAGATTTCCATGAAATTTTCACTCGTTGTTCATGGATAGTTGCGGCATCACTTTCCATGAAGAGCGATACGAATTTCGCATTTCGTCACGTCGAATTAGAAAAGAGCGCATGCGCATGGATTTCTCTGAAACATCTTATAGATTTTAAGTAAAAATGGCCATTCGCACTTTTTGGTTTGAAATTGCAAGTTGCATGAATAAATATGCCTGTTAGCACATGTTAACCCTCTACAATTGGCCAGACATCAATATTTTGGATACATTTGAGATAAAATTGACCATTTTCAAATAGACAGAGCACTCAAAGGGTATGTGTCAAACAAACATAACTCCTTTTGTCGGTCATTAACTTGTGGGACGACGATATTGATATTAACCCACTCTACCATTAATGATGGTTTTTACCTAAACAATTTTTTTTTATAAAACTGAGTCATTTGAGACTACTATAACCACCTTTCTCATAACATCAATGAAAGAACTTCAGTGAGACAGTTAAAAACAATTCATCAGACACTGTGGGGGCATGAAAAATCAAGGAATCTCATCGGGAAAAGCCATGATTCTCCAGAATCATAAAGTCTAGTTTTTTGGGGTTTTTTTTTTTTTTTTTTTTTTTTTCCACACATTTTGTCCGTATGATCCAGAAGCCATTTTCGAACCGATTTTCACGAAATATTGCACACGCATAGAGGGGCACAAAATCTAAAAATGTACCCAAGCGGAATTTTCGATTTAGCCCTTATTTCGTCAGAATTGGCAAAAAACTGCCAAAATTGGGGTTTATCGGCACTTTCTCGAAACATGTCTTGTAGATTTTTTTTATACATTCGTCGTTGCTAGACCTGTCTGTGACACACCCTTTGGTAGACATGACATATCAGGCGATGCATATGGTAACCCTCCACAGGCTGCCAAACATCGAAATTTTGATGAAATAGGCCGGTTTCATGCCCCCACTGCACCCAAACAATACACGAGAGATAAACATAACTTCCTTTATTGGGAGTGGAATTCACCGTGGATCATTTTTGTCAGTAATAAGGGTGTTCAGAAAACCAAGCGTTAACCCATTTTGAGCTCGTTAAACAGCAATACCCCCAAAATGCTCAAAGGTTTGTGTTTTCCGTGGATTTCTCTAAACGAGTCTTGTAGATTTTCAAGAAAAATTGGTCACTCTCAGGTCTTGGTGTGACATTACAAGTTGCATGGATAAAATATTCCGGTCAGCATTAGTTAACCCTCCCCGAGCTGCTAAACGTAAAAATTGTGATAAAATGGGCTGTTTTTAGACGCCAACAGCACCCAAATGGTATACCAGAGAGAAAGGGGCCTTCATTTATCGGACGCAAAATTGATCGGAAAATATTTTTGAAAGTGGTAAGGGTGTTCAAAATTTGACGTCTTAACCCATTTTGGGCTGGTTAAATAGAGATACCCATTAAAATCTTAAAATACATGTTTTCTGTGGATTTCTCTATCAACATTTTGTAGGTTCTCAAGAAAAAAACGGCTATTTGCAGGTCTTGGTGTGACATTACAAGTTGCATGAACAAAATATTCCGGTCAGCATTAGTTAACCCTCCCCGGGCTGTTGAAGGTCAAAATTGTGATAAAATGGGCTGTTTTTGGACACCAACAGCACCCAAAGGGTACACTACAAAGAAAAGTGCCTCCTTTTATCGAGTGCACAATTTATACGGAAACATTTTTGTAAGCAGTAAGGGTATTCAAAAGTCGACGTCTTAACCCATTTTGGGCAGACTAAAGCAAGATATCCCTTGAAAGCTTTAAATTCCCATTTTCTGTGAATTTCCCTAACGGTAACTTGTAGTGTTTCAAGACAAATTGACTATTCGTAGGTCTTTATGTGACATTACAAGTTGCATGGACAAAATACACAGGTGAGCGTTTATTAACCATCTACAAGCTGTCAAGCATCGTAATTTTGTTAACATGCGGCTGTTTTCAGACACGCACAGCACCCAATGTATACATGAGAGATAAACATAATCTCCTTTGTTGGAAGTGGAATTCACAGAGGACCATTTTTGTAAGTAATAAGGGTATTAAAAAAACCAAGTGTTAACCCCTGTTGGGGAGGTTAATATGGATACCCATCGATAGCTTAAAAAATCGTTTTCCCTGGATTTCTTTACAAACATTTTTTGGGGTTTCCAAGAGAAAATTGCCGTTGATAGGTCTTGGTGTCATATGACCAGTTGCATGGATAAATTATTCTGGTAGGCATTTGTTAACCCTCCATGAGCTGCTAAATGTAAAAAAAAATTGAAGAAATAGTCTGTTTTTGGACACCAACAAATGCCACAGAGAAACGTAACTTCTTTTACCGGACGCAAAACTGAGAGGGAAACATTGATCTTGATATTAACCCATTCTACCATTATTGATGGGTTTTACCTAAACATTTTTTTTTTATCAAACCCAAACCAAGTCATTTGAGACTACTATACTCACCTTTCTCATAACATTAATGAGGGAACTTCAGTGAGACAGTTAAAAACAATTCATCAGACACTGTGGGGTCATGAAAAATCATGGAATCTAATCGGGAAAAGCCATGATTCTCCAGAATCATAAAGTCTATTTTTTTTTGTTTTTTTTTCCACACATTTTTGTCCGTACGATTCAGAAGCCATTTTCGAACCGATTTTCACACAATTTGGCACACGCATAGAGTGGCAAAAAATCTAAAAATGTACCCAAGCGGAATTTTCGATTTAACCCTTATTTCGCCAAAATTGGCAAAAAACTGCCAAAATTGGGGTTTATCGGCACTTTCTCGAAACACGTCTTTAGGATTTTTTTTAAACATCCATCATTGCTAGACCTGCCTGTGATACGACCTTTGATACACACGAGATATCAGGCGATGCATATGGTAACCCTCCACAGGCTGCCAAACATCGAAATTTTGATGAAATGGGCTGTTTTCGGGCCCCCACAGCACCCAAACAAAACACGATAGATACACATAACTGCTTTTATTGGAAGTGAAATTCACTAAGGATCATTTTTGTAAGTAATAAGGGTGTTCAGAAAACCAAGCGTTAACCCGTTTTGGGCTGGTTAAACAGCAATACCCCCAAAAATCTCAAAACTTCATGTTTTCCGTGGATTTCTCTAGACGAGTCTTGTAGATTTTCAGGAAATATTTGTCACTCCCAGGTCTTGGTGTGACATTACATGTTGCATGGACAAAATATTCCAGTCAGCATTAGTTAACCCTCCCCGAGCTGCTAAACGTAAAAACTGTGATAAAATGGGCTGTTTTTGGACACCAACAGCACCCAAACGGTATACCACAGAGAAAGTGGCCTTCATTTATCGGACGCAAAATTGATCAGAAAATATTTTTGTAAGTGGTAAGGGTATTCAAAATTAGACGTCTTAACCCATTTTCGGCTGGTTAAAGAGAGATACCCATTAAAACCTTAAAATACCCTCTTTCTGTGGATTTCTCTAAAAACATCTCGTAGGTTTTCAAGAAAAAATCGGCTATTTGCAGGTCCTGGTGTGACATTACAAGTTGCATGGACAAAATATTCCGGTCAGCATTAGTTAACCCTCCCAGGGCTCCTCAACATCAAAATTGTGATAAAATTGGCAGTTTGTGGACACCAACAGCATCCAATGGGTACACCACAAAGAAAAGCGCCTCCTTTTATCGAGTGTACAATTTATACAGAAACATTTGTGTAAGTAGTAAGGGTATTCAAAAGTCGAAGTCTTAACCCATTTTGGAAGGCTAAGAGAGATATCCCTTAAAAGCTTTAAATTCCCATTTTATGTGAATTTCCCTAACAGTAACTTGTAGGGTTTCAAGAAAAATTAAATATTCGTAGGTCTTTATGTGACATTACAAGTTGTAGGGACAAAATACTCCAGTGAGCGTTTATTAACCATCTACAAGCTGCCAAGTATCGTAATTTTGTTGACATGGGCTGTTTTCGTACACGTACAGCACCCAATGTATACACTAGAGATAAACATAATCACCTTTGTGGGAAGTGGAATTCACAGAGGACTATTTTTGTAAGTAATAAGGGTATTCAAAAAACCAAGCGTTAACCCCTGTTGGGGAGGTTAACAGGGATACCCATCGAAAGCTTAAAAATCGTTTTCCCTGGATTTCTTTACAAACATCTTGTAGGGTTTTCAAGAGAAAATGGCCGTTGATAGGTCTTGGTATCACATTACCAGTTGCATAGATAAATTATTCTGGTAGGTATTTGTTAACCCTCCATGGGCTGCTAAATGTCAAAAATTTTGAAGAAATAGTCTGTTTTTGGATACTAACAACATCAAATGGAAATGCCACAGAGAAACGTAACTTCTTTTACTGGACGCAAAACTGATAGAGAAACAATTTTGTAAGTAGTAAGGATATTCAAAAATCGAGGTCTTAACCCATTGTCGACTGGTTAAGGAGATATACCCCTCAAAAGCTTAAAATTCCCGTTTTCTGTGGATTTCTCCAAAAGATCTAGCACGTTTTAAAGAAAAATTGACCATTTGCAGGTCTTTGAGTGACATAACAAGCTGCATGGACAAAATATTCCAGTAAGCAATTATTAACCCTCCAGAGCCTGGAAAGTATAGACATTTTGAGAAAATGGGCTGTTTTGGGGCACCCATAACACTCAATGTGTACCTGCGTGATAAGTTAACCTTCCTTATTGGAAGTGAAATTCACTGAGGATCATCTTTGTAAGTAATGAAGGTATTCACAAAACCAAGCATTACCCCGTTTTGGGCTGGTTACAGAGCAATACCCCTCAAAAGGTTAAAAATTCATATTTTCCGAGGATTTCTCTAAAAGCCTCTCGTAGGTTTTCAAGACAAATATTGGCCATTCTCATTTGAGACTACTATACTGACCTTGTATGAACTCAAAAGTAAGTGTATATTTATTTATTATCAAGAATAACCACCCATAAGTTCCACTCTCACCGTGTCCCGCTTCATCGGTCGCCAGCGGTTGATTTATCCAAACAAAATTACCAAGGTTACCACCTCCCCCTGCCTCTTTCTCCAACCAAACACACATTGAAAGGTACGCCTCACCTCGTATTCCACACTGCCCTGCATGATATCATTTATTATTTATTTATTGGTGTTTAAGGGCATCTACTTATGCACAATGGCTAATCTACGGGTGGAGGAAGCCTCAGTACCTGGAGAGAACCACCGAGCAAAGACGAGCAGCTGCCAGCTTCCCAACTTCGTAACTCCGAACTGCAGCACAGGCAGGCTTAGATTGGTTGAAGACATGCATACCGTCGACGTGCAGTACGCCTTAGTACATGGCGACATCGTGCCCCCATATGGAGTATCAGAGTTAAGTGCCTTGCCCAAGGACACAGCATGGGAGTTCGAATTGATCGCTCAGACGGCCACCCATCCAATGATTAACCAGGCTCAACATTGCTTAACTTCGGTGATCTGAAGAGAACCGGCTACCACAATGCCACCGCTCCGCGACTGCATGATAAGAAAGCAGTAAATAACGTTAGCTACAGTGGGATCAGTTACTTATAATATCAAATAGTGTTGACACTATAGCGTTTCCCCGACAGTGGGTCCAGGTATATAATAGTCTGTAAAACGGCTATACACTGCCCCTCCTCCGCCCCAGAGTGGCGACGTGGCAGTATATATCCATCTTACTGACGCTATGTTGTGCCTAAGGAACCTTACAATAAAAGGTGGGGATCCCCAACATGGGAAGGGGTGGGGGGCAGGTATATTTACTACTCTGTAGGTTATCAAATGCAGTGGTGCATGGCGCCAACATTCCCCCGGCAGTGGGGCTAGATATATACTAGTTTGTAAGACGGTTATACTCCCCTTCTCCGTCCCAGGGTATATTTTATCTACACATATGTACAAACAACACTTCCTATTTTCGTATGTAATTATTATAACTTCATGTTTGTCGTTGAATGTATGGATATCTTCATTGTAATAAATAAAACTAATCCAACGGGGAAAAACCAATTGGAGAGAAATTTACTTCTGCTATTAACAGACAGGTGATAGGTAAGCTCTGCAAGGTGTGAAAAAATGACATAATCATGCATAACAACTGTGGTCTAATAGGAGATAATTGATACAGGGACTATACATGACATGCTCAAGAATTTAAAGTTCACATTTTCTGTGGATATCTTCAACTGGTTCTTACAGATGTTTAAGAACAAATAAACCCTGGAGAAGAAGTATTCTCGCAAGCCTTCATTAACTCCCCACAAACCGTCAGCTATCGAAATTTTAGGTAAATTTGAAATACAATGGGCTATTTATATTAGACGCTGATTCTCAGACGCTGATATTAATATTAACCCTCTCCACAAACAATGATGATTTAACCCAAACCTTCTTTTATCACACTGGGTCATTTGAGACTATTATACCCACTTTTCTCAAGACATCAATAAAAATACTTTAATGATACAATTAAAAACAATTCTTCTTACACTCCAGGGTCATAAAAAATCATGGATGTTTATTAACCCTCTACAGACTGCCAAGCATCGTAATTTTGTTGAAATGGGATGTTTTCAGACACGCGCAACACCCAACGTGTACCTGGGAATTACCCATAATCTCCTTTGTTGGAAGTGGAATTCACCGAGAACCATTTTTGTAAGTAATAAGGGTATTCAAAAAACCAAGCGTTAACCCCTTTTGTGGTTGTTAATAGTGATACCCATCAAAGGCTTAAAAATTTATGTTTTCCCTGGATTTCTTTACAAACATCTGGTAGCATTTTCAAGAGAAAATGGCCATTGATAGGTCATGGTGTCACATTACCAGGTGATTGGAGAAATTATTCCGATAAGCATTTGTTAACCCTCCATGGACTGCTAAATGTCAAAATTTTGAAAAAATAGCCTGTTTTTGAACAACAACAACATCAAAAGGGAATGCAACAGAGAAACGTAACTTCTTTTACCGGACACATAACTGACAGAGAAACATTTTTGTAAGTTGTAAATGGATTCAAAAATCGAGGTCTGAACCCATTTTTGACTGGTTAAGGAGATATACCCCTTAAAAGCTTAAAATTCCAGTTTTCTATGGATTTCTCAACAAAAAAAAATTCAAGAACAATTGACCATTCGCAGGTTTTCGAGTGACATTACAAGCATGAACAAAATGTTTCGGTAAACATTTGTTAACCCTCCAGAGGCTGCCAAGCATAGAATATTTGGAGAAAATGGGCTGTTCTTGGGCAACCATAACACCAAATGTGTACCTACGAGATAAACATAACCTCCTTCATTGGAAGTGGAATTCACCGTCGATCATTTTTGTAAGTAATGAAGGTATTCACAAAACCAAGCATTAACCCTTTAGAACTGGTTACAGGGAGATACCCCTCAAAAGGTTAAACATGTGTGTTATCTGAGGATTTCTTTAAAAACATGCCGTAGATTTTCAAGAAAAAATGGCCATTCTCTGATCTTAGTGTGACATTACAAGTTGCATGTACAAAATATTCCTGTAAGCATTTGTTAACCCTATGCAGGTTCTCAAACATCAAAATGTTGATAAAATGGGTTGTGTTTGCGTACCCACAGCACCCTAAGTTGGGAGGAGAGATCAAAATAAGTGGAAGTAGAATTCACTGAGAATTATTTTTGGAAGTAATAAGAGTATTCAAAAAACAACACTTAACCCGTTTTGGGCTGGATAAACAATGATACCCATCAAAAGCTTAAAATTCATGTTCTCCCTGGATTTCTCTGAAAACATCTTGTAGATTTTAAAGAAAAAAATGGCCATTCACAGTTCTTGGTGTGACATTACAAGTTGCATGAATAAATATTCCTGTTAGCACTTGTTAACCCTCTACAAGCTGCCAGACATCAATATTTGGGATACATTTGAGATAAAATGAACCATTTTGAAATTGACACAGCACTCAGTGGGTATGTGTCAAACAAACATAACTCCTTTTGTCGGTCATTGACTTGTTGGAAGACGATATTGACATTAAACCAGTCCACCGTTAATGATGGTTTTTACCTAAACAATTTTTTATCAAACTCTGTCATTTGAGATTACTATCTTCACCTTTTTCATAACATCAATGAAGGGACTTCAGTGAGACAGTTAAAAACAACAAGACACTGTGGGGTCATGAAAAATCATGGAATCTCATCCGGAAAAGCCATGATTCTCCAGAATCATAAAGTCTAGTTTATTTTTATTTTTTTTTTCCTCCCTGAATTTTGTCTGTTGAACCTCTCGAAAACAAGTTGTACGATTTTTACCAAATTTGGCACACTTATGTAATGTCATAAAATCTAGTGAAATGCGGTATCGTCATATCTGTGAAAACGCGTATTTTCAAAATATTCTGCCAAAACCTTCAAACTTTCACCACTTTTCGAATGTCTCAAAATTGTTTACAGTTATTTCGCTCAAATTTTCCACACATTTAGAGCATAATATGATACACCACAATCACCACTCAAATCTTTCAACGTTAACCCCCACTGGCCAAAAATGACTTGAATATAGATTTTTTCTTCAAAATTGACCAACTTCAAGGGAAAATTTCTCTAATAACAAGGTTGTTGTAACAATTATTTTGGTTTGGATAGATGCAACAATGATTGCGGAATAAAGTTACTGTTTACTTTTTAATCTCAGAATTAACCCTCAAGCACAATGAGGGCGAGGATAACAGTACCGTTTGAAAATGTCAAAATTAGCCAACTTTGGTTGCTTTTTCTATCATTTTGGAAAGGGTTAATTTCAAACACTTTTCATGTACGTATTCACAATTGACTACTGAGGAGCATATTTGCTGTTGTAAGTTTGGTTGTGAAGTTTAACCTTATCCCATTCTGGTTGCATAAAAGTAGGTACCATCCAAAAAAAATCCAATTTTTTCAGAATTTGGTAAGTTTTGGTGGCGATTTACTCCATTTTTAATTGCTTGAGCTCTGAATGTTTTCTATTGCTGCTTGCATCAGTCAAAGTATGACAAATTTTGTTCTATATGTTATTATTAAAAGTTTAACCCTTGGCAGATTTGAGACTTCCCATAAGGGTACTGTCGGAATAATCGTTATTTTCGCCAACTTCAAGGTCAAATATCTCTAATTACAAAGTAGTTGTAACAGTTGTTTTCATATGGCTAGATGCAACAATGACTGTGGAAGAAAGTAACTGTTTACTCCTTAATCTCAGATTTAACCCTCAAGCACAATGAGGGCGAGAATAAGAATACCGTTTGAAAATGCCAAAATTTGCCATCTTTGGTTGCTTTTTTCTATCATTATGGAAAGGGTTAATTTCAAAAACTTTTCATGTACGTATTCACAATTGACTACCTAGCATATGTGCTGTTGTAAGTTTGGTTGTAAAGTTTAACCCTATCCCATTCTGGTTGCATAAAAAAGTAGGTACCTTCCAAAAAAACTCCAATTTTTCAGAATTTGGTAACTTTAGGTGGCGATTTACTCCATTTTTAATCGCTTGAGCTCTGATTTTTTTCTATAGCTGCTTGCAACAGTCAAAGTATGACAAATTTTGTTCTATATGTTATTATTAAAAGTTTAACCCTTAGCAGATGTGAGACTTCCCATAAGGGTACTGTCGGAATAATTGTTATTTTTACCAATGTTTACATGCACTTTCTCAGCGCCGGATCCATATTGTCTCAAAACCTTTTCCATGATAGGACTGGGCCTTCATCCAAGAACAATTTTGCTGTTATATATTTTATTCAAAGATTTAACCTTCACCCAGTTTTCTGGCCTTGAATTTGAGTGCCCTAAAATTCTTCATAAAATTGGCTAATTTGGAGCTCACTTTTCTTCCATTTTCGAAAGGAATATCGAAAAATGGTTTACATGTTCGTATTTACAATTGCCTACCGAGCATAGTTGCTGTCGTAAGCCTAGTTGTAAAGTTTAATCCTACGCACGTTCTGTTTGCATCAACATAGGTGCAGTCCCAAAAAACTATCGTTTTTCAGAATTTGGTTAGTTTAAGTGACGATTTACTCCATTCCTAATTGATTGAGCGCTGAACGTTTTCTATGGCTGTATGCAGCAGTCATAGTATGACAACTTTTGTTTTATATGTCATTATTAAAAGTTTAACCGTTGGCAGATTCGAGACTGCACATATGGGTACGGTCGGAATAATTGATATTTTCATTAAATCACTGAATATTGATAAGCGTGCAGTGGTAGTTTGGAATAGAATATCCGAAAATGCTTTCAAAATTCGGATTCACAGTTCAATTCCAAGAATATTTTCTGTTATAAGGTTGCTGTAAAGTTTAACGCAATCGCTGTCTCAAATGCATGAAAATTGGTGCCGTCGAAAAAAAACCTCTCATTTTTTAAGAATTCCGTAGGTTTAAGTGACAATTTACTCCATTCCAAATTCACTGAGCGCTGAATGTTTTCTATACCTGCATGCAGCAAGCATAGCATGACAACTTCTGTTTTATACGTTATTATTAATAGTTTAACCCTTGGAATATTTAGGAGTTCCCATGTGGATATAGTCGGAATAATTGTTATTTTCGTAGAATCAATCCCTGAATATACTGGTAACCGTGCAGTGGCCTTTCGGTGGTGCTACATGAGGCCGCAAATAGTTAAGGTTGAAAAGTTCATCAAATAGACAGATATAATACCTAACTCAGCCGGTGACAGGTAAATAATGAATGGAAAAGTCGTTGAATTGAGAATAAAGAAGGGACGAATCGTGCCATCGGTTTCCACCAGATCCACGGTATTTCCACGCGCGGCACTTGACAAAGAGACTAAACTGTCGGGCAGGGACAGTAGAAAACATTCTGAGAATTTCAAGTTGCTGCCTTGCATGGTCGGGACATAATTGGAGTATATCCGACATTGTAACTGTTCAATTTGAATGTTAAACTAGAGAAACAGAATTTACTGCATCCAGTAAATTCAAGTCTGTGTGAAAAGGGTTAAAGTATCAGGAATAAACTCTACAGAAAGAGAATTTATGGAGGCTTATTTTCTGGAGTAAAATATTTTTTAACAAATCAGAAATGGGTTTTCCTTAACAGTATTTACAGATATTCATACAGGAATCAGAACAATTTTTATAAGAAACCAGAAAAGGCATATATGTGACCAGCATTCAAAGGGTTCGATACACGAATCAGAAATGAAAATTTTTGGCTCTGCCCACTAATTTGAGTGATGAAATACATTCCTAAACTTTAGAAATACATTAAGGTGTAAATGCATTTCCCAGTCATTCTTAATAATATGCACTTGATGACCCCATTCAGGTGGACCATATATTGAATCTCCAGCAATTTTTAACTCAGTCGTAGTTCCATGTATACATCTACATTGAAGAATGAGCGCAACCCACTTTGAAATAATGGCTCCACCAACTTCAGATCTGTCATTCAGATCAAACGGGTGCAAAAAACATAGATGAGTGCAAACTGGGTATTGTTAACCAGCATGCCAAAATGCATAGAGATTGGACGATCCGTATTTGAGTTGTCGCGCTGACAAAGGGTGCATAGACTCTATATCGGAGATATTGTCATAAAAACCTTAAGAAACCCAAGAGCTCATTTGAAGGCCTACCCTTAAAAGGGTATCTAGTGACCTAAACAAGGCATACATAAAACTAGAACTTCTCTAATAAATTAATTTTAAACAGTCATGGCACTAACACTGTTAACAGTACAGTCAACTGTGTCAGTATTGCATCTTTTACCGGCATCCTGACAGTTTTGTGATAAGTTTCAATAACAAATCTTCAGTGTAGTTTTACAATTACATGTACACTGGAATTCTTCATGATCAAGTTGTTTGTTTTTATATTAACTTGGTTTGGGAATTAATTCTGTACAATGAGATTAAATAAACAGATCGTGTTATTGTATGTGACAGTCACAGCTTACTCCCTAACTGCTTTTTGTGAAATTCATTCATGGAGAAAATATTCATACAGGAATCAGAACAATTTTTCTAAGAAACCCGAAAAGGCATATATGTGCACACCATTTATAGGGTTCGGTCAAGGAATGAGAAATTGACATTACTGCCGCTGCCATTTGAATGATGAGATACACATATAATCTTCAGAATTGCATTAATTGGTATAAAGTGACTTTCCTAATAGGTCGCAAAAAATATGCATTTAATGACATCTCTTGACCGCATAGAGGTGGACCACATTTTGAACCTCCAGCAAGTTTCAACTCACTTGGTATAGGTAGTATTTCTATAGGTCACACCAAGCCTGAAGTATGAGCAAAAACTACTTTATAACTAAAAAAAAACCCGGCTATGGTGTGTGGCACATCCTCCCATGGTCCTTTATAACTGTGTGAAGTTTGATGACTGTGGCCCTAACAGTCTTCGAGTTATTGGCTCGGGCACACACACACATGGACACACGCACGGACGGACACAAGCACACTTCAATCACTATATGCCACCCGACTTTAGTCGGGGGGGGGGGGGGGACATAAAAGGAAATCTTTGAGTCCCAGAGTGGGTCTGACTGAACCCAAAAATATTTGTGCTCATAGCACAGTGATAACAAAGGCACCCAAATACACTCATTCCAGTCACAAGGTGATAACAAAGGTACCCCAAGAAGTTTTGTGAAGATCGGTTCATAAATACAGACTCTAACCCGAGCCGTATTAACATATGCGCTTACTGTGTATAAGTAACACTGAACAAATCAAAGTTCATCTAATTTGCATAATTTCCGCACGAGAAAAAAAAACCCCGTATTATATGTGATGTATTCCATGTTACTAAACATTCCTACAAAAAATTATTCAAATCAGAACTTTCATACAGAAGTTCTGTACAAAAAACTGATTGCACTAACTTTGGTACAAAATGGCTGCTGGCGGCTATATTGAATTTTGGACCGCACCCCAAAACACTCGTTCTCTTACCACGGTGATAACAAAAGGTACCCAAGAAGTTTCGTAAAGATCGGTTCATAAATACAGCCTCCAGCCTGTGCCGTATAGAAGTTGTGTACAAACAAAAAACTGGTTGGACCTAATTTCGGTACAAAATGGCCACTGGCAGCCATCTTGAATTTTGGACCGCACCCAGAAACACTTGTTATCGTCCTAATGTGATAACAAAGGTATCCAAGGAGTTTTGTGAAGATCGGTTCATAAATTCAGCCTCCAGCCCGAGTTTTGTTTGTTGGTGGTTAACGTCACATATTTATGCACCATGGCTAATCGTGACACAACATGGAGATGAAGTCAAGTTTAGTCAATCGTTGATCTACATGTTGCCCATTTTAGAGGACTTTCATCCCAAGCATTGGTGACTGCTCCAGCCCAAGTCGTGTTGACACGTGCACTTACTGTGTATTAGTAGCACTGAATAAATCAAAAGTTCATCCAATTTGCATAATTTCTGCTCTAGAAAAACAAACCCATACTATGTGATGTATCCCATGATACTAAAGATTCATACAAAAAATTATTCAAATCAGAACTTTCATACATAAGTTCTGTACAAAAAAACTGATGCACTAACTAAAGTACAAAATGGCTGCTGGTGGCCATCTTGAATTTCAGACTGCACCCAAAACCACTAGTTCTCATCCCACGTTGATAACAAAGGTACCCAAGAAGTTTCGTAAAGATCAGTTCATAAATACAGCCTCTAGCCGAGCCGTATTGGCATTTGCAGTTACAGTGCTGAAAGTAACATTAAATAGATCAAAGTTAGTCTAATTGGTATAATTTATGTACGAGGAAAAAGAACCGTATTATATGTGATGTATCCCGCGGTACTAAACATTCACACACAAAAATTATTCAAATCAGCGCTTTCATATGGAAGTTCGGCGCAAAAATCTGATGGTACCTAATTTTGTACAAAATGGCTGCCAGCGGCCATCTTGAATTTCAGAACAGACCCCAAAACACTCGTTCTCGTCCCACGGTGATAACAAAGGTACCCAAGAAGTTTCGTAAGGATCGGTTCATAAATACGGCCTCTTGCCCGAGCCGTATTGGTATTTGCACTTACAGTGCTGAAAATAACGCTAATTAAATCAAAAGTTAGTCTAATTTGCATAATTTACACACGAGAAAAAAAGGTGTTATATGGAATGTATTCCATGATAATAAACATTCATACAAAAAATTATTCAAATCAGAGCTTTCATATGGAAGTTCTGCGCCAAAAAAAATCTGATTGCACCTAATTTTGTACAGAATGGCTGCCAGTGGCCATCTTGAATTTTGGACCGGGCCCCAAAACACTTGTTCTCGCTTCACAGTGACAACAAAGGTACCCAAGAAGTTTTGTTTCATAAATACGGCCTCTAGCCTGAGCCATGTGTACGGCACGACAGACGGACAGACAGACGACGGGCCATGACAATACCTCGAATTTGGCTTCGCCAAAGTTGAGTTAAAAATTGGACTAAGTTTAACAACCAGTAGTTCTGTAAAATATAGAAGCAAGTCAAAATTCTGACAATACGCACACATCTGGAAAATGTAGAAACATCCTGTGAAATAAAAAAGTAATACCTTGAAAATTACAGGAGGCCTCACGGGGCCTGAAGCGCTCATCTTGAACAAAACACAATTTAAACAGAGTCCAAGAATGAGCACATTAAACAAGCCATCTCCATAGGCTACACTCTCAATTCTTGAGTCCCTCAGGAGAAACAAAAATAATACGGGCATCATGCCTTTTCCTCAGTTGATCATAAAGTAAAATGTTGAGCTCCCCAATGAAGCCCCTTGATACAACCTTTGTGGATTAAACTTAGTTACACACCTCTAGAGGGTACTGAAGACAAAATTTTTAATTCTTCAGCAAAATGGCCAATTTCATAGGGCGCCCAAATATTAACACAAGCTCTCAATTTGAACACAGTTGAATCTGACATCCCTTGAGATGTTGTGTACCAAATATGAAACCATTCTTACTGTTGGATCTGAAGAACAGAAATTTTAAAGAAATTTCTTCATATTGCATTAAGTTAAAATTTGGGCTACCATAGCGAGTCCAAGTATTAACTTATGGATCCGATTTGAACAAACTTGAATCTGAGCCCCCCCTCCCCCACACACACTTTTTTCGATGCCCATTACAGAATACCCTAACATAACCGATGGCAATTTTTAACCATAAAATTCTACTGGTCCTAAGGATACTTCATACCAAATAACAGCTCTCTGTTCCGTGTGATTTGGGAAATATGGACGTTTGAAAATATTTCTAATTTTAGCTCCCAGGGTTTCCATGGGATGCGGGAATTTATTTTATTTTTTTTTGCATGGGTCAAGTACTTATGACCCAATAATACCACATACCAAATTTGGTTCATACCGGACCATCGGTTAAGAAAATAGAAATTTTGGGCGGGGTCAAAAATCTTATCCCTCCAATTACAAAGCCAAATATTACTTCACGAACTTCGTTTGAAAAAAGTTGATTCTACTCCCCAAAGGAAGTTCCATAGCAAATGTCAAGTCATTGTACACACTGGTTCTTGAGAAGAAGATTTTAAAAAATTTTTGGAGCATTTTTCCCACTCCCTTCCTATGGGACTGGGCATGTTGAGTTGAACAAAAATGCAATGCCCCTTTGGAATCATCACTCACACAAACTTTCGCTTGAATTGGCCCAGTGCCTTTGGAAGAGAAGACCAAAAAATGGTGTTGATGCACGGCGGACGACGGACAGAGAGGGATGAAATTAGCTCAGCTTGACTTTGTCAAGATGAGCTAATAAGAGAGGTTAGACGGACAAACAATATACCCTATATGCAGAAAGATAGAGGGAAAGACAGAGGTAAAACAATATGCCCCCTGACTATTCGTTGTGGGCATAACAAGGACATACGCCAATTGTAACCAGACCGTCCAAGGCAGCCACTTGAAATTCTGAGGATGTGTTCTATCCCCGCTCGACAGTTTAGTATCTTTCGTTAGTCCTGTGACCGGTTGAAAACACGGTGTATGTACCCATAAGAGAAGTCTCAAATTATTTATTTATTTATTGATGTTTAAGGTCACATATTTATGCACAATGGCTAATCATGACCGTGACAGTTTTACGGGTGGAGGAAGCCGCATTACCCGGAGAGAACCACCGAGCAACGAGCAGCTGCCAGCTCCCCAACATCGTAACTCCGCACTGCAGCACAGGCAGGGTTAGATTGGTTGAAGACATGTGTACCATCGACGTGCAGTACGCCTTAGTACACGGCGTCATCGTGCCCCCACGCGGGCAATGGAGAAGTCTCAAATCTGCCAAGGGTTAAACGTTTATTAATAATAACAAGATATAAAACTAGAAGGGTGGTTGGTACTGCCAGCAGGTCATAAAAAGTATACACTCCGCTACATGTACAGTAGATTGTGGAGAGAGTTTTTGGAGCAGCGACTCGAAATTTTCAACGTTCGTTCTAGAAGCTCTGCCCAACTTGACCTGTGACTGAAAAATCCAACAACCGAGCGCATAGCCCGTGGGAGCCTCACGCGCATGTGCATACGATCTTTTCGAATTGGACTTGAGGAAATGCACAATTCGTGTCTCCTTTCCAGGCATCCGATGGAGCAACTATTCATGAATGCTGAGTGAAAATTTCGTGGAAATCAGCGGAGAATTCGCTGACATATAGCATTTTTGAAGACAGGAGGTAATTTTTCTGAATTTGGTCTTTTTCAAGTCGGAGCGAAAGAAAAGGGCGGGAATGGGCACAGTCTCTCGTGGTGCCCCCTCTCTGGGGTAGGTCCACTTAAAAGTTACAATAGAGCGTGGCTGACGGAGGGATGGCTGTAAATCAAAGTAGTTTCTTTAAGAACAGCACCCAGAGATCCCATCGCAACCTTGAAACCTATGAGAATCATCGGAAGTTAAAAGTGAAAAGAAAAGGGCGGTGAGTAGGTTTTTGGCGGGAAAAGATTAATGAGAATTTGCATACAAGACATTAAAATAGCACTTCAGACATACGCTCACTGTGTCCAGACCGCTGAAGGCAGCGACTTGCAATTTTCAGAACTTGTTCTACGTAGCCTGGCCGACATTTGGGCATAAAATCGAGTGTTCTGACCGCGTGGAAAACACCACGCCTCGCGTGGAAACCGTGGGGACGGTTCAATGCAATGAAATTTCCATTCATTATTTACCTGTTAACGGCAGAGTTTGGCATTATTTCTGTCTGATGAACTGTTCAACTTTAACTATTTACACCTTTATATAGGACCGAAAGATCACTGCATGCTTACCAATATTCAGGTACTGATTTTACGAAAATAACAATTATTTCAACAGTACCCACTTGGGAACTCTCAAATCTGCCAAGGATTAAACTTTTAATAATAACATGTAAAACAAAAGTTGTCATACTTTGCTAGCCGCATGCACCCATAGACAACAGTCAGCACTCAATCAATTAGGAATGGAGGAAACTGCGACTTAAACTTAACACATTCTGAAAAATGGAGTTATTTTCCAAGGCACCTATCTTTATGCATCCGAAACAGGGATTGGGTTAAACTTTACAGCTACCTTATCAAGGAAAATCTTCTTGGACTTGAATTGTAAATCTGAATGTCAACAGAATTTTCAGATATTACCAAAATCACAATTATTCAGACAGTACCCATATGAGAGTCTCAAATCTGCTAAGGGTTAAACTTTTAATGCTCACATATAAAACAAAAGTTTTAATACTATGACTGCTGCATGCAGCTATTGAAAACATTCAGCACTCAATCAATTAGGAATGGAGTAAATTGTTACTTAATCGTACCAAATTCTGAAAAAGCGTGAGTTTTTTGGACAGCATCTATCTTTATGCAAACAGAATGGGCATATGGTTAAACTTTACAACCAAACGTACAACAGAAAATATGCTCGATAGGTAATTGTGAATACGAACATGTGCATCACTTTTCGATATACCATTCGTAAATGGAAGAAAAATGAACTGAAAATGAGCCATTTTTATGAACGAGTTAAGGGTACTCGAATTCAAGGCTCGAAAACGAGTTTAAGGTTAAAACTTTGAATAGAATGTATAACAGACAAATTATTCTTGGATGAATGCTCAAACTTCTCATAGAAAACGTTTTGAAAAAATGTGGCCGCAGAGTTGAGAAATTGCATGTGAAAATTGACCAGTTTTTCCAAAATTGCACTTTGCTCGGAATTTTGAGGTCAAAAGGGAGCAACGTGGGTAATACAGCATATTGAGTCAGGTGTAGTAAGTCATGCTACAAATATAATGAAAGCTCCAGCCAAATCGTCCTGGGTCTTGTTTGAGAATTGTGGCAAAACATAACATTGTGACATTTTGCACGGTTTTGGGAGAAAAAGAAACTTCAGAAATGCCATGATCCAGGTGAGAAACTTCTAATGAAGCTCTACATATGTGCCAAATTTCAGTAGAATAGTAAAGAATCCATCAGACAAAAATCATTGAAATAGAAAATAATTTTAATACTAGAGAAATAGAATTTACTGCATCCAGTAAATTCAAGCTTGTAAGAAAGGAGTTAAAATATCTATTGGGAAAAAAACTATATAGAAAGAGAATTTATGGAGGGTTATTTTCGGGAGTAACATATTTTTACACAAATCTGGAATGGATTTTCGTAAACAGTATTTATAGATATTCATAATGGAATCAGAACAATTTTTCTAAGAAATCAGAAAAGACAAAAATGTGCACAGCATTCAAAAGGTTTGTCAAGAGAATGCATTAGGTGTCCAAAAATGTGATTCCCAGCAATACTAAAAAATGCACTCAGTTATCCCTGAGCGACCTCAGTGACCTTGTCCATATTGTGAACCTCTATGGAGTGTTGATTTATTTGGTGTTGGTCCCCATGTCTATGTGTCATATCATCCTTGAGATATGAGCGTGACCCACTTTCAAAAATTTTGGCCACGCCCACTTTTTTACGTCAAAATGCATGTGTGTATGTCAGGAATGCTTCAGGAGGTCAACAAATGTGATTTCCAGCAATTATGAAAGATGCACTTAATGACCCCTTGGTGACCTCCATGACCTTGACCCATATTTTGAATCTCCATCGAGTGTTGACTCATTTGGTGTTGGTCCCAGGTCCATATGTCATACCATGCTTGTGATATGAGCCTGACCCACTTTCAAAAATTTTGGCAATGCCCACTTTTTTGTCAAAATGCATGTGTCCACGTCAGGAATGCTTTAGGGGTCAAAAATGTGATTTCTAGCAATTATGAAAAATGCTCTTAATGACCCCTAGATGACCTCCATGACCCTGACCAATATTTTGAATCTCCATCAAGTGTCGACTCATTTGGTGTTGGTCCCAGGTCCATATGTCATACCATGCCGGAGATATGGGCGTGACCCACTTTCAAAAATTTTGACCACGCCCACTTTTTTACGTCAAAATGCATGTGTGTACGTCAGGAATACTTCAGGGGTCAAAAAATGTGATTTCCAGCAATTCTGAAAAAATGCACTCAATGACCCCTAGATGACCTCCGTGACCTTGACCCATATTTTGAACCTCCATCGAGTGTCGACTCATTTGGTGTTGGTTCCAGGTCCATACGTCATACCACGCTTGAGATATGAGCATGACCCACTTTAAAAAATTTTGGCCACGCCCACTTTTTTTACGTCAAAATGCATGTGTGTACGTCAGGAATACTTTAGGGGGTCAAAAAATGTGATTTCCAGCAATTCTGAAAAATGCACTCAATGACCCCTAGGTGACCTCCGTGACCTTGACCCATATTTTGAATCTCCATTGAGTGTCGACTCATTTGGTGTTGGTCCCAGGTCCATACGTCATACCATGCCTGAGATATGGGCGTGACCCACTTTCAAAAATTTTGGCTATGCCCACTTTTTTTTACGTCAAAGTGCATGTGTGTACGTCAGGAATACTTTAGGGGGTAAAAAAATGTGATTTCCAGCAATTCTGAAAAATGCACTCAATGACCCCTAGATGACCTCCCATATTTTGAACCTCCATCGAGTGTCGACTCACTTGGTGTTGGTCCCAGGTCTGTAGGTCATACCACGCCTGAGATATGGGCGTGACCCACTTTCAAAACACCCCTACAGACACCCCTGATACCCCAGGAATCTGAAAAACATAGGTGGCTGAGATATTGTGGCTGTCTATCAGCATGTCAAAAATCAACGAGATAGGGCAATTCGTTTTTGAGTTATCTTGCGGACAAAAAAGTGATGAGAAGACAGAAGACAGGAGAAGAAGAAGAAGAAGAAGAAGAAAAAAAAAAAAAAAAAGAAGAAAAAAAAAAAGAAAAAGAAACTGTGCAAAAACAATAGTCTGTGTGTTTCACACAGACTAAATATACTACAACTATCAGTCATACGCTCACTGTGTCCAGACCGCTGAAGGCAGCGACTTGCAATTTTCAGAACTTGTTCTACGTAGCCTGGCCGACATTTGGACATAAAATCGAGTGTTCTGACCGCGTGGAAAACACCACGCCTCGCTTGGAAACCGTGGGGACGGTTCAATGCAATGAAATTTCCATTCATTATTTACCTGTTAACGGCAGAGTTTGGCATTATTTCTGTCTGATGAACTGTTCAACTTTAACTATTTACACCTTTATATAGGACCGAAAGATCACTGCATGCTTACCAATATTCAGGTACTGATTTTACGAAAATAACAATTATTTCAACAGTACCCACTTGGGAACTCTCAAATCTGCCAAGGATTAAACTTTTAATAATAACATGTAAAACAAAAGTTGTCATACTTTGCTAGCCGCATGCACCCATAGACAACAGTCAGCACTCAATCAATTAGGAATGGAGGAAATTGCGACTTAAACTTAACACATTCTGAAAAATGGAGTTATTTTCCAAGGCACCTATCTTTATGCATCCGAAACAGGGATTGGGTTAAACTTTACAGCTACCTTATCAAGGAAAATCTTCTTGGACTTGAATTGTAAATCTGAATGTCAACAGAATTTTCAGATATTACCAAAATCACAATTATTCAGACAGTACCCATATGAGAGTCTCAAATCTGCTAAGGGTTAAACTTTTAATGCTCACATATAAAACAAAAGTTTTAATACTATGACTGCTGCATGCAGCTATTGCAAACATTCAGCACTCAATCAATTAGGAATGGAGTAAATTGTTACTTAATCGTACCAAATTCTGAAAAAGCGTGAGTTTTTTGGACAGCATCTATCTTTATGCAAACAGAATGGGCATATGGTTAAACTTTATAACCAAACGTACAACAGAAAATATGCTCGATAGGTAATTGTGAATACGAACATGTGCATCACTTTTCGATATACCATTCGTAAATGGAAGAAAAATGAACTGAAAATGAGCCATTTTTATGAACGAGTTAAGGGTACTCGAATTCAAGGCTCGAAAACGAGTTTAAGGTTAAAACTTTGAATAGAATGTATAACAGACAAATTATTCTTGGATGAATGCTCAAACTTCTCATAGAAAACGTTTTGAAAAAATGTGGCCGCAGAGTTGAGAAATTGCATGTGAAAATTGACCAGTTTTTCCAAAATTGCACTTTGCTCGGAATTTTGAGGTCAAAAGGGAGCAACGTGGGTAATACAGCATATTGAGTCAGGTGTAGTAAGTCATGCTACAAATATAATGAAAGCTCCAGCCAAATCGTCCTGGGTCTTGTTTGAGAATTGTGGCAAAACATAACATTGTGACATTTTGCACGGTTTTGGGAGAAAAAGAAACTTCAGAAATGCCATGATCCAGGTGAGAAACTTCTAATGAAGCTCTACATATGTGCCAAATTTCAGTAGAATAGTAAAGAATCCATCAGACAAAAATCATTGAAATAGAAAATAATTTTAATACTAGAGAAATAGAATTTACTGCATCCAGTAAATTCAAGCTTGTAAGAAAGGAGTTAAAATATCTATTGGGAAAAAAACTATATAGAAAGAGAATTTATGGAGGGTTATTTTCGGGAGTAACATATTTTTACACAAATCTGGAATGGATTTTCGTAAACAGTATTTATAGATATTCATAATGGAATCAGAACAATTTTTCTAAGAAATCAGAAAAGACAAAAATGTGCACAGCATTCAAAAGGTTTGTCAAGAGAATGCATTAGGTGTCCAAAAATGTGATTCCCAGCAATACTAAAAAATGCACTCAGTTATCCCTGAGCGACCTCAGTGACCTTGTCCATATTGTGAACCTCTATGGAGTGTTGATTTATTTGGTGTTGGTCCCCATGTCTATGTGTCATACCATCCTTGAGATATGAGCGTGACCCACTTTCAAAAATTTTGGCCACGCCCACTTTTTTACGTCAAAATGCATGTGTGTATGTCAGGAATGCTTCAGGAGGTCAACAAATGTGATTTCCAGCAATTATGAAAGATGCACTTAATGACCCCTTGGTGACCTCCATGACCTTGACCCATATTTTGAATCTCCATCGAGTGTTGACTCATTTGGTGTTGGTCCCAGGTCCATATGTCATACCATGCTTGTGATATGAGCCTGACCCACTTTCAAAAATTTTGGCAATGCCCACTTTTTTGTCAAAATGCATGTGTCCACGTCAGGAATGCTTTAGGGGTCAAAAATGTGATTTCTAGCAATTATGAAAAATGCTCTTAATGACCCCTAGATGACCTCCATGACCCTGACCAATATTTTGAATCTCCATCAAGTGTCGACTCATTTGGTGTTGGTCCCAGGTCCATATGTCATACCATGCCGGAGATATGGGCGTGACCCACTTTCAAAAATTTTGACCACGCCCACTTTTTTACGTCAAAATGCATGTGTGTACGTCAGGAATACTTCAGGGGTCAAAAAATGTGATTTCCAGCAATTCTGAAAAAATGCACTCAATGACCCCTAGATGACCTCCGTGACCTTGACCCATATTTTGAACCTCCATCGAGTGTCGACTCATTTGGGGTTGGTTCCAGGTCCATACGTCATACCACGCTTGAGATATGAGCGTGACCCACTTTAAAAAATTTTGGCCACGCCCACTTTTTTTACGTCAAAATGCATGTGTGTACGTCAGGAATACTTTAGGGGGTCAAAAAATGTGATTTCCAGCAATTCTGAAAAATGCACTCAATGACCCCTAGGTGACCTCCGTGACCTTGACCCATATTTTGAATCTCCATTGAGTGTCGACTCATTTGGTGTTGGTCCCAGGTCCATACGTCATACCATGCCTGAGATATGGGCGTGACCCACTTTCAAAAATTTTGGCCATGCCCACTTTTTTTTACGTCAAAGTGCATGTGTGTACGTCAGGAATACTTTAGGGGGTAAAAAAATGTGATTTCCAGCAATTCTGAAAAATGCACTCAATGACCCCTAGATGACCTCCCATATTTTGAACCTCCATCGAGTGTCGACTCACTTGGTGTTGGTCCCAGGTCTGTAGGTCATACCACGCCTGAGATATGGGCGTGACCCACTTTCAAAACACCCCTACAGACACCCCTGATACCCCAGGAATCTGAAAAACATAGGTGGCCGAGATATTGTGGCTGTCTATCAGCATGTCAAAAATCAACGAGATAGGGCAATTCGTTTTTGAGTTATCTTGCGGACAAAAAAGTGATGAGAAGACAGAAGACAGGAGAAGAAGAAGAAGAAGAAGAAGAAAAAAAAAAAAAAAAAGAAGAAAAAAAAAAAGAAAAAGAAACTGTGCAAAAACAATAGTCTGTGTGTTTCACACAGACTAAATATACTACAACTATCAGTCATACGCTCACTGTGTCCAGACCGCTGAAGGCAGCGACTTGCAATTTTCAGAACTTGTTCTACGTAGCCTGGCCGACATTTGGGCATAAAATCGAGTGTTCTGACCGCGTGGAAAACACCACGCCTCGCGTGGAAACCGTGGGGACGGTTCAATGCAATGAAATTTCCATTCATTATTTACCTGTTAACGGCAGAGTTTGGCATTATTTCTGTCTGATGAACTGTTCAACTTTAACTATTTACACCTTTATATAGGACCGAAAGATCACTGCATGCTTACCAATATTCAGGTACTGATTTTACGAAAATAACAATTATTTCAACAGTACCCACTTGGGAACTCTCAAATCTGCCAAGGATTAAACTTTTAATAATAACATGTAAAACAAAAGTTGTCATACTTTGCTAGCCGCATGCACCCATAGACAACAGTCAGCACTCAATCAATTAGGAATGGAGGAAACTGCGACTTAAACTTAACACATTCTGAAAAATGGAGTTATTTTCCAAGGCACCTATCTTTATGCATCCGAAACAGGGATTGGGTTAAACTTTACAGCTACCTTATCAAGGAAAATCTTCTTGGACTTGAATTGTAAATCTGAATGTCAACAGAATTTTCAGATATTACCAAAATCACAATTATTCAGACAGTACCCATATGAGAGTCTCAAATCTGCTAAGGGTTAAACTTTTAATGCTCACATATAAAACAAAAGTTTTAATACTATGACTGCTGCATGCAGCTATTGAAAACATTCAGCACTCAATCAATTAGGAATGGAGTAAATTGTTACTTAATCGTACCAAATTCTGAAAAAGCGTGAGTTTTTTGGACAGCATCTATCTTTATGCAAACAGAATGGGCATATGGTTAAACTTTACAACCAAACGTACAACAGAAAATATGCTCGATAGGTAATTGTGAATACGAACATGTGCATCACTTTTCGATATACCATTCGTAAATGGAAGAAAAATGAACTGAAAATGAGCCATTTTTATGAACGAGTTAAGGGTACTCGAATTCAAGGCTCGAAAACGAGTTTAAGGTTAAAACTTTGAATAGAATGTATAACAGACAAATTATTCTTGGATGAATGCTCAAACTTCTCATAGAAAACGTTTTGAAAAAATGTGGCCGCAGAGTTGAGAAATTGCATGTGAAAATTGACCAGTTTTTCCAAAATTGCACTTTGCTCGGAATTTTGAGGTCAAAAGGGAGCAACGTGGGTAATACAGCATATTGAGTCAGGTGTAGTAAGTCATGCTACAAATATAATGAAAGCTCCAGCCAAATCGTCCTGGGTCTTGTTTGAGAATTGTGGCAAAACATAACATTGTGACATTTTGCACGGTTTTGGGAGAAAAAGAAACTTCAGAAATGCCATGATCCAGGTGAGAAACTTCTAATGAAGCTCTACATATGTGCCAAATTTCAGTAGAATAGTAAAGAATCCATCAGACAAAAATCATTGAAATAGAAAATAATTTTAATACTAGAGAAATAGAATTTACTGCATCCAGTAAATTCAAGCTTGTAAGAAAGGAGTTAAAATATCTATTGGGAAAAAAACTATATAGAAAGAGAATTTATGGAGGGTTATTTTCGGGAGTAACATATTTTTACACAAATCTGGAATGGATTTTCGTAAACAGTATTTATAGATATTCATAATGGAATCAGAACAATTTTTCTAAGAAATCAGAAAAGACAAAAATGTGCACAGCATTCAAAAGGTTTGTCAAGAGAATGCATTAGGTGTCCAAAAATGTGATTCCCAGCAATACTAAAAAATGCACTCAGTTATCCCTGAGCGACCTCAGTGACCTTGTCCATATTGTGAACCTCTATGGAGTGTTGATTTATTTGGTGTTGGTCCCCATGTCTATGTGTCATATCATCCTTGAGATATGAGCGTGACCCACTTTCAAAAATTTTGGCCACGCCCACTTTTTTACGTCAAAATGCATGTGTGTATGTCAGGAATGCTTCAGGAGGTCAACAAATGTGATTTCCAGCAATTATGAAAGATGCACTTAATGACCCCTTGGTGACCTCCATGACCTTGACCCATATTTTGAATCTCCATCGAGTGTTGACTCATTTGGTGTTGGTCCCAGGTCCATATGTCATACCATGCTTGTGATATGAGCCTGACCCACTTTCAAAAATTTTGGCAATGCCCACTTTTTTGTCAAAATGCATGTGTCCACGTCAGGAATGCTTTAGGGGTCAAAAATGTGATTTCTAGCAATTATGAAAAATGCTCTTAATGACCCCTAGATGACCTCCATGACCCTGACCAATATTTTGAATCTCCATCAAGTGTCGACTCATTTGGTGTTGGTCCCAGGTCCATATGTCATACCATGCCGGAGATATGGGCGTGACCCACTTTCAAAAATTTTGACCACGCCCACTTTTTTACGTCAAAATGCATGTGTGTACGTCAGGAATACTTCAGGGGTCAAAAAATGTGATTTCCAGCAATTCTGAAAAAATGCACTCAATGACCCCTAGATGACCTCCGTGACCTTGACCCATATTTTGAACCTCCATCGAGTGTCGACTCATTTGGTGTTGGTTCCAGGTCCATACGTCATACCACGCTTGAGATATGAGCATGACCCACTTTAAAAAATTTTGGCCACGCCCACTTTTTTTACGTCAAAATGCATGTGTGTACGTCAGGAATACTTTAGGGGGTCAAAAAATGTGATTTCCAGCAATTCTGAAAAATGCACTCAATGACCCCTAGGTGACCTCCGTGACCTTGACCCATATTTTGAATCTCCATTGAGTGTCGACTCATTTGGTGTTGGTCCCAGGTCCATACGTCATACCATGCCTGAGATATGGGCGTGACCCACTTTCAAAAATTTTGGCCATGCCCACTTTTTTTTACGTCAAAGTGCATGTGTGTACGTCAGGAATACTTTAGGGGGTAAAAAAATGTGATTTCCAGCAATTCTGAAAAATGCACTCAATGAACCCTAGATGACCTCCCATATTTTGAACCTCCATCGAGTGTCGACTCACTTGGTGTTGGTCCCAGGTCTGTAGGTCATACCACGCCTGAGATATGGGCGTGACCCACTTTCAAAACACCCCTACAGACACCCCTGATACCCCAGGAATCTGAAAAACATAGGTGGCTGAGATATTGTGGCTGTCTATCAGCATGTCAAAAATCAACGAGATAGGGCAATTCGTTTTTGAGTTATCTTGCGGACAAAAAAGTGATGAGAAGACAGAAGACAGGAGAAGAAGAAGAAGAAGAAGAAGAAAAAAAAAAAAAAAAAGAAGAAAAAAAAAAGAAAAAGAAACTGTGCAAAAACAATAGTCTGTGTGTTTCACACAGACTAAATATACTACAACTATCAGTCATACGCTCACTGTGTCCAGACCGCTGAAGGCAGCGACTTGCAATTTTCAGAACTTGTTCTACGTAGCCTGGCCGACATTTGGACATAAAATCGAGTGTTCTGACCGCGTGGAAAACACCACGCCTCGCTTGGAAACCGTGGGGACGGTTCAATGCAATGAAATTTCCATTCATTATTTACCTGTTAACGGCAGAGTTTGGCATTATTTCTGTCTGATGAACTGTTCAACTTTAACTATTTACACCTTTATATAGGACCGAAAGATCACTGCATGCTTACCAATATTCAGGTACTGATTTTACGAAAATAACAATTATTTCAACAGTACCCACTTGGGAACTCTCAAATCTGCCAAGGATTAAACTTTTAATAATAACATGTAAAACAAAAGTTGTCATACTTTGCTAGCCGCATGCACCCATAGACAACAGTCAGCACTCAATCAATTAGGAATGGAGGAAATTGCGACTTAAACTTAACACATTCTGAAAAATGGAGTTATTTTCCAAGGCACCTATCTTTATGCATCCGAAACAGGGATTGGGTTAAACTTTACAGCTACCTTATCAAGGAAAATCTTCTTGGACTTGAATTGTAAATCTGAATGTCAACAGAATTTTCAGATATTACCAAAATCACAATTATTCAGACAGTACCCATATGAGAGTCTCAAATCTGCTAAGGGTTAAACTTTTAATGCTCACATATAAAACAAAAGTTTTAATACTATGACTGCTGCATGCAGCTATTGCAAACATTCAGCACTCAATCAATTAGGAATGGAGTAAATTGTTACTTAATCGTACCAAATTCTGAAAAAGCGTGAGTTTTTTGGACAGCATCTATCTTTATGCAAACAGAATGGGCATATGGTTAAACTTTATAACCAAACGTACAACAGAAAATATGCTCGATAGGTAATTGTGAATACGAACATGTGCATCACTTTTCGATATACCATTCGTAAATGGAAGAAAAATGAACTGAAAATGAGCCATTTTTATGAACGAGTTAAGGGTACTCGAATTCAAGGCTCGAAAACGAGTTTAAGGTTAAAACTTTGAATAGAATGTATAACAGACAAATTATTCTTGGATGAATGCTCAAACTTCTCATAGAAAACGTTTTGAAAAAATGTGGCCGCAGAGTTGAGAAATTGCATGTGAAAATTTACCAGTTTTTCCAAAATTGCACTTTGCTCGGAATTTTGAGGTCAAAAGGGAGCAACGTGGGTAATACAGCATATTGAGTCAGGTGTAGTAAGTCATGCTACAAATATAATGAAAGCTCCAGCCAAATCGTCCTGGGTCTTGTTTGAGAATTGTGGCAAAACATAACATTGTGACATTTTGCACGGTTTTGGGAGAAAAAGAAACTTCAGAAATGCCATGATCCAGGTGAGAAACTTCTAATGAAGCTCTACATATGTGCCAAATTTCAGTAGAATAGTAAAGAATCCATCAGACAAAAATCATTGAAATAGAAAATAATTTTAATACTAGAGAAATAGAATTTACTGCATCCAGTAAATTCAAGCTTGTAAGAAAGGAGTTAAAATATCTATTGGGAAAAAAACTATATAGAAAGAGAATTTATGGAGGGTTATTTTCGGGAGTAACATATTTTTACACAAATCTGGAATGGATTTTCGTAAACAGTATTTATAGATATTCATAATGGAATCAGAACAATTTTTCTAAGAAATCAGAAAAGACAAAAATGTGCACAGCATTCAAAAGGTTTGTCAAGAGAATGCATTAGGTGTCCAAAAATGTGATTCCCAGCAATACTAAAAAATGCACTCAGTTATCCCTGAGCGACCTCAGTGACCTTGTCCATATTGTGAACCTCTATGGAGTGTTGATTTATTTGGTGTTGGTCCCCATGTCTATGTGTCATACCATCCTTGAGATATGAGCGTGACCCACTTTCAAAAATTTTGGCCACGCCCACTTTTTTACGTCAAAATGCATGTGTGTATGTCAGGAATGCTTCAGGAGGTCAACAAATGTGATTTCCAGCAATTATGAAAGATGCACTTAATGACCCCTTGGTGACCTCCATGACCTTGACCCATATTTTGAATCTCCATCGAGTGTTGACTCATTTGGTGTTGGTCCCAGGTCCATATGTCATACCATGCTTGTGATATGAGCCTGACCCACTTTCAAAAATTTTGGCAATGCCCACTTTTTTGTCAAAATGCATGTGTCCACGTCAGGAATGCTTTAGGGGTCAAAAATGTGATTTCTAGCAATTATGAAAAATGCTCTTAATGACCCCTAGATGACCTCCATGACCCTGACCAATATTTTGAATCTCCATCAAGTGTCGACTCATTTGGTGTTGGTCCCAGGTCCATATGTCATACCATGCCGGAGATATGGGCGTGACCCACTTTCAAAAATTTTGACCACGCCCACTTTTTTACGTCAAAATGCATGTGTGTACGTCAGGAATACTTCAGGGGTCAAAAAATGTGATTTCCAGCAATTCTGAAAAATGCACTCAATGACCCCTAGATGACCTCCGTGACCTTGACCCATATTTTGAACCTCCATCGAGTGTCGACTCATTTGGGGTTGGTTCCAGGTCCATACGTCATACCACGCTTGAGATATGAGCGTGACCCACTTTAAAAAATTTTGGCCACGCCCACTTTTTTTACGTCAAAATGCATGTGTGTACGTCAGGAATACTTTAGGGGGTCAAAAAATGTGATTTCCAGCAATTCTGAAAAATGCACTCAATGACCCCTAGGTGACCTCCGTGACCTTGACCCATATTTTGAATCTCCATTGAGTGTCGACTCATTTGGTGTTGGTCCCAGGTCCATACGTCATACCATGCCTGAGATATGGGCGTGACCCACTTTCAAAAATTTTGGCCATGCCCACTTTTTTTTACGTCAAAGTGCATGTGTGTACGTCAGGAATACTTTAGGGGGTAAAAAAATGTGATTTCCAGCAATTCTGAAAAATGCACTCAATGACCCCTAGATGACCTCCCATATTTTGAACCTCCATCGAGTGTCGACTCACTTGGTGTTGGTCCCAGGTCTGTAGGTCATACCACGCCTGAGATATGGGCGTGACCCACTTTCAAAACACCCCTACAGACACCCCTGATACCCCAGGAATCTGAAAAACATAGGTGGCCGAGATATTGTGGCTGTCTATCAGCATGTCAAAAATCAACGAGATAGGGCAATTCGTTTTTGAGTTATCTTGCGGACAAAAAAGTGATGAGAAGACAGAAGACAGGAGAAGAAGAAGAAGAAGAAGAAGAAAAAAAAAAAAAAAAAGAAGAAAAAAAAAAAGAAAAAGAAACTGTGCAAAAACAATAGTCTGTGTGTTTCACACAGACTAAATATACTACAACTATCAGTCATACGCTCACTGTGTCCAGACCGCTGAAGGCAGCGACTTGCAATTTTCAGAACTTGTTCTACGTAGCCTGGCCGACATTTGGACATAAAATCGAGTGTTCTGACCGCGTGGAAAACACCACGCCTCGCTTGGAAACCGTGGGGACGGTTCAATGCAATGAAATTTCCATTCATTATTTACCTGTTAACGGCAGAGTTTGGCATTATTTCTGTCTGATGAACTGTTCAACTTTAACTATTTACACCTTTATATAGGACCGAAAGATCACTGCATGCTTACCAATATTCAGGTACTGATTTTACGAAAATAACAATTATTTCAACAGTACCCACTTGGGAACTCTCAAATCTGCCAAGGATTAAACTTTTAATAATAACATGTAAAACAAAAGTTGTCATACTTTGCTAGCCGCATGCACCCATAGACAACAGTCAGCACTCAATCAATTAGGAATGGAGGAAATTGCGACTTAAACTTAACACATTCTGAAAAATGGAGTTATTTTCCAAGGCACCTATCTTTATGCATCCGAAACAGGGATTGGGTTAAACTTTACAGCTACCTTATCAAGGAAAATCTTCTTGGACTTGAATTGTAAATCTGAATGTCAACAGAATTTTCAGATATTACCAAAATCACAATTATTCAGACAGTACCCATATGAGAGTCTCAAATCTGCTAAGGGTTAAACTTTTAATGCTCACATATAAAACAAAAGTTTTAATACTATGACTGCTGCATGCAGCTATTGAAAACATTCAGCGCTCAATCAATTAGGAATGGAGTAAATTGTTACTTAATCGTACCAAATTCTGAAAAAGCGTGAGTTTTTTGGACAGCATCTATCTTTATGCAAACAGAATGGGCATATGGTTAAACTTTATAACCAAACGTACAACAGAAAATATGCTCGATAGGTAATTGTGAATACGAACATGTGCATCACTTTTCGATATACCATTCGTAAATGGAAGAAAAATGAACTGAAAATGAGCCATTTTTATGAACGAGTTAAGGGTACTCGAATTCAAGGCTCGAAAACGAGTTTAAGGTTAAAACTTTGAATAGAATGTATAACAGACAAATTATTCTTGGATGAATGCTCAAACTTCTCATAGAAAACGTTTTGAAAAAATGTGGCCGCAGAGTTGAGAAATTGCATGTGAAAATTTACCAGTTTTTCCAAAATTGCACTTTGCTCGGAATTTTGAGGTCAAAAGGGAGCAACGTGGGTAATACAGCATATTGAGTCAGGTGTAGTAAGTCATGCTACAAATATAATGAAAGCTCCAGCCAAATCGTCCTGGGTCTTGTTTGAGAATTGTGGCAAAACATAACATTGTGACATTTTGCACGGTTTTGGGAGAAAAAGAAACTTCAGAAATGCCATGATCCAGGTGAGAAACTTCTAATGAAGCTCTACATATGTGCCAAATTTCAGTAGAATAGTAAAGAATCCATCAGACAAAAATCATTGAAATAGAAAATAATTTTAATACTAGAGAAATAGAATTTACTGCATCCAGTAAATTCAAGCTTGTAAGAAAGGAGTTAAAATATCTATTGGGAAAAAAACTATATAGAAAGAGAATTTATGGAGGGTTATTTTCGGGAGTAACATATTTTTACACAAATCTGGAATGGATTTTCGTAAACAGTATTTATAGATATTCATAATGGAATCAGAACAATTTTTCTAAGAAATCAGAAAAGACAAAAATGTGCACAGCATTCAAAAGGTTTGTCAAGAGAATGCATTAGGTGTCCAAAAATGTGATTCCCAGCAATACTAAAAAATGCACTCAGTTATCCCTGAGCGACCTCAGTGACCTTGTCCATATTGTGAACCTCTATGGAGTGTTGATTTATTTGGTGTTGGTCCCCATGTCTATGTGTCATACCATCCTTGAGATATGAGCGTGACCCACTTTCAAAAATTTTGGCCACGCCCACTTTTTTACGTCAAAATGCATGTGTGTATGTCAGGAATGCTTCAGGAGGTCAACAAATGTGATTTCCAGCAATTATGAAAGATGCACTTAATGACCCCTTGGTGACCTCCATGACCTTGACCCATATTTTGAATCTCCATCGAGTGTTGACTCATTTGGTGTTGGTCCCAGGTCCATATGTCATACCATGCTTGTGATATGAGCCTGACCCACTTTCAAAAATTTTGGCAATGCCCACTTTTTTGTCAAAATGCATGTGTCCACGTCAGGAATGCTTTAGGGGTCAAAAATGTGATTTCTAGCAATTATGAAAAATGCTCTTAATGACCCCTAGATGACCTCCATGACCCTGACCAATATTTTGAATCTCCATCAAGTGTCGACTCATTTGGTGTTGGTCCCAGGTCCATATGTCATACCATGCCGGAGATATGGGCGTGACCCACTTTCAAAAATTTTGACCACGCCCACTTTTTTACGTCAAAATGCATGTGTGTACGTCAGGAATACTTCAGGGGTCAAAAAATGTGATTTCCAGCAATTCTGAAAAAATGCACTCAATGACCCCTAGATGACCTCCGTGACCTTGACCCATATTTTGAACCTCCATCGAGTGTCGACTCATTTGGTGTTGGTTCCAGGTCCATACGTCATACCACGCTTGAGATATGAGCGTGACCCACTTTAAAAAATTTTGGCCACGCCCACTTTTTTTACGTCAAAATGCATGTGTGTACGTCAGGAATACTTTAGGGGGTCAAAAAATGTGATTTCCAGCAATTCTGAAAAATGCACTCAATGACCCCTAGGTGACCTCCGTGACCTTGACCCATATTTTGAATCTCCATTGAGTGTCGACTCATTTGGTGTTGGTCCCAGGTCCATACGTCATACCATGCCTGAGATATGGGCGTGACCCACTTTCAAAAATTTTGGCCATGCCCACTTTTTTTTACGTCAAAGTGCATGTGTGTACGTCAGGAATACTTTAGGGGGTAAAAAAATGTGATTTCCAGCAATTCTGAAAAATGCACTCAATGACCCCTAGATGACCTCCCATATTTTGAACCTCCATCGAGTGTCGACTCACTTGGTGTTGGTCCCAGGTCTGTAGGTCATACCACGCCTGAGATATGGGCGTGACCCACTTTCAAAACACCCCTACAGACACCCCTGATACCCCAGGAATCTGAAAAACATAGGTGGCCGAGATATTGTGGCTGTCTATCAGCATGTCAAAAATCAACGAGATAGGGCAATTCGTTTTTGAGTTATCTTGCGGACAAAAAAGTGATGAGAAGACAGAAGACAGGAGAAGAAGAAGAAGAAGAAGAAGAAGAAAAAAAAAAAAAAAAAGAAGAAAAAAAAAAAGAAAAAGAAACTGTGCAAAAACAATAGTCTGTGTGTTTCACACAGACTAAATATACTACAACTATCAGTCATACGCTCACTGTGTCCAGACCGCTGAAGGCAGCGACTTGCAATTTTCAGAACTTGTTCTACGTAGCCTGGCCGACATTTGGACATAAAATCGAGTGTTCTGACCGCGTGGAAAACACCACGCCTCGCTTGGAAACCGTGGGGACGGTTCAATGCAATGAAATTTCCATTCATTATTTACCTGTTAACGGCAGAGTTTGGCATTATTTCTGTCTGATGAACTGTTCAACTTTAACTATTTACACCTTTATATAGGACCGAAAGATCACTGCATGCTTACCAATATTCAGGTACTGATTTTACGAAAATAACAATTATTTCAACAGTACCCACTTGGGAACTCTCAAATCTGCCAAGGATTAAACTTTTAATAATAACATGTAAAACAAAAGTTGTCATACTTTGCTAGCCGCATGCACCCATAGACAACAGTCAGCACTCAATCAATTAGGAATGGAGGAAATTGCGACTTAAACTTAACACATTCTGAAAAATGGAGTTATTTTCCAAGGCACCTATCTTTATGCATCCGAAACAGGGATTGGGTTAAACTTTACAGCTACCTTATCAAGGAAAATCTTCTTGGACTTGAATTGTAAATCTGAATGTCAACAGAATTTTCAGATATTACCAAAATCACAATTATTCAGACAGTACCCATATGAGAGTCTCAAATCTGCTAAGGGTTAAACTTTTAATGCTCACATATAAAACAAAAGTTTTAATACTATGACTGCTGCATGCAGCTATTGCAAACATTCAGCACTCAATCAATTAGGAATGGAGTAAATTGTTACTTAATCGTACCAAATTCTGAAAAAGCGTGAGTTTTTTGGACAGCATCTATCTTTATGCAAACAGAATGGGCATATGGTTAAACTTTATAACCAAACGTACAACAGAAAATATGCTCGATAGGTAATTGTGAATACGAACATGTGCATCACTTTTCGATATACCATTCGTAAATGGAAGAAAAATGAACTGAAAATGAGCCATTTTTATGAACGAGTTAAGGGTACTCGAATTCAAGGCTCGAAAACGAGTTTAAGGTTAAAACTTTGAATAGAATGTATAACAGACAAATTATTCTTGGATGAATGCTCAAACTTCTCATAGAAAACGTTTTGAAAAAATGTGGCCGCAGAGTTGAGAAATTGCATGTGAAAATTGACCAGTTTTTCCAAAATTGCACTTTGCTCGGAATTTTGAGGTCAAAAGGGAGCAACGTGGGTAATACAGCATATTGAGTCAGGTGTAGTAAGTCATGCTACAAATATAATGAAAGCTCCAGCCAAATCGTCCTGGGTCTTGTTTGAGAATTGTGGCAAAACATAACATTGTGACATTTTGCACGGTTTTGGGAGAAAAAGAAACTTCAGAAATGCCATGATCCAGGTGAGAAACTTCTAATGAAGCTCTACATATGTGCCAAATTTCAGTAGAATAGTAAAGAATCCATCAGACAAAAATCATTGAAATAGAAAATAATTTTAATACTAGAGAAATAGAATTTACTGCATCCAGTAAATTCAAGCTTGTAAGAAAGGAGTTAAAATATCTATTGGGAAAAAAACTATATAGAAAGAGAATTTATGGAGGGTTATTTTCGGGAGTAACATATTTTTACACAAATCTGGAATGGATTTTCGTAAACAGTATTTATAGATATTCATAATGGAATCAGAACAATTTTTCTAAGAAATCAGAAAAGACAAAAATGTGCACAGCATTCAAAAGGTTTGTCAAGAGAATGCATTAGGTGTCCAAAAATGTGATTCCCAGCAATACTAAAAAATGCACTCAGTTATCCCTGAGCGACCTCAGTGACCTTGTCCATATTGTGAACCTCTATGGAGTGTTGATTTATTTGGTGTTGGTCCCCATGTCTATGTGTCATACCATCCTTGAGATATGAGCGTGACCCACTTTCAAAAATTTTGGCCACGCCCACTTTTTTACGTCAAAATGCATGTGTGTATGTCAGGAATGCTTCAGGAGGTCAACAAATGTGATTTCCAGCAATTATGAAAGATGCACTTAATGACCCCTTGGTGACCTCCATGACCTTGACCCATATTTTGAATCTCCATCGAGTGTTGACTCATTTGGTGTTGGTCCCAGGTCCATATGTCATACCATGCTTGTGATATGAGCCTGACCCACTTTCAAAAATTTTAGCAATGCACACTTTTTTGTCAAAATGCATGTGTCCACGTCAGGAATGCTTTAGGGGTCAAAAATGTGATTTCTAGCAATTATGAAAAATGCTCTTAATGACCCCTAGATGACCTCCATGACCCTGACCAATATTTTGAATCTCCATCAAGTGTCGACTCATTTGGTGTTGGTCCCAGGTCCATATGTCATACCATGCCGGAGATATGGGCGTGACCCACTTTCAAAAATTTTGACCACGCCCACTTTTTTACGTCAAAATGCATGTGTGTACGTCAGGAATACTTCAGGGGTCAAAAAATGTGATTTCCAGCAATTCTGAAAAAATGCACTCAATGACCCCTAGATGACCTCCGTGACCTTGACCCATATTTTGAACCTCCATCGAGTGTCGACTCATTTGGTGTTGGTTCCAGGTCCATACGTCATACCACGCTTGAGATATGAGCGTGACCCACTTTAAAAAATTTTGGCCACGCCCACTTTTTTTTACGTCAAAATGCATGTGTGTACGTCAGGAATACTTTAGGGGGTCAAAAAATGTGATTTCCAGCAATTCTGAAAAATGCACTCAATGACCCCTAGGTGATCTCCGTGACCTTGACCCATATTTTGAATCTCCATTGAGTGTCGACTCATTTGGTGTTGGTCCCAGGTCCATACGTCATACCATGCCTGAGATATGGGCGTGACCCACTTTCAAAAATTTTGGCCATGCCCACTTTTTTTTACGTCAAAGTGCATGTGTGTACGTCAGGAATACTTTAGGGGGTAAAAAAATGTGATTTCCAGCAATTCTGAAAAATGCACTCAATGACCCCTAGATGACCTCCCATATTTTGAACCTCCATCGAGTGTCGACTCACTTGGTGTTGGTCCCAGGTCTGTAGGTCATACCACGCCTGAGATATGGGCGTGACCCACTTTCAAAACACCCCTACAGACACCCCTGATACCCCAGGAATCTGAAAAACATAGGTGGCCGAGATATTGTGGCTGTCTATCAGCATGTCAAAAATCAACGAGATAGGGCAATTCGTTTTTGAGTTATCTTGCGGACAAAAAAGTGATGAGAAGACAGAAGACAGGAGAAGAAGAAGAAGAAGAAGAAGAAAAAAAAAAAAAAAAAGAAGAAAAAAAAAAAGAAAAAGAAACTGTGCAAAAACAATAGTCTGTGTGTTTCACACAGACTAAATATACTACAACTATCAGTCATACGCTCACTGTGTCCAGACCGCTGAAGGCAGCGACTTGCAATTTTCAGAACTTGTTCTACGTAGCCTGGCCGACATTTGGACATAAAATCGAGTGTTCTGACCGCGTGGAAAACACCACGCCTCGCTTGGAAACCGTGGGGACGGTTCAATGCAATGAAATTTCCATTCATTATTTACCTGTTAACGGCAGAGTTTGGCATTATTTCTGTCTGATGAACTGTTCAACTTTAACTATTTACACCTTTATATAGGACCGAAAGATCACTGCATGCTTACCAATATTCAGGTACTGATTTTACGAAAATAACAATTATTTCAACAGTACCCACTTGGGAACTCTCAAATCTGCCAAGGATTAAACTTTTAATAATAACATGTAAAACAAAAGTTGTCATACTTTGCTAGCCGCATGCACCCATAGACAACAGTCAGCACTCAATCAATTAGGAATGGAGGAAATTGCGACTTAAACTTAACACATTCTGAAAAATGGAGTTATTTTCCAAGGCACCTATCTTTATGCATCCGAAACAGGGATTGGGTTAAACTTTACAGCTACCTTATCAAGGAAAATCTTCTTGGACTTGAATTGTAAATCTGAATGTCAACAGAATTTTCAGATATTACCAAAATCACAATTATTCAGACAGTACCCATATGAGAGTCTCAAATCTGCTAAGGGTTAAACTTTTAATGCTCACATATAAAACAAAAGTTTTAATACTATGACTGCTGCATGCAGCTATTGAAAACATTCAGCACTCAATCAATTAGGAATGGAGTAAATTGTTACTTAATCGTACCAAATTCTGAAAAAGCGTGAGTTTTTTGGACAGCATCTATCTTTATGCAAACAGAATGGGCATATGGTTAAACTTTATAACCAAACGTACAACAGAAAATATGCTCGATAGGTAATTGTGAATACGAACATGTGCATCACTTTTCGATATACCATTCGTAAATGGAAGAAAAATGAACTGAAAATGAGCCATTTTTATGAACGAGTTAAGGGTACTCGAATTCAAGGCTCGAAAACGAGTTTAAGGTTAAAACTTTGAATAGAATGTATAACAGACAAATTATTCTTGGATGAATGCTCAAACTTCTCATAGAAAACGTTTTGAAAAAATGTGGCCGCAGAGTTGAGAAATTGCATGTGAAAATTGACCAGTTTTTCCAAAATTGCACTTTGCTCGGAATTTTGAGGTCAAAAGGGAGCAACGTGGGTAATACAGCATATTGAGTCAGGTGTAGTAAGTCATGCTACAAATATAATGAAAGCTCCAGCCAAATCGTCCTGGGTCTTGTTTGAGAATTGTGGCAAAACATAACATTGTGACATTTTGCACGGTTTTGGGAGAAAAAGAAACTTCAGAAATGCCATGATCCAGGTGAGAAACTTCTAATGAAGCTCTACATATGTGCCAAATTTCAGTAGAATAGTAAAGAATCCATCAGACAAAAATCATTGAAATAGAAAATAATTTTAATACTAGAGAAATAGAATTTACTGCATCCAGTAAATTCAAGCTTGTAAGAAAGGAGTTAAAATATCTATTGGGAAAAAAACTATATAGAAAGAGAATTTATGGAGGGTTATTTTCGGGAGTAACATATTTTTACACAAATCTGGAATGGATTTTCGTAAACAGTATTTATAGATATTCATAATGGAATCAGAACAATTTTTCTAAGAAATCAGAAAAGACAAAAATGTGCACAGCATTCAAAAGGTTTGTCAAGAGAATGCATTAGGTGTCCAAAAATGTGATTCCCAGCAATACTAAAAAATGCACTCAGTTATCCCTGAGCGACCTCAGTGACCTTGTCCATATTGTGAACCTCTATGGAGTGTTGATTTATTTGGTGTTGGTCCCCATGTCTATGTGTCATACCATCCTTGAGATATGAGCGTGACCCACTTTCAAAAATTTTGGCCACGCCCACTTTTTTACGTCAAAATGCATGTGTGTATGTCAGGAATGCTTCAGGAGGTCAACAAATGTGATTTCCAGCAATTATGAAAGATGCACTTAATGACCCCTTGGTGACCTCCATGACCTTGACCCATATTTTGAATCTCCATCGAGTGTTGACTCATTTGGTGTTGGTCCCAGGTCCATATGTCATACCATGCTTGTGATATGAGCCTGACCCACTTTCAAAAATTTTGGCAATGCCCACTTTTTTGTCAAAATGCATGTGTCCACGTCAGGAATGCTTTAGGGGTCAAAAATGTGATTTCTAGCAATTATGAAAAATGCTCTTAATGACCCCTAGATGACCTCCATGACCCTGACCAATATTTTGAATCTCCATCAAGTGTCGACTCATTTGGTGTTGGTCCCAGGTCCATATGTCATACCATGCCGGAGATATGGGCGTGACCCACTTTCAAAAATTTTGACCACGCCCACTTTTTTACGTCAAAATGCATGTGTGTACGTCAGGAATACTTCAGGGGTCAAAAAATGTGATTTCCAGCAATTCTGAAAAAATGCACTCAATGACCCCTAGATGACCTCCGTGACCTTGACCCATATTTTGAACCTCCATCGAGTGTCGACTCATTTGGGGTTGGTTCCAGGTCCATACGTCATACCACGCTTGAGATATGAGCGTGACCCACTTTAAAAAATTTTGGCCACGCCCACTTTTTTTACGTCAAAATGCATGTGTGTACGTCAGGAATACTTTAGGGGGTCAAAAAATGTGATTTCCAGCAATTCTGAAAAATGCACTCAATGACCCCTAGGTGACCTCCGTGACCTTGACCCATATTTTGAATCTCCATTGAGTGTCGACTCATTTGGTGTTGGTCCCAGGTCCATACGTCATACCATGCCTGAGATATGGGCGTGACCCACTTTCAAAAATTTTGGCCATGCCCACTTTTTTTTACGTCAAAGTGCATGTGTGTACGTCAGGAATACTTTAGGGGGTAAAAAAATGTGATTTCCAGCAATTCTGAAAAATGCACTCAATGACCCCTAGATGACCTCCCATATTTTGAACCTCCATCGAGTGTCGACTCACTTGGTGTTGGTCCCAGGTCTGTAGGTCATACCACGCCTGAGATATGGGCGTGACCCACTTTCAAAACACCCCTACAGACACCCCTGATACCCCAGGAATCTGAAAAACATAGGTGGCCGAGATATTGTGGCTGTCTATCAGCATGTCAAAAATCAACGAGATAGGGCAATTCGTTTTTGAGTTATCTTGCGGACAAAAAAGTGATGAGAAGACAGAAGACAGGAGAAGAAGAAGAAGAAGAAGAAGAAAAAAAAAAAAAAAAAGAAGAAAAAAAAAAAGAAAAAGAAACTGTGCAAAAACAATAGTCTGTGTGTTTCACACAGACTAAATATACTACAACTATCAGTCATACGCTCACTGTGTCCAGACCGCTGAAGGCAGCGACTTGCAATTTTCAGAACTTGTTCTACGTAGCCTGGCCGACATTTGGACATAAAATCGAGTGTTCTGACCGCGTGGAAAACACCACGCCTCGCTTGGAAACCGTGGGGACGGTTCAATGCAATGAAATTTCCATTCATTATTTACCTGTTAACGGCAGAGTTTGGCATTATTTCTGTCTGATGAACTGTTCAACTTTAACTATTTACACCTTTATATAGGACCGAAAGATCACTGCATGCTTACCAATATTCAGGTACTGATTTTACGAAAATAACAATTATTTCAACAGTACCCACTTGGGAACTCTCAAATCTGCCAAGGATTAAACTTTTAATAATAACATGTAAAACAAAAGTTGTCATACTTTGCTAGCCGCATGCACCCATAGACAACAGTCAGCACTCAATCAATTAGGAATGGAGGAAATTGCGACTTAAACTTAACACATTCTGAAAAATGGAGTTATTTTCCAAGGCACCTATCTTTATGCATCCGAAACAGGGATTGGGTTAAACTTTACAGCTACCTTATCAAGGAAAATCTTCTTGGACTTGAATTGTAAATCTGAATGTCAACAGAATTTTCAGATATTACCAAAATCACAATTATTCAGACAGTACCCATATGAGAGTCTCAAATCTGCTAAGGGTTAAACTTTTAATGCTCACATATAAAACAAAAGTTTTAATACTATGACTGCTGCATGCAGCTATTGAAAACATTCAGCGCTCAATCAATTAGGAATGGAGTAAATTGTTACTTAATCGTACCAAATTCTGAAAAAGCGTGAGTTTTTTGGACAGCATCTATCTTTATGCAAACAGAATGGGCATATGGTTAAACTTTATAACCAAACGTACAACAGAAAATATGCTCGATAGGTAATTGTGAATACGAACATGTGCATCACTTTTCGATATACCATTCGTAAATGGAAGAAAAATGAACTGAAAATGAGCCATTTTTATGAACGAGTTAAGGGTACTCGAATTCAAGGCTCGAAAACGAGTTTAAGGTTAAAACTTTGAATAGAATGTATAACAGACAAATTATTCTTGGATGAATGCTCAAACTTCTCATAGAAAACGTTTTGAAAAAATGTGGCCGCAGAGTTGAGAAATTGCATGTGAAAATTTACCAGTTTTTCCAAAATTGCACTTTGCTCGGAATTTTGAGGTCAAAAGGGAGCAACGTGGGTAATACAGCATATTGAGTCAGGTGTAGTAAGTCATGCTACAAATATAATGAAAGCTCCAGCCAAATCGTCCTGGGTCTTGTTTGAGAATTGTGGCAAAACATAACATTGTGACATTTTGCACGGTTTTGGGAGAAAAAGAAACTTCAGAAATGCCATGATCCAGGTGAGAAACTTCTAATGAAGCTCTACATATGTGCCAAATTTCAGTAGAATAGTAAAGAATCCATCAGACAAAAATCATTGAAATAGAAAATAATTTTAATACTAGAGAAATAGAATTTACTGCATCCAGTAAATTCAAGCTTGTAAGAAAGGAGTTAAAATATCTATTGGGAAAAAAACTATATAGAAAGAGAATTTATGGAGGGTTATTTTCGGGAGTAACATATTTTTACACAAATCTGGAATGGATTTTCGTAAACAGTATTTATAGATATTCATAATGGAATCAGAACAATTTTTCTAAGAAATCAGAAAAGACAAAAATGTGCACAGCATTCAAAAGGTTTGTCAAGAGAATGCATTAGGTGTCCAAAAATGTGATTCCCAGCAATACTAAAAAATGCACTCAGTTATCCCTGAGCGACCTCAGTGACCTTGTCCATATTGTGAACCTCTATGGAGTGTTGATTTATTTGGTGTTGGTCCCCATGTCTATGTGTCATACCATCCTTGAGATATGAGCGTGACCCACTTTCAAAAATTTTGGCCACGCCCACTTTTTTACGTCAAAATGCATGTGTGTATGTCAGGAATGCTTCAGGAGGTCAACAAATGTGATTTCCAGCAATTATGAAAGATGCACTTAATGACCCCTTGGTGACCTCCATGACCTTGACCCATATTTTGAATCTCCATCGAGTGTTGACTCATTTGGTGTTGGTCCCAGGTCCATATGTCATACCATGCTTGTGATATGAGCCTGACCCACTTTCAAAAATTTTGGCAATGCCCACTTTTTTGTCAAAATGCATGTGTCCACGTCAGGAATGCTTTAGGGGTCAAAAATGTGATTTCTAGCAATTATGAAAAATGCTCTTAATGACCCCTAGATGACCTCCATGACCCTGACCAATATTTTGAATCTCCATCAAGTGTCGACTCATTTGGTGTTGGTCCCAGGTCCATATGTCATACCATGCCGGAGATATGGGCATGACCCACTTTCAAAAATTTTGACCACGCCCACTTTTTTACGTCAAAATGCATGTGTGTACGTCAGGAATACTTCAGGGGTCAAAAAATGTGATTTCCAGCAATTCTGAAAAAATGCACTCAATGACCCCTAGATGACCTCCGTGACCTTGACCCATATTTTGAACCTCCATCGAGTGTCGACTCATTTGGGGTTGGTTCCAGGTCCATACGTCATACCACGCTTGAGATATGAGCGTGACCCACTTTAAAAAATTTTGGCCACGCCCACTTTTTTTACGTCAAAATGCATGTGTGTACGTCAGGAATACTTTAGGGGGTCAAAAAATGTGATTTCCAGCAATTCTGAAAAATGCACTCAATGACCCCTAGGTGACCTCCGTGACCTTGACCCATATTTTGAATCTCCATTGAGTGTCGACTCATTTGGTGTTGGTCCCAGGTCCATACGTCATACCATGCCTGAGATATGGGCGTGACCCACTTTCAAAAATTTTGGCCATGCCCACTTTTTTTTACGTCAAAGTGCATGTGTGTACGTCAGGAATACTTTAGGGGGTAAAAAAATGTGATTTCCAGCAATTCTGAAAAATGCACTCAATGACCCCTAGATGACCTCCCATATTTTGAACCTCCATCGAGTGTCGACTCACTTGGTGTTGGTCCCAGGTCTGTAGGTCATACCACGCCTGAGATATGGGCGTGACCCACTTTCAAAACACCCCTACAGACACCCCTGATACCCCAGGAATCTGAAAAACATAGGTGGCCGAGATATTGTGGCTGTCTATCAGCATGTCAAAAATCAACGAGATAGGGCAATTCGTTTTTGAGTTATCTTGCGGACAAAAAAGTGATGAGAAGACAGAAGACAGGAGAAGAAGAAGAAGAAGAAGAAGAAAAAAAAAAAAAAAAAGAAGAAAAAAAAAAAGAAAAAGAAACTGTGCAAAAACAATAGTCTGTGTGTTTCACACAGACTAAATATACTACAACTATCAGTCATACGCTCACTGTGTCCAGACCGCTGAAGGCAGCGACTTGCAATTTTCAGAACTTGTTCTACGTAGCCTGGCCGACATTTGGACATAAAATCGAGTGTTCTGACCGCGTGGAAAACACCACGCCTCGCTTGGAAACCGTGGGGACGGTTCAATGCAATGAAATTTCCATTCATTATTTACCTGTTAACGGCAGAGTTTGGCATTATTTCTGTCTGATGAACTGTTCAACTTTAACTATTTACACCTTTATATAGGACCGAAAGATCACTGCATGCTTACCAATATTCAGGTACTGATTTTACGAAAATAACAATTATTTCAACAGTACCCACTTGGGAACTCTCAAATCTGCCAAGGATTAAACTTTTAATAATAACATGTAAAACAAAAGTTGTCATACTTTGCTAGCCGCATGCACCCATAGACAACAGTCAGCACTCAATCAATTAGGAATGGAGGAAATTGCGACTTAAACTTAACACATTCTGAAAAATGGAGTTATTTTCCAAGGCACCTATCTTTATGCATCCGAAACAGGGATTGGGTTAAACTTTACAGCTACCTTATCAAGGAAAATCTTCTTGGACTTGAATTGTAAATCTGAATGTCAACAGAATTTTCAGATATTACCAAAATCACAATTATTCAGACAGTACCCATATGAGAGTCTCAAATCTGCTAAGGGTTAAACTTTTAATGCTCACATATAAAACAAAAGTTTTAATACTATGACTGCTGCATGCAGCTATTGAAAACATTCAGCGCTCAATCAATTAGGAATGGAGTAAATTGTTACTTAATCGTACCAAATTCTGAAAAAGCGTGAGTTTTTTGGACAGCATCTATCTTTATGCAAACAGAATGGGCATATGGTTAAACTTTATAACCAAACGTACAACAGAAAATATGCTCGATAGGTAATTGTGAATACGAACATGTGCATCACTTTTCGATATACCATTCGTAAATGGAAGAAAAATGAACTGAAAATGAGCCATTTTTATGAACGAGTTAAGGGTACTCGAATTCAAGGCTCGAAAACGAGTTTAAGGTTAAAACTTTGAATAGAATGTATAACAGACAAATTATTCTTGGATGAATGCTCAAACTTCTCATAGAAAACGTTTTGAAAAAATGTGGCCGCAGAGTTGAGAAATTGCATGTGAAAATTTACCAGTTTTTCCAAAATTGCACTTTGCTCGGAATTTTGAGGTCAAAAGGGAGCAACGTGGGTAATACAGCATATTGAGTCAGGTGTAGTAAGTCATGCTACAAATATAATGAAAGCTCCAGCCAAATCGTCCTGGGTCTTGTTTGAGAATTGTGGCAAAACATAACATTGTGACATTTTGCACGGTTTTGGGAGAAAAAGAAACTTCAGAAATGCCATGATCCAGGTGAGAAACTTCTAATGAAGCTCTACATATGTGCCAAATTTCAGTAGAATAGTAAAGAATCCATCAGACAAAAATCATTGAAATAGAAAATAATTTTAATACTAGAGAAATAGAATTTACTGCATCCAGTAAATTCAAGCTTGTAAGAAAGGAGTTAAAATATCTATTGGGAAAAAAACTATATAGAAAGAGAATTTATGGAGGGTTATTTTCGGGAGTAACATATTTTTACACAAATCTGGAATGGATTTTCGTAAACAGTATTTATAGATATTCATAATGGAATCAGAACAATTTTTCTAAGAAATCAGAAAAGACAAAAATGTGCACAGCATTCAAAAGGTTTGTCAAGAGAATGCATTAGGTGTCCAAAAATGTGATTCCCAGCAATACTAAAAAATGCACTCAGTTATCCCTGAGCGACCTCAGTGACCTTGTCCATATTGTGAACCTCTATGGAGTGTTGATTTATTTGGTGTTGGTCCCCATGTCTATGTGTCATACCATCCTTGAGATATGAGCGTGACCCACTTTCAAAAATTTTGGCCACGCCCACTTTTTTACGTCAAAATGCATGTGTGTATGTCAGGAATGCTTCAGGAGGTCAACAAATGTGATTTCCAGCAATTATGAAAGATGCACTTAATGACCCCTTGGTGACCTCCATGACCTTGACCCATATTTTGAATCTCCATCGAGTGTTGACTCATTTGGTGTTGGTCCCAGGTCCATATGTCATACCATGCTTGTGATATGAGCCTGACCCACTTTCAAAAATTTTGGCAATGCCCACTTTTTTGTCAAAATGCATGTGTCCACGTCAGGAATGCTTTAGGGGTCAAAAATGTGATTTCTAGCAATTATGAAAAATGCTCTTAATGACCCCTAGATGACCTCCATGACCCTGACCAATATTTTGAATCTCCATCAAGTGTCGACTCATTTGGTGTTGGTCCCAGGTCCATATGTCATACCATGCCGGAGATATGGGCGTGACCCACTTTCAAAAATTTTGACCACGCCCACTTTTTTACGTCAAAATGCATGTGTGTACGTCAGGAATACTTCAGGGGTCAAAAAATGTGATTTCCAGCAATTCTGAAAAAATGCACTCAATGACCCCTAGATGACCTCCGTGACCTTGACCCATATTTTGAACCTCCATCGAGTGTCGACTCATTTGGTGTTGGTTCCAGGTCCATACGTCATACCACGCTTGAGATATGAGCGTGACCCACTTTAAAAAATTTTGGCCACGCCCACTTTTTTTACGTCAAAATGCATGTGTGTACGTCAGGAATACTTTAGGGGGTCAAAAAATGTGATTTCCAGCAATTCTGAAAAATGCACTCAATGACCCCTAGGTGACCTCCGTGACCTTGACCCATATTTTGAATCTCCATTGAGTGTCGACTCATTTGGTGTTGGTCCCAGGTCCATACGTCATACCATGCCTGAGATATGGGCGTGACCCACTTTCAAAAATTTTGGCCATGCCCACTTTTTTTTACGTCAAAGTGCATGTGTGTACGTCAGGAATACTTTAGGGGGTAAAAAAATGTGATTTCCAGCAATTCTGAAAAATGCACTCAATGACCCCTAGATGACCTCCCATATTTTGAACCTCCATCGAGTGTCGACTCACTTGGTGTTGGTCCCAGGTCTGTAGGTCATACCACGCCTGAGATATGGGCGTGACCCACTTTCAAAACACCCCTACAGACACCCCTGATACCCCAGGAATCTGAAAAACATAGGTGGCCGAGATATTGTGGCTGTCTATCAGCATGTCAAAAATCAACGAGATAGGGCAATTCGTTTTTGAGTTATCTTGCGGACAAAAAAGTGATGAGAAGACAGAAGACAGGAGAAGAAGAAGAAGAAGAAGAAGAAAAAAAAAAAAAAAAAGAAGAAAAAAAAAAAGAAAAAGAAACTGTGCAAAAACAATAGTCTGTGTGTTTCACACAGACTAAATATACTACAACTATCAGTCATACGCTCACTGTGTCCAGACCGCTGAAGGCAGCGACTTGCAATTTTCAGAACTTGTTCTACGTAGCCTGGCCGACATTTGGACATAAAATCGAGTGTTCTGACCGCGTGGAAAACACCACGCCTCGCTTGGAAACCGTGGGGACGGTTCAATGCAATGAAATTTCCATTCATTATTTACCTGTTAACGGCAGAGTTTGGCATTATTTCTGTCTGATGAACTGTTCAACTTTAACTATTTACACCTTTATATAGGACCGAAAGATCACTGCATGCTTACCAATATTCAGGTACTGATTTTACGAAAATAACAATTATTTCAACAGTACCCACTTGGGAACTCTCAAATCTGCCAAGGATTAAACTTTTAATAATAACATGTAAAACAAAAGTTGTCATACTTTGCTAGCCGCATGCACCCATAGACAACAGTCAGCACTCAATCAATTAGGAATGGAGGAAATTGCGACTTAAACTTAACACATTCTGAAAAATGGAGTTATTTTCCAAGGCACCTATCTTTATGCATCCGAAACAGGGATTGGGTTAAACTTTACAGCTACCTTATCAAGGAAAATCTTCTTGGACTTGAATTGTAAATCTGAATGTCAACAGAATTTTCAGATATTACCAAAATCACAATTATTCAGACAGTACCCATATGAGAGTCTCAAATCTGCTAAGGGTTAAACTTTTAATGCTCACATATAAAACAAAAGTTTTAATACTATGACTGCTGCATGCAGCTATTGAAAACATTCAGCACTCAATCAATTAGGAATGGAGTAAATTGTTACTTAATCGTACCAAATTCTGAAAAAGCGTGAGTTTTTTGGACAGCATCTATCTTTATGCAAACAGAATGGGCATATGGTTAAACTTTACAACCAAACGTACAACAGAAAATATGCTCGATAGGTAATTGTGAATATGAACATGTGCATCACTTTTCGATATACCATTCGTAAATGGAAGAAAAATGAACTGAAAATGAGCCATTTTTATGAACGAGTTAAGGGTACTCGAATTCAAGGCTCGAAAACGAGTTTAAGGTTAAAACTTTGAATAGAATGTATAACAGACAAATTATTCTTGGATGAAAGCTCAAACTTCTCATAGAAAACGTTTTGAAAAAATGTGGCCGCAGAGTTGAGAAATTGCATGTGAAAATTGACCAGTTTTTCCAAAATTGCACTTTGCTCGGAATTTTGAGGTCAAAAGGGAGCAACGTGGGTAATACAGCATATTGAGTCAGGTGTAGTAAGTCATGCTACAAATATAATGAAAGCTCCAGCCAAATCGTCCTGGGTCTTGTTTGAGAATTGTGGCAAAACATAACATTGTGACATTTTGCACGGTTTTGGGAGAAAAAGAAACTTCAGAAATGCCATGATCCAGGTGAGAAACTTCTAATGAAGCTCTACATATGTGCCAAATTTCAGTAGAATAGTAAAGAATCCATCAGACAAAAATCATTGAAATAGAAAATAATGTTAATACTAGAGAAATAGAATTTACTGCATCCAGTAAATTCAAGCTTGTAAGAAAGGAGTTAAAATATCTATTGGGAAAAAAACTATATAGAAAGAGAATTTATGGAGGGTTATTTTCGGGAGTAACATATTTTTACACAAATCTGGAATGGATTTTCGTAAACAGTATTTATAGATATTCATAATGGAATCAGAACAATTTTTCTAAGAAATCAGAAAAGACAAAAATGTGCACAGCATTCAAAAGGTTTGTCAAGAGAATGCATTAGGTGTCCAAAAATGTGATTCCCAGCAATACTAAAAAATGCACTCAGTTATCCCTGAGCGACCTCAGTGACCTTGTCCATATTGTGAACCTCTATGGAGTGTTGATTTATTTGGTGTTGGTCCCCATGTCTATGTGTCATACCATCCTTGAGATATGAGCGTGACCCACTTTCAAAAATTTTGGCCACGCCCACTTTTTTACGTCAAAATGCATGTGTGTATGTCAGGAATGCTTCAGGAGGTCAACAAATGTGATTTCCAGCAATTATGAAAGATGCACTTAATGACCCCTTGGTGACCTCCATGACCTTGACCCATATTTTGAATCTCCATCGAGTGTTGACTCATTTGGTGTTGGTCCCAGGTCCATATGTCATACCATGCTTGTGATATGAGCCTGACCCACTTTCAAAAATTTTGGCAATGCCCACTTTTTTGTCAAAATGCATGTGTCCACGTCAGGAATGCTTTAGGGGTCAAAAATGTGATTTCTAGCAATTATGAAAAATGCTCTTAATGACCCCTAGATGACCTCCATGACCCTGACCAATATTTTGAATCTCCATCAAGTGTCGACTCATTTGGTGTTGGTCCCAGGTCCATATGTCATACCATGCCGGAGATATGGGCGTGACCCACTTTCAAAAATTTTGACCACGCCCACTTTTTTACGTCAAAATGCATGTGTGTACGTCAGGAATACTTCAGGGGTCAAAAAATGTGATTTCCAGCAATTCTGAAAAAATGCACTCAATGACCCCTAGATGACCTCCGTGACCTTGACCCATATTTTGAACCTCCATCGAGTGTCGACTCATTTGGTGTTGGTTCCAGGTCCATACGTCATACCACGCTTGAGATATGAGCGTGACCCACTTTAAAAAATTTTGGCCACGCCCACTTTTTTTACGTCAAAATGCATGTGTGTACGTCAGGAATACTTTAGGGGGTCAAAAAATGTGATTTCCAGCAATTCTGAAAAATGCACTCAATGACCCCTAGGTGACCTCCGTGACCTTGACCCATATTTTGAATCTCCATTGAGTGTCGACTCATTTGGTGTTGGTCCCAGGTCCATACGTCATACCATGCCTGAGATATGGGCGTGACCCACTTTCAAAAATTTTGGCCATGCCCACTTTTTTTTACGTCAAAGTGCATGTGTGTACGTCAGGAATACTTTAGGGGGTAAAAAAATGTGATTTCCAGCAATTCTGAAAAATGCACTCAATGACCCCCAGATGACCTCCCATATTTTGAACCTCCATCGAGTGTCGACTCACTTGGTGTTGGTCCCAGGTCTGTAGGTCATACCACGCCTGAGATATGGGCGTGACCCACTTTCAAAACACCCCTACAGACACCCCTGATACCCCAGGAATCTGAAAAACATAGGTGGCCGAGATATTGTGGCTGTCTATCAGCATGTCAAAAATCAACGAGATAGGGCAATTCGTTTTTGAGTTATCTTGCGGACAAAAAAGTGATGAGAAGACAGAAGACAGGAGAAGAAGAAGAAGAAGAAGAAGAAGAAAAAAAAAAAAAAAGAAGAAAAAAAAAAAGAAAAAGAAACTGTGCAAAAACAATAGTCTGTGTGTTTCACACAGACTAAATATACTACAACTATCAGTCATACGCTCACTGTGTCCAGACCGCTGAAGGCAGCGACTTGCAATTTTCAGAACTTGTTCTACGTAGCCTGGCCGACATTTGGACATAAAATCGAGTGTTCTGACCGCGTGGAAAACACCACGCCTCGCTTGGAAACCGTGGGGACGGTTCAATGCAATGAAATTTCCATTCATTATTTACCTGTTAACGGCAGAGTTTGGCATTATTTCTGTCTGATGAACTGTTCAACTTTAACTATTTACACCTTTATATAGGACCGAAAGATCACTGCATGCTTACCAATATTCAGGTACTGATTTTACGAAAATAACAATTATTTCAACAGTACCCACTTGGGAACTCTCAAATCTGCCAAGGATTAAACTTTTAATAATAACATGTAAAACAAAAGTTGTCATACTTTGCTAGCCGCATGCACCCATAGACAACAGTCAGCACTCAATCAATTAGGAATGGAGGAAATTGCGACTTAAACTTAACACATTCTGAAAAATGGAGTTATTTTCCAAGGCACCTATCTTTATGCATCCGAAACAGGGATTGGGTTAAACTTTACAGCTACCTTATCAAGGAAAATCTTCTTGGACTTGAATTGTAAATCTGAATGTCAACAGAATTTTCAGATATTACCAAAATCACAATTATTCAGACAGTACCCATATGAGAGTCTCAAATCTGCTAAGGGTTAAACTTTTAATGCTCACATATAAAACAAAAGTTTTAATACTATGACTGCTGCATGCAGCTATTGAAAACATTCAGCACTCAATCAATTAGGAATGGAGTAAATTGTTACTTAATCGTACCAAATTCTGAAAAAGCGTGAGTTTTTTGGACAGCATCTATCTTTATGCAAACAGAATGGGCATATGGTTAAACTTTATAACCAAACGTACAACAGAAAATATGCTCGATAGGTAATTGTGAATACGAACATGTGCATCACTTTTCGATATACCATTCGTAAATGGAAGAAAAATGAACTGAAAATGAGCCATTTTTATGAACGAGTTAAGGGTACTCGAATTCAAGGCTCGAAAACGAGTTTAAGGTTAAAACTTTGAATAGAATGTATAACAGACAAATTATTCTTGGATGAATGCTCAAACTTCTCATAGAAAACGTTTTGAAAAAATGTGGCCGCAGAGTTGAGAAATTGCATGTGAAAATTGACCAGTTTTTCCAAAATTGCACTTTGCTCGGAATTTTGAGGCCAAAAGGGAGCAACGTGGGTAATACAGCATATTGAGTCAGGTGTAGTAAGTCATGCTACAAATATAATGAAAGCTCCAGCCAAATCGTCCTGGGTCTTGATTGAGAATTGTGGCAAAACATAACATTGTGACATTTTGCACGGTTTTGGGAGAAAAAGAAACTTCAGAAATGCCATGATCCAGGTGAGAAACTTCTAATGAAGCTCTACATATGTGCCAAATTTCAGTAGAATAGTAAAGAATCCATCAGACAAAAATCATTGAAATAGAAAATAATTTTAATACTAGAGAAATAGAATTTACTGCATCCAGTAAATTCAAGCTTGTAAGAAAGGAGTTAAAATATCTATTGGGAAAAAAACTATATAGAAAGAGAATTTATGGAGGGTTATTTTCGGGAGTAACATATTTTTACACAAATCTGGAATGGATTTTCGTAAACAGTATTTATAGATATTCATAATGGAATCAGAACAATTTTTCTAAGAAATCAGAAAAGACAAAAATGTGCACAGCATTCAAAAGGTTTGTCAAGAGAATGCATTAGGTGTCCAAAAATGTGATTCCCAGCAATACTAAAAAATGCACTCAGTTATCCCTGAGCGACCTCAGTGACCTTGTCCATATTGTGAACCTCTATGGAGTGTTGATTTATTTGGTGTTGGTCCCCATGTCTATGTGTCATACCATCCTTGAGATATGAGCGTGACCCACTTTCAAAAATTTTGGCCACGCCCACTTTTTTACGTCAAAATGCATGTGTGTATGTCAGGAATGCTTCAGGAGGTCAACAAATGTGATTTCCAGCAATTATGAAAGATGCACTTAATGACCCCTTGGTGACCTCCATGACCTTGACCCATATTTTGAATCTCCATCGAGTGTTGACTCATTTGGTGTTGGTCCCAGGTCCATATGTCATACCATGCTTGTGATATGAGCCTGACCCACTTTCAAAAATTTTGGCAATGCCCACTTTTTTGTCAAAATGCATGTGTCCACGTCAGGAATGCTTTAGGGGTCAAAAATGTGATTTCTAGCAATTATGAAAAATGCTCTTAATGACCCCTAGATGACCTCCATGACCCTGACCAATATTTTGAATCTCCATCAAGTGTCGACTCATTTGGTGTTGGTCCCAGGTCCATATGTCATACCATGCCGGAGATATGGGCGTGACCCACTTTCAAAAATTTTGACCACGCCCACTTTTTTACGTCAAAATGCATGTGTGTACGTCAGGAATACTTCAGGGGTCAAAAAATGTGATTTCCAGCAATTCTGAAAAAATGCACTCAATGACCCCTAGATGACCTCCGTGACCTTGACCCATATTTTGAACCTCCATCGAGTGTCGACTCATTTGGTGTTGGTTCCAGGTCCATACGTCATACCATGCTTGAGATATGAGCGTGACCCACTTTAAAAAATTTTGGCCACGCCCACTTTTTTTACGTCAAAATGCATGTGTGTACGTCAGGAATACTTTAGGGGGTCAAAAAATGTGATTTCCAGCAATTCTGAAAAATGCACTCAATGACCCCTAGGTGACCTCCGTGACCTTGACCCATATTTTGAATCTCCATTGAGTGTCGACTCATTTGGTGTTGGTCCCAGGTCCATACGTCATACCATGCCTGAGATATGGGCGTGACCCACTTTCAAAAATTTTGGCCATGCCCACTTTTTTTTACGTCAAAGTGCATGTGTGTACGTCAGGAATACTTTAGGGGGTAAAAAAATGTGATTTCCAGCAATTCTGAAAAATGCACTCAATGACCCCTAGATGACCTCCCATATTTTGAACCTCCATCTAGTGTCGACTCACTTGGTGTTGGTCCCAGGTCTGTAGGTCATACCACGCCTGAGATATGGGCGTGACCCACTTTCAAAACACCCCTACAGACACCCCTGATACCCCAGGAATCTGAAAAACATAGGTGGCCGAGATATTGTGGCTGTCTATCAGCATGTCAAAAATCAACGAGATAGGGCAATTCGTTTTTGAGTTATCTTGCGGACAAAAAAGTGATGAGAAGACAGAAGACAGGAGAAGAAGAAGAAGAAGAAGAAGAAAAAAAAAAAAAAAGAAGAAAAAAAAAAAGAAAAAGAAACTGTGCAAAAACAATAGTCTGTGTGTTTCACACAGACTAAATATACTACAACTATCAGTCATACGCTCACTGTGTCCAGACCGCTGAAGGCAGCGACTTGCAATTTTCAGAACTTGTTCTACGTAGCCTGGCCGACATTTGGACATAAAATCGAGTGTTCTGACCGCATGGAAAACACCACGCCTCGCTTGGAAACCGTGGGGACGGTTCAATGCAATGAAATTTCCATTCATTATTTACCTGTTAACGGCAGAGTTTGGCATTATTTCTGTCTGATGAACTGTTCAACTTTAATTATTTACACCTTTATATAGGACCGAAAGATCACTGCATGCTTACCAATATTCAGGTACTGATTTTACGAAAATAACAATTATTTCAACAGTACCCACTTGGGAACTCTCAAATCTGCCAAGGATTAAACTTTTAATAATAACATGTAAAACAAAAGTTGTCATACTTTGCTAGCCGCATGCACCCATAGAGAACAGTCAGCACTCAATCAATTAGGAATGGAGGAAATTGCGACTTAAACTTAACACATTCTGAAAAATGGAGTTATTTTCCAAGGCACCTATCTTTATGCATCCGAAACAGGGATTGGGTTAAACTTTACAGCTACCTTATCAAGGAAAATCTTCTTGGACTTGAATTGTAAATCTGAATGTCAACAGAATTTTCAGATATTACCAAAATCACAATTATTCAGACAGTACCCATATGAGAGTCTCAAATCTGCTAAGGGTTAAACTTTTAATGCTCACATATAAAACAAAAGTTTTAATACTATGACTGCTGCATGCAGCTATTGAAAACATTCAGCACTCAATCAATTAGGAATGGAGTAAATTGTTACTTAATCGTACCAAATTCTGAAAAAGCGTGAGTTTTTTGGACAGCATCTATCTTTATGCAAACAGAATGGGCATATGGTTAAACTTTATAACCAAACGTACAACAGAAAATATGCTCGATAGGTAATTGTGAATACGAACATGTGCATCACTTTTCGATATACCATTCGTAAATGGAAGAAAAATGAACTGAAAATGAGCCATTTTTATGAACGAGTTAAGGGTACTCGAATTCAAGGCTCGAAAACGAGTTTAAGGTTAAAACTTTGAATAGAATGTATAACAGACAAATTATTCTTGGATGAATGCTCAAACTTCTCATAGAAAACGTTTTGAAAAAATGTGGCCGCAGAGTTGAGAAATTGCATGTGAAAATTGACCAGTTTTTCCAAAATTGCACTTTGCTCGGAATTTTGAGGCCAAAAGGGAGCAACGTGGGTAATACAGCATATTGAGTCAGGTGTAGTAAGTCATGCTACAAATATAATGAAAGCTCCAGCCAAATCGTCCTGGGTCTTGATTGAGAATTGTGGCAAAACATAACATTGTGACATTTTGCACGGTTTTGGGAGAAAAAGAAACTTCAGAAATGCCATGATCCAGGTGAGAAACTTCTAATGAAGCTCTACATATGTGCCAAATTTCAGTAGAATAGTAAAGAATCCATCAGACAAAAATCATTGAAATAGAAAATAATTTTAATACTAGAGAAATAGAATTTACTGCATCCAGTAAATTCAAGCTTGTAAGAAAGGAGTTAAAATATCTATTGGGAAAAAAACTATATAGAAAGAGAATTTATGGAGGGTTATTTTCGGGAGTAACATATTTTTACACAAATCTGGAATGGATTTTCGTAAACAGTATTTATAGATATTCATAATGGAATCAGAACAATTTTTCTAAGAAATCAGAAAAGACAAAAATGTGCACAGCATTCAAAAGGTTTGTCAAGAGAATGCATTAGGTGTCCAAAAATGTGATTCCCAGCAATACTAAAAAATGCACTCAGTTATCCCTGAGCGACCTCAGTGACCTTGTCCATATTGTGAACCTCTATGGAGTGTTGATTTATTTGGTGTTGGTCCCCATGTCTATGTGTCATACCATCCTTGAGATATGAGCGTGACCCACTTTCAAAAATTTTGGCCACGCCCACTTTTTTACGTCAAAATGCATGTGTGTATGTCAGGAATGCTTCAGGAGGTCAACAAATGTGATTTCCAGCAATTATGAAAGATGCACTTAATGACCCCTTGGTGACCTCCATGACCTTGACCCATATTTTGAATCTCCATCGAGTGTTGACTCATTTGGTGTTGGTCCCAGGTCCATATGTCATACCATGCTTGTGATATGAGCCTGACCCACTTTCAAAAATTTTGGCAATGCCCACTTTTTTGTCAAAATGCATGTGTCCACGTCAGGAATGCTTTAGGGGTCAAAAATGTGATTTCTAGCAATTATGAAAAATGCTCTTAATGACCCCTAGATGACCTCCATGACCCTGACCAATATTTTGAATCTCCATCAAGTGTCGACTCATTTGGTGTTGGTCCCAGGTCCATATGTCATACCATGCCGGAGATATGGGCGTGACCCACTTTCAAAAATTTTGACCACGCCCACTTTTTTACGTCAAAATGCATGTGTGTACGTCAGGAATACTTCAGGGGTCAAAAAATGTGATTTCCAGCAATTCCGAAAAAATGCACTCAATGACCCCTAGATGACCTCCGTGACCTTGACCCATATTTTGAACCTCCATCGAGTGTCGACTCATTTGGTGTTGGTTCCAGGTCCATACGTCATACCACGCTTGAGATATGAGCATGACCCACTTTAAAAATTTTTGGCCACGCCCACTTTTTTTACGTCAAAATGCATGTGTGTACATCAGGAATACTTTAGGGGGTCAAAAAATGTGATTTCCAGCAATTCTGAAAATGCACTCAATGACCCCTAGGTGACCTCCGTGACCTTGACCCATATTTTGAATCTCCATTGAGTGTCGACTCATTTGGTGTTGGTCCCAGGTCCATACGTCATACCATGCCTGAGATATGGGCGTGACCCACTTTCAAAAATTTTGGCCATGCCCACTTTTTTTTACGTCAAAGTGCATGTGTGTACGTCAGGAATACTTTAGGGGGTAAAAAAATGTGATTTCCAGCAATTCTGAAAAATGCACTCAATGACCCCTAGATGACCTCCCATATTTTGAACCTCCATCGAGTGTCGACTCACTTGGTGTTGGTCCCAGGTCTGTAGGTCATACCACGCTTGAGATATGGGCGTGACCCACTTTCAAAACACCCCTACAGACACCCCTGATACCCCAGGAATCTGAAAAACATAGGTGGCCGAGATATTGTGGCTGTCTATCAGCATGTCAAAAATCAACGAGATAGGGCAATTCGTTTTTGAGTTATCTTGCGGACAAAAAAGTGATGAGAAGACAGAAGACAGGAGAAGAAGAAGAAGAAGAAGAAGAAGAAGAAAAAAAAAAAAAGAAGAAAAAAAAAAAGAAAAAGAAACTGTGCAAAAACAATAGTCTGTGTGTTTCACACAGACTAAATATACTACAACTATCAGTCATACGCTCACTGTGTCCAGACCGCTGAAGGCAGCGACTTGCAATTTTCAGAACTTGTTCTACGTAGCCTGGCCGACATTTGGACATAAAATCGAGTGTTCTGACCGCGTGGAAAACACCACGCCTCGCTTGGAAACCGTGGGGACGGTTCAATGCAATGAAATTTCCATTCATTATTTACCTGTTAACGGCAGAGTTTGGCATTATTTCTGTCTGATGAACTGTTCAACTTTAACTATTTACACCTTTATATAGGACCGAAAGATCACTGCATGCTTACCAATATTCAGGTACTGATTTTACGAAAATAACAATTATTTCAACAGTACCCACTTGGGAACTCTCAAATCTGCCAAGGATTAAACTTTTAATAATAACATGTAAAACAAAAGTTGTCATACTTTGCTAGCCGCATGCACCCATAGACAACAGTCAGCACTCAATCAATTAGGAATGGAGGAAATTGCGACTTAAACTTAACACATTCTGAAAAATGGAGTTATTTTCCAAGGCACCTATCTTTATGCATCCGAAACAGGGATTGGGTTAAACTTTACAGCTACCTTATCAAGGAAAATCTTCTTGGACTTGAATTGTAAATCTGAATGTCAACAGAATTTTCAGATATTACCAAAATCACAATTATTCAGACAGTACCCATATGAGAGTCTCAAATCTGCTAAGGGTTAAACTTTTAATGCTCACATATAAAACAAAAGTTTTAATACTATGACTGCTGCATGCAGCTATTGAAAACATTCAGCACTCAATCAATTAGGAATGGAGTAAATTGTTACTTAATCGTACCAAATTCTGAAAAAGCGTGAGTTTTTTGGACAGCATCTATCTTTATGCAAACAGAATGGGCATATGGTTAAACTTTACAACCAAACGTACAACAGAAAATATGCTCGATAGGTAATTGTGAATACGAACATGTGCATCACTTTTCGATATACCATTCGTAAATGGAAGAAAAATGAACTGAAAATGAGCCATTTTTATGAACGAGTTAAGGGTACTCGAATTCAAGGCTCGAAAACGAGTTTAAGGTTAAAACTTTGAATAGAATGTATAACAGACAAATTATTCTTGGATGAATGCTCAAACTTCTCATAGAAAACGTTTTGAAAAAATGTGGCCGCAGAGTTGAGAAATTGCATGTGAAAATTGACCAGTTTTTCCAAAATTGCACTTTGCTCGGAATTTTGAGGTCAAAAGGGAGCAACGTGGGTAATACAGCATATTGAGTCAGGTGTAGTAAGTCATGCTACAAATATAATGAAAGCTCCAGCCAAATCGTCCTGGGTCTTGTTTGAGAATTGTGGCAAAACATAACATTGTGACATTTTGCACGGTTTTGGGAGAAAAAGAAACTTCAGAAATGCCATGATCCAGGTGAGAAACTTCTAATGAAGCTCTACATATGTGCCAAATTTCAGTAGAATAGTAAAGAATCCATCAGACAAAAATCATTGAAATAGAAAATAATTTTAATACTAGAGAAATAGAATTTACTGCATCCAGTAAATTCAAGCTTGTAAGAAAGGAGTTAAAATATCTATTGGGAAAAAAACTATATAGAAAGAGAATTTATGGAGGGTTATTTTCGGGAGTAACATATTTTTACACAAATCTGGAATGGATTTTCGTAAACAGTATTTATAGATATTCATAATGGAATCAGAACAATTTTTCTAAGAAATCAGAAAAGACAAAAATGTGCACAGCATTCAAAAGGTTTGTCAAGAGAATGCATTAGGTGTCCAAAAATGTGATTCCCAGCAATACTAAAAAATGCACTCAGTTATCCCTGAGCGACCTCAGTGACCTTGTCCATATTGTGAACCTCTATGGAGTGTTGATTTATTTGGTGTTGGTCCCCATGTCTATGTGTCATACCATCCTTGAGATATGAGCGTGACCCACTTTCAAAAATTTTGGCCACGCCCACTTTTTTACGTCAAAATGCATGTGTGTATGTCAGGAATGCTTCAGGAGGTCAACAAATGTGATTTCCAGCAATTTTGAAAGATGCACTTAATGACCCCTTGGTGACCTCCATGACCTTGACCCATATTTTGAATCTCCATCGAGTGTTGACTCATTTGGTGTTGGTCCCAGGTCCATATGTCATACCATGCTTGTGATATGAGCCTGACCCACTTTCAAAAATTTTGGCAATGCCCACTTTTTTGTCAAAATGCATGTGTCCACGTCAGGAATGCTTTAGGGGTCAAAAATGTGATTTCTAGCAATTATGAAAAATGCTCTTAATGACCCCTAGATGACCTCCATGACCCTGACCAATATTTTGAATCTCCATCAAGTGTCGACTCATTTGGTGTTGGTCCCAGGTCCATATGTCATACCATGCCGGAGATATGGGCGTGACCCACTTTCAAAAATTTTGACCACGCCCACTTTTTTATGTCAAAATGCATGTGTGTACGTCAGGAATACTTCAGGGGTCAAAAAATGTGATTTCCAGCAATTCTGAAAAAATGCACTCAATGACCCCTAGATGACCTCCGTGACCTTGACCCATATTTTGAACCTCCATCGAGTGTCGACTCATTTGGTGTTGGTTCCAGGTCCATACGTCATACCACGCTTGAGATATGAGCGTGACCCACTTTAAAAAATTTTGGCCACGCCCACTTTTTTTACGTCAAAATGCATGTGTGTACGTCAGGAATACTTTAGGGGGTCAAAAAATGTGATTTCCAGCAATTCTGAAAAATGCACTCAATGACCCCTAGGTGACCTCCGTGACCTTGACCCATATTTTGAATCTCCATTGAGTGTCGACTCATTTGGTGTTGGTCCCAGGTCCATATGTCATACCATGCCTGAGATATGGGCGTGACCCACTTTCAAAAATTTTGGCCATGCCCACTTTTTTTTACGTCAAAGTGCATGTGTGTACGTCAGGAATACTTTAGGGGGTAAAAAAATGTGATTTCCAGCAATTCTGAAAAATGCACTCAATGACCCCTAGATGACCTCCCATATTTTGAACCTCCATCGAGTGTCGACTCACTTGGTGTTGGTCCCAGGTCTGTAGGTCATACCACGCCTGAGATATGGGCGTGACCCACTTTCAAAACACCCCTACAGACACCCCTGATACCCCAGGAATCTGAAAAACAGGTGGCCGAGATATTGTGGCTGTCTATCAGCATGTCAAAAATCAACGAGATAGGGCAATTCGTTTTTGAGTTATCTTGCGGACAAAAAAGTGATGAGAAGACAGAAGACAGGAGAAGAAGAAGAAGAAGAAGAAGGAAAAAAAAAAAAAAAGAAGAAAAAGAAAAAGAAAAAGAAACTGTGCAAAAACAATAGTCTGTGTGTTTCACACAGACTAAATATACTACAACTATCAGTCATACGCTCACTGTGTCCAGACCGCTGAAGGCAGCGACTTGCAATTTTCAGAACTTGTTCTACGTAGCCTGGCCGACATTTGGACATAAAATCGAGTGTTCTGACCGCGTGGAAAACACCACGCCTCGCTTGGAAACCGTGGGGACGGTTCAATGCAATGAAATTTCCATTCATTATTTACCTGTTAACGGCAGAGTTTGGCATTATTTCTGTCTGATGAACTGTTCAACTTTAACTATTTACACCTTTATATAGGACCGAAAGATCACTGCATGCTTACCAATATTCAGGTACTGATTTTACGAAAATAACAATTATTTCAACAGTACCCACTTGGGAACTCTCAAATCTGCCAAGGATTAAACTTTTAATAATAACATGTAAAACAAAAGTTGTCATACTTTGCTAGCCGCATGCACCCATAGACAACAGTCAGCACTCAATCAATTAGGAATGGAGTAAATTGCGACTTAAACTTAACACATTCTGAAAAATGGAGTTATTTTCCAAGGCACCTATCTTTATGCATCCGAAACAGGGATTGGGTTAAACTTTACAGCTACCTTATCAAGGAAAATCTTCTTGGACTTGAATTGTAAATCTGAATGTCAACAGAATTTTCAGATATTACCAAAATCACAATTATTCAGACAGTACCCATATGAGAGTCTCAAATCTGCTAAGGGTTAAACTTTTAATGCTCACATATAAAACAAAAGTTTTAATACCATGACTGCTGCATGCAGCTATTGAAAACATTCAGCACTCAATCAATTAGGAATGGAGTAAATTGTTACTTAATCGTACCAAATTCTGAAAAAGCGTGAGTTTTTTGGACAGCATCTATCTTTATGCAAACAGAATGGGCATATGGTTAAACTTTACAACCAAACGTACAACAGAAAATATGCTCGATAGGTAATTGTGAATACGAACATGTGCATCACTTTTCGATATACCATTCGTAAATGGAAGAAAAATGAACTGAAAATGAGCCATTTTTATGAACGAGTTAAGGGTACTCGAATTCAAGGCTCGAAAACGAGTTTAAGGTTAAAACTTTGAATAGAATGTATAACAGACAAATTATTCTTGGATGAATGCTCAAACTTCTCATAGAAAACGTTTTGAAAAAATGTGGCCGCAGAGTTGAGAAATTGCATGTGAAAATTGACCAGTTTTTCCAAAATTGCACTTTGCTCGGAATTTTGAGGTCAAAAGGGAGCAACGTGGGTAATACAGCATATTGAGTCAGGTGTAGTAAGTCATGCTACAAATATAATGAAAGCTCCAGCCAAATCGTCCTGGGTCTTGTTTGAGAATTGTGGCAAAACATAACATTGTGACATTTTGCACGGTTTTGGGAGAAAAAGAAACTTCAGAAATGCCATGATCCAGGTGAGAAACTTCTAATGAAGCTCTACATATGTGCCAAATTTCAGTAGAATAGTAAAGAATCCATCAGACAAAAATCATTGAAATAGAAAATAATTTTAATACTAGAGAAATAGAATTTACTGCATCCAGTAAATTCAAGCTTGTAAGAAAGGAGTTAAAATATCTATTGGGAAAAAAACTATATAGAAAGAGAATTTATGGAGGGTTATTTTCGGGAGTAACATATTTTTACACAAATCTGGAATGAATTTTCGTAAACAGTATTTATAGATATTCATAATGGAATCAGAACAATTTTTCTAAGAAATCAGAAAAGACAAAAATGTGCACAGCATTCAAAAGGTTTGTCAAGAGAATGCATTAGGTGTCCAAAAATGTGATTCCCAGCAATACTAAAAAATGCACTCAGTTATCCCTGAGCGACCTCAGTGACCTTGTCCATATTGTGAACCTCTATGGAGTGTTGATTTATTTGGTGTTGGTCCCCATGTCTATGTGTCATACCATCCTTGAGATATGAGCGTGACCCACTTTCAAAAATTTTGGCCACGCCCACTTTTTTACGTCAAAATGCATGTGTGTATGTCAGGAATGCTTCAGGAGGTCAACAAATGTGATTTCCAGCAATTTTGAAAGATGCACTTAATGACCCCTTGGTGACCTCCATGACCTTGACCCATATTTTGAATCTCCATCGAGTGTTGACTCATTTGGTGTTGGTCCCAGGTCCATATGTCATACCATGCTTGTGATATGAGCCTGACCCACTTTCAAAAATTTTGGCAATGCCCACTTTTTTGTCAAAATGCATGTGTCCACGTCAGGAATGCTTTAGGGGTCAAAAATGTGATTTCTAGCAATTATGAAAAATGCTCTTAATGACCCCTAGATGACCTCCATGACCCTGACCAATATTTTGAATCTCCATCAAGTGTCGACTCATTTGGTGTTGGTCCCAGGTCCATATGTCATACCATGCCGGAGATATGGGCGTGACCCACTTTCAAAAATTTTGACCACGCCCACTTTTTTACGTCAAAATGCATGTGTGTACGTCAGGAATACTTCAGGGGTCAAAAAATGTGATTTCCAGCAATTCTGAAAAAATGCACTCAATGACCCCTAGATGACCTCCGTGACCTTGACCCATATTTTGAACCTCCATCGAGTGTCGACTCATTTGGTGTTGGTTCCAGGTCCATACGTCATACCACGCTTGAGATATGAGCGTGACCCACTTTAAAAAATTTTGGCCACGCCCACTTTTTTTACGTCAAAATGCATGTGTGTACGTCAGGAATACTTTAGGGGGTCAAAAAATGTGATTTCCAGCAATTCTGAAAAATGCACTCAATGACCCCTAGGTGACCTCCGTGACCTTGACCCATATTTTGAATCTCCATTGAGTGTCGACTCATTTGGTGTTGGTCCCAGGTCCATACGTCATACCATGCCTGAGATATGGGCGTGACCCACTTTCAAAAATTTTGGCCATGCCCACTTTTTTTTACGTCAAAGTGCATGTGTGTACGTCAGGAATACTTTAGGGGGTAAAAAAATGTGATTTCCAGCAATTCTGAAAAATGCACTCAATGACCCCTAGATGACCTCCCATATTTTGAACCTCCATCGAGTGTCGACTCACTTGGTGTTGGTCCCAGGTCTGTAGGTCATACCACGCCTGAGATATGGGCGTGACCCACTTTCAAAACACCCCTACAGACACCCCTGATACCCCAGGAATCTGAAAAACATAGGTGGCCGAGATATTGTGGCTGTCTATCAGCATGTCAAAAATCAACGAGATAGGGCAATTCGTTTTTGAGTTATCTTGCGGACAAAAAAGTGATGAGAAGACAGAAGACAGGAGAAGAAGAAGAAGAAGAAGAAGAAAAAAAAAAAAAAAGAAGAAAAAAAAAAGAAAAAGAAACTGTGCAAAAACAATAGTCTGTGTGTTTCACACAGACTAAATATACTACAACTATCAGTCATACGCTCACTGTGTCCAGACCGCTGAAGGCAGCGACTTGCAATTTTCAGAACTTGTTCTACGTAGCCTGGCCGACATTTGGACATAAAATCGAGTGTTCTGACCGCGTGGAAAACACCACGCCTCGCTTGGAAACCGTGGGGACGGTTCAATGCAATGAAATTTCCATTCATTATTTACCTGTTAACGGCAGAGTTTGGCATTATTTCTGTCTGATGAACTGTTCAACTTTAACTATTTACACCTTTATATAGGACCGAAAGATCACTGCATGCTTACCAATATTCAGGTACTGATTTTACGAAAATAACAATTATTTCAACAGTACCCACTTGGGAACTCTCAAATCTGCCAAGGATTAAACTTTTAATAATAACATGTAAAACAAAAGTTGTCATACTTTGCTAGCCGCATGCACCCATAGACAACAGTCAGCACTCAATCAATTAGGAATGGAGGAAATTGCGACTTAAACTTAACACATTCTGAAAAATGGAGTTATTTTCCAAGGCACCTATCTTTATGCATCCGAAACAGGGATTGGGTTAAACTTTACAGCTACCTTATCAAGGAAAATCTTCTTGGACTTGAATTGTAAATCTGAATGTCAACAGAATTTTCAGATATTACCAAAATCACAATTATTCAGACAGTACCCATATGAGAGTCTCAAATCTGCTAAGGGTTAAACTTTTAATGCTCACATATAAAACAAAAGTTTTAATACTATGACTGCTGCATGCAGCTATTGAAAACATTCAGCACTCAATCAATTAGGAATGGAGTAAATTGTTACTTAATCGTACCAAATTCTGAAAAAGCGTGAGTTTTTTGGACAGCATCTATCTTTATGCAAACAGAATGGGCATATGGTTAAACTTTACAACCAAACGTACAACAGAAAATATGCTCGATAGGTAATTGTGAATACGAACATGTGCATCACTTTTCGATATACCATTCGTAAATGGAAGAAAAATAAACTGAAAATGAGCCATTTTTATGAACGAGTTAAGGGTACTCGAATTCAAGGCTCGAAAACGAGTTTAAGGTTAAAACTTTGAATAGAATGTATAACAGACAAATTATTCTTGGATGAATGCTCAAACTTCTCATAGAAAACGTTTTGAAAAAATGTGGCCGCAGAGTTGAGAAATTGCATGTGAAAATTGACCAGTTTTTCCAAAATTGCACTTTGCTCGGAATTTTGAGGTCAAAAGGGAGCAACGTGGGTAATACAGCATATTGAGTCAGGTGTAGTAAGTCATGCTACAAATATAATGAAAGCTCCAGCCAAATCGTCCTGGGTCTTGTTTGAGAATTGTGGCAAAACATAACATTGTGACATTTTGCACGGTTTTGGGAGAAAAAGAAACTTCAGAAATGCCATGATCCAGGTGAGAAACTTCTAATGAAGCTCTACATATGTGCCAAATTTCAGTAGAATAGTAAAGAATCCATCAGACAAAAATCATTGAAATAGAAAATAATGTTAATACTAGAGAAATAGAATTTACTGCATCCAGTAAATTCAAGCTTGTAAGAAAGGAGTTAAAATATCTATTGGGAAAAAAACTATATAGAAAGAGAATTTATGGAGGGTTATTTTCGGGAGTAACATATTTTTACACAAATCTGGAATGGATTTTCGTAAACAGTATTTATAGATATTCATAATGGAATCAGAACAATTTTTCTAAGAAATCAGAAAAGACAAAAATGTGCACAGCATTCAAAAGGTTTGTCAAGAGAATGCATTAGGTGTCCAAAAATGTGATTCCCAGCAATACTAAAAAATGCACTCAGTTATCCCTGAGCGACCTCAGTGACCTTGTCCATATTGTGAACCTCTATGGAGTGTTGATTTATTTGGTGTTGGTCCCCATGTCTATGTGTCATACCATCCTTGAGATATGAGCGTGACCCACTTTCAAAAATTTTGGCCACGCCCACTTTTTTACGTCAAAATGCATGTGTGTATGTCAGGAATGCTTCAGGAGGTCAACAAATGTGATTTCCAGCAATTTTGAAAGATGCACTTAATGACCCCTTGGTGACCTCCATGACCTTGACCCATATTTTGAATCTCCATCGAGTGTTGACTCATTTGGTGTTGGTCCCAGGTCCATATGTCATACCATGCTTGTGATATGAGCCTGACCCACTTTCAAAAATTTTGGCAATGCCCACTTTTTTGTCAAAATGCATGTGTCCACGTCAGGAATGCTTTAGGGGTCAAAAATGTGATTTCTAGCAATTATGAAAAATGCTCTTAATGACCCCTAGATGACCTCCATGACCCTGACCAATATTTTGAATCTCCATCAAGTGTCGACTCATTTGGTGTTGGTCCCAGGTCCATATGTCATACCATGCCGGAGATATGGGCGTGACCCACTTTCAAAAATTTTGACCACGCCCACTTTTTTACGTCAAAATGCATGTGTGTACGTCAGGAATACTTCAGGGGTCAAAAAATGTGATTTCCAGCAATTCTGAAAAAATGCACTCAATGACCCCTAGATGACCTCCGTGACCTTGACCCATATTTTGAACCTCCATCGAGTGTCGACTCATTTGGTGTTGGTTCCAGGTCCATACGTCATACCACGCTTGAGATATGAGCGTGACCCACTTTAAAAAATTTTGGCCACGCCCACTTTTTTTACGTCAAAATGCATGTGTGTACGTCAGGAATACTTTAGGGGGTCAAAAAATGTGATTTCCAGCAATTCTGAAAAATGCACTCAATGACCCCTAGGTGACCTCCGTGACCTTGACCCATATTTTGAATCTCCATTGAGTGTCGACTCATTTGGTGTTGGTCCCAGGTCCATACGTCATACCATGCCTGAGATATGGGCGTGACCCACTTTCAAAAATTTTGGCCATGCCCACTTTTTTTTACGTCAAAGTGCATGTGTGTACGTCAGGAATACTTTAGGGGGTAAAAAAATGTGATTTCCAGCAATTCTGAAAAATGCACTCAATGACCCCTAGATGACCTCCCATATTTTGAACCTCCATCGAGTGTCGACTCACTTGGTGTTGGTCCCAGGTCTGTAGGTCATACCACGCCTGAGATATGGGCGTGACCCACTTTCAAAACACCCCTACAGACACCCCTGATACCCCAGGAATCTGAAAAACATAGGTGGCCGAGATATTGTGGCTGTCTATCAGCATGTCAAAAATCAACGAGATAGGGCAATTCGTTTTTGAGTTATCTTGCGGACAAAAAAGTGATGAGAAGACAGAAGACAGGAGAAGAAGAAGAAGAAGAAGAAGAAAAAAAAAAAAAAAAGAAGAAAAAAAAAAGAAAAAGAAACTGTGCAAAAACAATAGTCTGTGTGTTTCACACAGACTAAATATACTACAACTATCAGTCATACGCTCACTGTGTCCAGACCGCTGAAGGCAGCGACTTGCAATTTTCAGAACTTGTTCTACGTAGCCTGGCCGACATTTGGACATAAAATCGAGTGTTCTGACCGCGTGGAAAACACCACGCCTCGCTTGGAAACCGTGGGGACGGTTCAATGCAATGAAATTTCCATTCATTATTTACCTGTTAACGGCAGAGTTTGGCATTATTTCTGTCTGATGAACTGTTCAACTTTAACTATTTACACCTTTATATAGGACCGAAAGATCACTGCATGCTTACCAATATTCAGGTACTGATTTTACGAAAATAACAATTATTTCAACAGTACCCACTTGGGAACTCTCAAATCTGCCAAGGATTAAACTTTTAATAATAACATGTAAAACAAAAGTTGTCATACTTTGCTAGCCGCATGCACCCATAGACAACAGTCAGCACTCAATCAATTAGGAATGGAGGAAATTGCGACTTAAACTTAACACATTCTGAAAAATGGAGTTATTTTCCAAGGCACCTATCTTTATGCATCCGAAACAGGGATTGGGTTAAACTTTACAGCTACCTTATCAAGGAAAATCTTCTTGGACTTGAATTGTAAATCTGAATGTCAACAGAATTTTCAGATATTACCAAAATCACAATTATTCAGACAGTACCCATATGAGAGTCTCAAATCTGCTAAGGGTTAAACTTTTAATGCTCACATATAAAACAAAAGTTTTAATACTATGACTGCTGCATGCAGCTATTGAAAACATTCAGCACTCAATCAATTAGGAATGGAGTAAATTGTTACTTAATCGTACCAAATTCTGAAAAAGCGTGAGTTTTTTGGACAGCATCTATCTTTATGCAAACAGAATGGGCATATGGTTAAACTTTACAACCAAACGTACAACAGAAAATATGCTCGATAGGTAATTGTGAATACGAACATGTGCATCACTTTTCGATATACCATTCGTAAATGGAAGAAAAATAAACTGAAAATGAGCCATTTTTATGAACGAGTTAAGGGTACTCGAATTCAAGGCTCGAAAACGAGTTTAAGGTTAAAACTTTGAATAGAATGTATAACAGACAAATTATTCTTGGATGAATGCTCAAACTTCTCATAGAAAACGTTTTGAAAAAATGTGGCCGCAGAGTTGAGAAATTGCATGTGAAAATTGACCAGTTTTTCCAAAATTGCACTTTGCTCGGAATTTTGAGGTCAAAAGGGAGCAACGTGGGTAATACAGCATATTGAGTCAGGTGTAGTAAGTCATGCTACAAATATAATGAAAGCTCCAGCCAAATCGTCCTGGGTCTTGTTTGAGAATTGTGGCAAAACATAACATTGTGACATTTTGCACGGTTTTGGGAGAAAAAGAAACTTCAGAAATGCCATGATCCAGGTGAGAAACTTCTAATGAAGCTCTACATATGTGCCAAATTTCAGTAGAATAGTAAAGAATCCATCAGACAAAAATCATTGAAATAGAAAATAATGTTAATACTAGAGAAATAGAATTTACTGCATCCAGTAAATTCAAGCTTGTAAGAAAGGAGTTAAAATATCTATTGGGAAAAAAACTATATAGAAAGAGAATTTATGGAGGGTTATTTTCGGGAGTAACATATTTTTACACAAATCTGGAATGGATTTTCGTAAACAGTATTTATAGATATTCATAATGGAATCAGAACAATTTTTCTAAGAAATCAGAAAAGACAAAAATGTGCACAGCATTCAAAAGGTTTGTCAAGAGAATGCATTAGGTGTCCAAAAATGTGATTCCCAGCAATACTAAAAAATGCACTCAGTTATCCCTGAGCGACCTCAGTGACCTTGTCCATATTGTGAACCTCTATGGAGTGTTGATTTATTTGGTGTTGGTCCCCATGTCTATGTGTCATACCATCCTTGAGATATGAGCGTGACCCACTTTCAAAAATTTTGGCCACGCCCACTTTTTTACGTCAAAATGCATGTGTGTATGTCAGGAATGCTTCAGGAGGTCAACAAATGTGATTTCCAGCAATTATGAAAGATGCACTTAATGACCCCTTGGTGACCTCCATGACCTTGACCCATATTTTGAATCTCCATCGAGTGTTGACTCATTTGGTGTTGGTCCCAGGTCCATATGTCATACCATGCTTGTGATATGAGCCTGACCCACTTTCAAAAATTTTGGCAATGCCCACTTTTTTGTCAAAATGCATGTGTCCACGTCAGGAATGCTTTAGGGGTCAAAAATGTGATTTCTAGCAATTATGAAAAATGCTCTTAATGACCCCTAGATGACCTCCATGACCCTGACCCATATTTTGAATCTCCATCAAGTGTTGACTCATTTGGTGTTGGTCCCAGGTCCATATGTCATACCATGCCGGAGATATGGGCGTGACCCACTTTAAAAAATTTTGACCACGCCCACTTTTTTACGTCAAAATGCATGTGTGTACGTCAGGAATACTTCAGGGGTCAAAAAATGTGATTTCCAGCAATTCTGAAAAAATGCACTCAATGACCCCTAGATGACCTCCGTGACCTTGACCCATATTTTGAACCTCCATCGAGTGTCGACTCATTTGGTGTTGGTTCCAGGTCCATACGTCATACCACGCTTGAGATATGAGCGTGACCCACTTTAAAAAATTTTGGCCACGCCCACTTTTTTTACGTCAAAATGCATGTGTGTACGTCAGGAATACTTTAGGGGGTCAAAAAATGTGATTTCCAGCAATTCTGAAAAATGCACTCAATGACCCCTAGGTGACCTCCGTGACCTTGACCCATATTTTGAATCTCCATTGAGTGTCAACTCATTTGGTGTTGGTCCCAGGTCCATACGTCATACCATGCCTGAGATATGGGCGTGACCCACTTTCAAAAATTTTGGCCATGCCCACTTTTTTTTACGTCAAAGTGCATGTGTGTACGTCAGGAATACTTTAGGGGGTAAAAAAATGTGATTTCCAGCAATTCTGAAAAATGCACTCAATGACCCCTAGATGACCTCCCATATTTTGAACCTCCATCGAGTGTCGACTCACTTGGTGTTGGTCCCAGGTCTGTAGGTCATACCACGCCTGAGATATGGGCGTGACCCACTTTCAAAACACCCCTACAGACACCCCTGATACCCCAGGAATCTGAAAAACATAGGTGGCCGAGATATTGTGGCTGTCTATCAGCATGTCAAAAATCAACGAGATAGGGCAATTCGTTTTTGAGTTATCTTGCGGACAAAAAAGTGATGAGAAGACAGAAGACAGGAGAAGAAGAAGAAGAAGAAGAAGAAAAAAAAAAAAAAAAAAGAAGAAAAAAAAGAAAGAAAAAGAAACTGTGCAAAAACAATAGTCTGTGTGTTTCACACAGACTAAATATACTACAACTATCAGTCATACGCTCACTGTGTCCAGACCGCTGAAGGCAGCGACTTGCAATTTTCAGAACTTGTTCTACGTAGCCTGGCCGACATTTGGACATAAAATCGAGTGTTCTGACCGCGTGGAAAACACCACGCCTCGCTTGGAAACCGTGGGGACGGTTCAATGCAATGAAATTTCCATTCATTATTTACCTGTTAACGGCAGAGTTTGGCATTATTTCTGTCTGATGAACTGTTCAACTTTAACTATTTACACCTTTATATAGGACCGAAAGATCACTGCATGCTTACCAATATTCAGGTACTGATTTTACGAAAATAACAATTATTTCAACAGTACCCACTTGGGAACTCTCAAATCTGCCAAGGATTAAACTTTTAATAATAACATGTAAAACAAAAGTTGTCATACTTTGCTAGCCGCATGCACCCATAGACAACAGTCAGCACTCAATCAATTAGGAATGGAGTAAATTGCGACTTAAACTTAACACATTCTGAAAAATGGAGTTATTTTCCAAGGCACCTATCTTTATGCATCCGAAACAGGGATTGGGTTAAACTTTACAGCTACCTTATCAAGGAAAATCTTCTTGGACTTGAATTGTAAATCTGAATGTCAACAGAATTTTCAGATATTACCAAAATCACAATTATTCAGACAGTACCCATATGAGAGTCTCAAATCTGCTAAGGGTTAAACTTTTAATGCTCACATATAAAACAAAAGTTTTAATACTATGACTGCTGCATGCAGCTATGGAAAACATTCAGCACTCAATCAATTAGGAATGGAGTAAATTGTTACTTAATCGTACCAAATTCTGAAAAAAGCGTGAGTTTTTTGGACAGCATCTATCTTTATGCAAACAGAATGGGCATATGGTTAAACTTTACAACCAAACGTACAACAGAAAATATGCTCGATAGGTAATTGTGAATACGAACATGTGCATCACTTTTCGATATACCATTCGTAAATGGAAGAAAAATGAACTGAAAATGAGCCATTTTTATGAACGAGTTAAGGGTACTCGAATTCAAGGCTCGAAAACGAGTTTAAGGTTAAAACTTTGAATAGAATGTATAACAGACAAATTATTCTTGGATGAATGCTCAAACTTCTCATAGGAAACGTTTTGAAAAAATGTGGCCGCAGAGTTGAGAAATTGCATGTGAAAATTGACCAGTTTTTCCAAAATTGCACTTTGCTCGGAATTTTGAGGTCAAAAGGGAGCAACGTGGGTAATACAGCATATTGAGTCAGGTGTAGTAAGTCATGCTACAAATATAATGAAAGCTCCAGCCAAATCGTCCTGGGTCTTGTTTGAGAATTGTGGCAAAACATAACATTGTGACATTTTGCACGGTTTTGGGAGAAAAAGAAACTTCAGAAATGCCATGATCCAGGTGAGAAACTTCTAATGAAGCTCTACATATGTGCCAAATTTCAGTAGAATAGTAAAGAATCCATCAGACAAAAATCATTGAAATAGAAAATAATGTTAATACTAGAGAAATAGAATTTACTGCATCCAGTAAATTCAAGCTTGTAAGAAAGGAGTTAAAATATCTATTGGGAAAAAAACTATATAGAAAGAGAATTTATGGAGGGTTATTTTCGGGAGTAACATATTTTTACACAAATCTGGAATGGATTTTCGTAAACAGTATTTATAGATATTCATAATGGAATCAGAACAATTTTTCTAAGAAATCAGAAAAGACAAAAATGTGCACAGCATTCAAAAGGTTTGTCAAGAGAATGCATTAGGTGTCCAAAAATGTGATTCCCAGCAATACTAAAAAATGCACTCAGTTATCCCTGAGCGACCTCAGTGACCTTGTCCATATTGTGAACCTCTATGGAGTGTTGATTTATTTGGTGTTGGTCCCCATGTCTATGTGTCATACCATCCTTGAGATATGAGCGTGACCCACTTTCAAAAATTTTGGCCACGCCCACTTTTTTACGTCAAAATGCATGTGTGTATGTCAGGAATGCTTCAGGAGGTCAACAAATGTGATTTCCAGCAATTATGAAAGATGCACTTAATGACCCCTTGGTGACCTCCATGACCTTGACCCATATTTTGAATCTCCATCGAGTGTTGACTCATTTGGTGTTGGTCCCAGGTCCATATGTCATACCATGCTTGTGATATGAGCCTGACCCACTTTCAAAAATTTTGGCAATGCCCACTTTTTTGTCAAAATGCATGTGTCCACGTCAGGAATGCTTTAGGGGTCAAAAATGTGATTTCTAGCAATTATGAAAAATGCTCTTAATGACCCCTAGATGACCTCCATGACCCTGACCAATATTTTGAATCTCCATCAAGTGTCGACTCATTTCGTGTTGGTCCCAGGTCCATATGTCATACCATGCCGGAGATATGGGCGTGACCCACTTTCAAAAATTTTGACCACGCCCACTTTTTTACGTCAAAATGCATGTGTGTACGTCAGGAATACTTCAGGGGTCAAAAAATGTGATTTCCAGCAATTCTGAAAAAATGCACTCAATGACCCCTAGATGACCTCCGTGACCTTGACCCATATTTTGAACCTCCATCGAGTGTCGACTCATTTGGTGTTGGTTCCAGGTCCATACGTCATACCACGCTTGAGATATGAGCGTGACCCACTTTAAAAAATTTTGGCCACGCCCACTTTTTTTTACGTCAAAATGCATGTGTGTATGTCAGGAATACTTTAGGGGGTCAAAAAATGTGATTTCCAGCAATTCTGAAAAATGCACTCAATGACCCCTAGGTGACCTCCGTAACCTTGACCCATATTTTGAATCTCCATTGAGTGTCGACTCATTTGGTGTTGGTCCCAGGTCCATACGTCATACCATGCCTGAGATATGGGCATGACCCACTTTCAAAAAATTTGACCACGCCCACTTTTTTACGTCAAAATGCATGTGTGTACGTCAGGAATACTTCAGGGGGTCAAAAAATGTGATTTCCAGCAATTATGACAAAATGCACTCAATGACCCCTAGATGACCTCCGTGACCTTGACCCATATTTTGATCCTCCATCGAGTGTCGACTCATTTGGTGTTGGTCCCAGGTCCATACGTCATATCACGCTTGAGATATAAGCGTGACCCACTTTAAAATTTTTTGGCCACGCCCACTTTTTATATGCCAAAATGCATGTGTGTACGTCAGGAATACTTTAGGGGGTCAAAAAATGTTATTTTCCAGCAATTCTGAAAAATGCACTCAATGACCCCTAGGTGACCTCCGTGACCTTGACCCATATTTTGAATCTCCATTGAGTGTCGACTCATTTGGTGTTGGTCCCAGGTCCATACGTCATACCACGCCTTAGATATGGGCGCGACCCACTTTCAAAAATTTTGGCCACGCCCACTTTTTTTACGTCAAAGTGCATGTGGGTACGTCAGGAATACTTTTGGGGGTAAAAAAAATGTGATTTCCAGCAATTCTGAAAAATGCACTCAATGACCCCTAGATGACCTCCCATATTTTGAACCTCCATCGAGTGTCGACTCACTTGGTGTTGGTCCCAGGTCTGTAGGTCATACCACGCCTGAGATATGGGCGTGACCCACTTTCAAAACACCCCTACAGACACCCCTGATACCCCAGGAATCTGAAAAACATAGGTGGCCGAGATATTGTGGCTGTCTATCAGCATGTCAAAAATCAACGAGATAGGGCAATTCGTTTTTGAGTTATCTTGCGGACAAAAAAGTGATGAGAAGACAGAAGACAGGAGAAGAAGAAGAAGAAGAAGAAGAAAAAAAAAAAAAAAAAAGAAGAAAAAAAAGAAAGAAAAAGAAACTGTGCAAAAACAATAGTCTGTGTGTTTCACACAGACTAAATATACTACAACTATCAGTCATACGCTCACTGTGTCCAGACCGCTGAAGGCAGCGACTTGCAATTTTCAGAACTTGTTCTACGTAGCCTGGCCGACATTTGGACATAAAATCGAGTGTTCTGACCGCGTGGAAAACACCACGCCTCGCTTGGAAACCGTGGGGACGGTTCAATGCAATGAAATTTCCATTCATTATTTACCTGTTAACGGCAGAGTTTGGCATTATTTCTGTCTGATGAACTGTTCAACTTTAACTATTTACACCTTTATATAGGACCGAAAGATCACTGCATGCTTACCAATATTCAGGTACTGATTTTACGAAAATAACAATTATTTCAACAGTACCCACTTGGGAACTCTCAAATCTGCCAAGGATTAAACTTTTAATAATAACATGTAAAACAAAAGTTGTCATACTTTGCTAGCCGCATGCACCCATAGACAACAGTCAGCACTCAATCAATTAGGAATGGAGTAAATTGCGACTTAAACTTAACACATTCTGAAAAATGGAGTTATTTTCCAAGGCACCTATCTTTATGCATCCGAAACAGGGATTGGGTTAAACTTTACAGCTACCTTATCAAGGAAAATCTTCTTGGACTTGAATTGTAAATCTGAATGTCAACAGAATTTTCAGATATTACCAAAATCACAATTATTCAGACAGTACCCATATGAGAGTCTCAAATCTGCTAAGGGTTAAACTTTTAATGCTCACATATAAAACAAAAGTTTTAATACTATGACTGCTGCATGCAGCTATGGAAAACATTCAGCACTCAATCAATTAGGAATGGAGTAAATTGTTACTTAATCGTACCAAATTCTGAAAAAAGCGTGAGTTTTTTGGACAGCATCTATCTTTATGCAAACAGAATGGGCATATGGTTAAACTTTACAACCAAACGTACAACAGAAAATATGCTCGATAGGTAATTGTGAATACGAACATGTGCATCACTTTTCGATATACCATTCGTAAATGGAAGAAAAATGAACTGAAAATGAGCCATTTTTATGAACGAGTTAAGGGTACTCGAATTCAAGGCTCGAAAACGAGTTTAAGGTTAAAACTTTGAATAGAATGTATAACAGACAAATTATTCTTGGATGAATGCTCAAACTTCTCATAGGAAACGTTTTGAAAAAATGTGGCCGCAGAGTTGAGAAATTGCATGTGAAAATTGACCAGTTTTTCCAAAATTGCACTTTGCTCGGAATTTTGAGGTCAAAAGGGAGCAACGTGGGTAATACAGCATATTGAGTCAGGTGTAGTAAGTCATGCTACAAATATAATGAAAGCTCCAGCCAAATCGTCCTGGGTCTTGTTTGAGAATTGTGGCAAAACATAACATTGTGACATTTTGCACGGTTTTGGGAGAAAAAGAAACTTCAGAAATGCCATGATCCAGGTGAGAAACTTCTAATGAAGCTCTACATATGTGCCAAATTTCAGTAGAATAGTAAAGAATCCATCAGACAAAAATCATTGAAATAGAAAATAATGTTAATACTAGAGAAATAGAATTTACTGCATCCAGTAAATTCAAGCTTGTAAGAAAGGAGTTAAAATATCTATTGGGAAAAAAACTATATAGAAAGAGAATTTATGGAGGGTTATTTTCGGGAGTAACATATTTTTACACAAATCTGGAATGGATTTTCGTAAACAGTATTTATAGATATTCATAATGGAATCAGAACAATTTTTCTAAGAAATCAGAAAAGACAAAAATGTGCACAGCATTCAAAAGGTTTGTCAAGAGAATGCATTAGGTGTCCAAAAATGTGATTCCCAGCAATACTAAAAAATGCACTCAGTTATCCCTGAGCGACCTCAGTGACCTTGTCCATATTGTGAACCTCTATGGAGTGTTGATTTATTTGGTGTTGGTCCCCATGTCTATGTGTCATACCATCCTTGAGATATGAGCGTGACCCACTTTCAAAAATTTTGGCCACGCCCACTTTTTTACGTCAAAATGCATGTGTGTATGTCAGGAATGCTTCAGGAGGTCAACAAATGTGATTTCCAGCAATTATGAAAGATGCACTTAATGACCCCTTGGTGACCTCCATGACCTTGACCCATATTTTGAATCTCCATCGAGTGTTGACTCATTTGGTGTTGGTCCCAGGTCCATATGTCATACCATGCTTGTGATATGAGCCTGACCCACTTTCAAAAATTTTGGCAATGCCCACTTTTTTGTCAAAATGCATGTGTCCACGTCAGGAATGCTTTAGGGGTCAAAAATGTGATTTCTAGCAATTATGAAAAATGCTCTTAATGACCCCTAGATGACCTCCATGACCCTGACCAATATTTTGAATCTCCATCAAGTGTCGACTCATTTCGTGTTGGTCCCAGGTCCATATGTCATACCATGCCGGAGATATGGGCGTGACCCACTTTCAAAAATTTTGACCACGCCCACTTTTTTACGTCAAAATGCATGTGTGTACGTCAGGAATACTTCAGGGGTCAAAAAATGTGATTTCCAGCAATTCTGAAAAAATGCACTCAATGACCCCTAGATGACCTCCGTGACCTTGACCCATATTTTGAACCTCCATCGAGTGTCGACTCATTTGGTGTTGGTTCCAGGTCCATACGTCATACCACGCTTGAGATATGAGCGTGACCCACTTTAAAAAATTTTGGCCACGCCCACTTTTTTTTTACGTCAAAATGCATGTGTGTATGTCAGGAATACTTTAGGGGGTCAAAAAATGTGATTTCCAGCAATTCTGAAAAATGCACTCAATGACCCCTAGGTGACCTCCGTAACCTTGACCCATATTTTGAATCTCCATTGAGTGTCGACTCATTTGGTGTTGGTCCCAGGTCCATACGTCATACCATGCCTGAGATATGGGCATGACCCACTTTCAAAAAATTTGACCACGCCCACTTTTTTACGTCAAAATGCATGTGTGTACGTCAGGAATACTTCAGGGGGTCAAAAAATGTGATTTCCAGCAATTATGACAAAATGCACTCAATGACCCCTAGATGACCTCCGTGACCTTGACCCATATTTTGATCCTCCATCGAGTGTCGACTCATTTGGTGTTGGTCCCAGGTCCATACGTCATATCACGCTTGAGATATAAGCGTGACCCACTTTAAAATTTTTTGGCCACGCCCACTTTTTATATGCCAAAATGCATGTGTGTACGTCAGGAATACTTTAGGGGGTCAAAAAATGTTATTTTCCAGCAATTCTGAAAAATGCACTCAATGACCCCTAGGTGACCTCCGTGACCTTGACCCATATTTTGAATCTCCATTGAGTGTCGACTCATTTGGTGTTGGTCCCAGGTCCATACGTCATACCACGCCTTAGATATGGGCGCGACCCACTTTCAAAAATTTTGGCCACGCCCACTTTTTTTACGTCAAAGTGCATGTGGGTACGTCAGGAATACTTTTGGGGGTAAAAAAAATGTGATTTCCAGCAATTCTAGAAAATGCACTCAATGACCCCTAGATGACCTCCGTGACCTTGACCCATATTTAGAACCTCCATCGAGTGTCGACTCATTTGGTGTTGGTCCCAGGTCCATACGTCATACCACGCTTGAGATATTAGCGTGACCCACTTTCAAAAATTTTGGCCATGCCCACTTTTTTACGTCAAAATGCATGTGTGTACGTCAGGAATACTTTAGGGGGTCAAAAAATGTGATTTCCAGCAATTCTGAAAAGTGCACTCAATGACCCCTAGGTGACCTCCGTGACCTTGACCCATATTTTGAATCTCCATTGAGTGTCGACTCATTTGGTGTTGGTCCCAGGTCCATACGTCATACCATGCCTGAGATATGGGCGTGACCCACTTTCAAAAATTTTGGCCATGCCCACTTTTTTTTACGTCAAAGTGCATGTGTGTACATCAGGAATACTTTAGGGGGTAAAAAAATGTGATTTCCAGCAATTCTGAAAAATGCACTCAATGACCCCTAGATGACCTCCCATATTTTGAACCTCCATCGAGTGTCGACTCATTTGGTGTTGGTCCCAGGTCTGTAGGTCATACCACGCCTGAGGTATGGGCGTGACCCACTTTCAAAACACCCCTACAGACAGCCTTGATACCCCAGGAATCTGAAAAACATAGGTGGCCGAGATATTGTGGCTGTCTATCAGCATGCCAAAAATCAACGAGATAGGGCAATTCGTTTTTGAGTTATCTTGCGGACAAAAAAGTGATGAGAAGACAGAAGACAGGAGAAGAAGAAGAAGAAGAAGAAAAAAAAAAAAAAAAAGAAGAAAAAAAAAAGAAGAAGAAACTGTGCAAAAACAATAGTCTGTGTGTTTCACACAGACTAAATATACTACCACTATCAGTCATACGCTCACTGTGTCCAGACCGCTGAAGGCAGCGACTTGCAATTTTCAGAACTTGTTCTACGTAGCCTGGCCGACATTTGGGCATAAAATCGAGTGTTCTGACCGCGTGGAAAACACCACGCCACGCGTGGAAACCGTGGGGACGGTTCAATGCAATGAAATTTCCATTCATTATTTACCTGTTAACGGCAGAGTTTGGCATTATTTCTGTCTGATGAAGTGTTCAACTTTAACTATTTACACCTTTATATAGGACCGAAAGATCACTGCAAGCTTACCAATATTCAGGTACTGATTTTACGAAAATAACAATTATTTCAACAGTACCCACTTGGGAACTCTCAAATCTGCCAAGGATTAAACTTTTAATAATAACATGTAAAACAAAAGTTGTCATACTTTGCTAGCCGCATGCACCCATAGAGAACAGTCAGCACTCAATCAATTAGGAATGGAGTAAATTGCGACTTAAACTTAACACATTCTGAAAAATGGAGTTATTTTCCAAGGCACCTATCTTTATGCATCCGAAACAGGGATTGGGTTAAACTTTACAGCTACCTTATCAAGGAAAATCTTCTTGGACTTGAATTGTAAATCTGAATGTCAACAGAATTTTCAGATATTACCAAAATCACAATTATTCAGACAGTACCCATATGAGAGTCTCAAATCTGCTAAGGGTTAAACTTTTAATGCTCACATATAAAACAAAAGTTTTAATACTATGACTGCTGCATGCAGCTATTGAAAACATTCAGCACTCAATCAATTAGGAATGGAGTAAATTGTCACTTAATCGTACCAAATTCTGAAAAAGCGTGAGTTTTTTGGACAGCATCTATCTTTATGCAAACAGAATGGGCACATGGTTAAACTTTACAACCAAACGTACAACAGAAAATATGCTCGATAGGTAATTGTGAATACGAACATGTGCATCACTTTTCGATATACCATTCGTAAATGGAAGAAAAATGAACTGAAAATGAGCCATTTTTATGAACGAGTTAAGGGTACTCGAATTCAAGGCTCGAAAACGAGTTTAAGGTTAAAACTTTGAATAGAATGTATAACAGACAAATTATTCTTGGATGAATGCTCAAACTTCTCATAGGAAACGTTTTGAAAAAATGTGGCCGCAGAGTTGAGAAATTGCATGTGAAAATTGACCAGTTTTTCCAAAATTGCACTTTGCTCGGAATTTTGAGGTCAAAAGGGAGCAACGTGGGTAATACAGCATATTGAATCAGGTGTAGTAAGTCATGCTAAAAATATAATGAAAGCTCCAGCCAAATCGTCCTGGGTCTTGTTTGAGAATTGTGGCAAAACGTAACATTTTGACATTTTGCACGGTTTTGGGAGAAAAAGAAACTTCAGAAATGCCATGATCCAGGTGAGAAACTTCTAATGAAGCTCTACATATGTGCCAAATTTCAGTAGAATAGTAAAGAATCCATCAGACAAAAATCATTGAAATAGAAAATAATGTTAATACTAGAGAAATAGAATTTACTGCATCCAGTAAATTCAAGCTTGTAAGAAAGGAGTTAAAATATCTATTGGGAAAAAAACTATATAGAAAGAGAATTTATGGAGGGTTATTTTCGGGAGTAACATATTTTTACGCAAATCTGGAATGGATTTTCGTAAACAGTATTTATAGATATTCATAATGGAATCAGAACAATTTTTCTAAGAAATCAGAAAAGACATATATGTGCACAGCATTCAAAAGGTTTGTCAAGAGAATGCATTAGGTGTCCAAAAATGTGATTCCCAGCAATACTAAAAAATGCACTCAGTTATCCCTGAGCGACCTCAGTGACCTTGTCCATATTGTGAACCTCTATGGAGTGTTGATTTATTTGGTGTTGGTCCCCATGTCTATGTGTCATACCATCCTTGAGATATGAGCGTGACCCACTTTCAAAAATTTTGGCCACGCCCACTTTTTTACGTCAAAATGCATGTGTGTATGTCAGGAATGCTTCAGGAGGTCAACAAATGTGATTTCCAGCAATTATGAAAGATGCACTTAATGACCCCTTGGTGACCTCCATGACCTTGACCCATATTTTGAATCTCCATCGAGTGTTGACTCATTTGGTGTTGGTCCAAGGTCCATACGTCATACCATGCTTGTGATATGAGCTTGACCCACTTTCAAAAATTTTGGCAATGCCCACTTTTTTGTCAAAATGCATGTGTCCACGTCAGGAATGCTTTAGGTGTCAAAAATGTGATTTCTAGCAATTATGAAAAATGCTCTTAATGACCCCTAGATGACCTCCGTGACCCTGACCCATATTTTGAATCTCCATCAAGTGTCGACTCATTTGGTGTTGGTCCCAGGTCCATATGTCATACCATGCCGGAGATATGGGCGTGACCCACTTTCAAAAATTTTGACCACGCCCATTTTTTTACGTCAAAATGCATGTGTGTACGTCAGGAATACTTCAGGGGGTCAAAAAATGTGATTTCCAGCAATTCTGAAAAAATGCACTCAATGACCCCTAGGTGACCTCCGTGACCTTGACCCATATTTTGAATCTCCATTGAGTGTCGACTCATTTGGTGTTGGTACCAGGTCCATACATCATACCATGCCTGAGATATGGGCGTGACCCACTTTCAAAAATTTTGGCCATGCCCACTTTTTTACGTCAAAGTGCATGTGTGTACGTCAGGAATACTTTTGGGGGTAAAAAAAATGTGATTTCCAGCAATTCTAAAAAATGCACTCAATGACCCCTAGATGACCTCCGTGACCTTGACCCATATTTTGAACCTCCATCGAGTGTCGACTCATTTGGTGTTGGTCCCAGGTCCATACGTCATACCACGCTTGAGATATGAGCGTGACCCACTTTCAAAAATGTTGGCCACGCCCACTTTTTTACGTCAAAATGCATGTGTGTACGTCAGGAATACTTTAGGGGGTCAAAAAATGTGATTTCCAGCAGTTCTGAAAAATGCACTCAATGACCCCTAGGTGACCTCCGTGACCTTGACCCATATTTTGAATCTCCATTGAGTGTCGACTCATTTGGTGTTGGTCTCAGGTCCATACGTCATACCATGCCTGAGATATGGGCGTGACCCACTTTCAAAAATTTTGGCCAGCCCATTTTTTTTACGTCAAAGTGCATGTGTGTACGTCAGGAATACTTTAGAGGGTAAAAAATGTGATTTCCAGCAATTCTGAAAAATGCACTCAATGACCCCTAGATGACCTCCGTGACCTTGACCCATATTTTGAACCTCCATCGAGTGTCGACTCATTTGGTGTTGGTCCCAGGTCTGTAGGTCATACCACGCCTGAGATATGGGCGTGACCCACTTTCAAAACACCCCTACAGACACCCCTGATACCCCAGGAATCTGAAAAACATAGGTGGCCGAGATATTGTGGCTGTCTATCAGCATGCCAAAAATCAACGAGATAATGCAATTCGTTTTTGAGTTATCTTGCGGACAAAAAAGTGATGAGAAGACAGAAGACAGGAGAAGAAGAAGAAGAAGAAGAAGAAGAAGTAGAAGAAAAAAAAAAAAAAAAAGAAGAAAAAAAGAAAAGAAAAAGAAACTGCAAAAACAATAGTCTGTGTGTTTCACACAGACTAAATATACTACCACTATCAGTCATACGCTCACTGTGTCCAGACCGCTGAAGGCAGCGACTTGCAATTTTCAGAACTTGTTCTACGTAGCCTGGCCGACATTTGGGCATAAAATCGCGTGTTCTGACCGCGTGGAAAACACCACGCCTCGCGTGGAAACCGTGGGGACGGTTCAATGCAATGAAATTTCCATTCATTATTTACCTGTTAACGGCAGAGTTTGGCATTATTTCTGTCTGATGAACTGTTCAACTTTAACTATTTACACCTTTATATAGGACCGAAAGATCACTGCATGCTTACCAATATTCAGGTACTGATTTTACGAAAATAACAATTATTTCAACAGTACCCACTTGGGAACTCTCAAATCTGCCAAGGATTAAACTTTTAATAATAACATGTAAAACAAAAGTTGTCATACTTTGCTAGCCGCATGCACCCATAGACAACAGTCAGCACTCAATCAATTAGGAATGGAGTAAATTGCGACTTAAACTTAACACATTCTGAAAAATGGAGCTATTTTCCACGGCACCTATCTTTATGCATCCGAAACAGGGATTGTGTTAAACTTTACAGCTAGCTTATCAAGGAAAATCTTCTTGGACTTGAATTGTAAATCTGAATGTCAACAGAATTTTCAGATATTACCAAAATCACAATTATTCAGACAGTACCCATATGAGAGTCTCAAATCTGCTAAGGGTTAAACTTTTAATGCTCACATATAAAACAAAACTTTTCATACTATGACTGCTGCATGCAGCTATTGAAAACATTCAGCACTCTATCAATTAGGAATGGAGTAAATTGTCACTTAATCGTACCAAATTCTGAAAAAGCGTGAGTTTTTTGGACAGCATCTATCTTTATGCAAACAGAATGGGCATATGGTTAAACTTTACAACCAAACGTACAACAGAAAATATGCTCAATAGGTAATTGTGAATACGAACATGTGCATCACTTTTCGATATACCATTCGTAAATGGAAGAAAAATGAACTGAAAATGAGCCATTTTTATGAACGAGTTAAGGGTACTCGAATTCAAGGCTCGAAAACGAGTTTAAGGTTAAAACTTTGAATAGAATGTATAACAGACAAATTATTCTTGGATGAATGCTCAAACTTCTCATAGGAAACGTTTTGAAAAAATGTGGCCGCAGAGTTGAGAAATTGCATGTGAAAATTGACCAGTTTTTCCAAAATTGCACTTTGCTCGGAATTTTGAGGTCAAAAGGGAGCAACGTGGGTAATACAGCATATTGAGTCAGGTGTAGTAAGTCATGCTACAAATATAATGAAAGCTCCAGCCAAATCGTCCTGGGTCTTGTTTGAGAATTGTGGCAAAACGTAACATTGTGACATTTTGCACGGTTTTGGGGGAAAAGAAACTTCAGAAATGCCATGATCCAGGTGAGAAACTTCTAATGAAGCTCTACATATGTGCCAAATTTCAGTAGAATAGTAAAGAATCCATCAGACAAAAATCATTGAAATAGAAAATAATGTTAATACTAGAGAAATAGAATTTACTGCATCCAGTAAATTCAATCTTGTAAGAAAGGAGTTAAAATATCTATTGGGAAAAAAACTATATAGAAAGAGAATTTATGGAGGGTTATTTTCGGGAGTAACATATTTTTACACAAATCTGGAATGGATTTTCGTAAACAGTATTTATAGATATTCATAATGGAATCAGAACAATTTTTCTAAGAAATCAGAAAAGACATATATGTGCACAGCATTCAAAAGGTTTGTCAACAGAATGCGTTAGGTGTCCAAAAATGTGATTCCCAGCAATACTAAAAAATGCACTCAGTTATCCCTGAGCGACCTCAGTGAACTTGTCCATATTGTGAACCTCTATGGAGTGTTGATTTATTTGATGTTGGTCCCCATGTCTATGTGTCATACCATCCTTGAGATATGAGCGTGACCCACTTTCAGAAATTTTGGCCACGACCACTTTTTTACGTCAAAATGCATGTGTGTATGTCAGGAATGCTTCAGGAGGTCAACAAATGTGATTTCCAGCAATTATGAAAGATGCACTTAATGACCCCTTGGTGACCTCCATAACCTTGACCCATATTTTGAATCTCCATCGAGTGTTGCCTCATTTGGTGTTGGTCCCAGGTTCATACGTCATACCATGCTTGTGATATGAGCGTGACCCACTTTCAAAAATTTTGGCAATGCCCACTTTTTTGTCAAAATGCATGTGTCCACGTCAGGAATGCTTTAGGGGTCAAAAATGTGATTTCTAGCAATTATGAAAAATGCTCTTAATGACCCCAAGATAACCTCCGTGACCCTGACCCATATTTTGAATCTCCATCAAGTGTCGACTCATTTGGTGTTGGTCCCAGGTCCATATGTCATACCATGCCGGAGATATGGGCGTGACCCACTTTCAAAAATTTTGACCACGCCCACTTTTTTACGTCTAAATGCATGTGTGTACATCAAGAATACTTTAGGGGGTCAAAAAATGTGATTTCCAGCAATTCTGAAAAAATGCACTCAATGACCCCTAGATGACCTCTGTGACCTTGACCCATATTTTGAACCTCCATCGAGTGTCAACTCATTTGGTGTTGGTCCCAGGTCCATACGTCATATCATGCTTGAGATATGAGCGTGACCCACTTTCAAAAATTTTGGCCATGCCCACTTTTTTATATGTCAAAATGCATGTGTGTATGTCAGGAATAATTTAGGGGGTCAAAAAATGTTATTTTCCAGCAATTCTGAAAAATGCACTCAATGACCCCTAGGTGACCTCCGTGACCTTGACCCATATTTTGAATCTCCATTGAGTGTCGACTCATTTGGTGTTGGTCCCAGGTCCATACGTAATACCATGCCTGAGATATGGGCATGACCCACTTTCAAAAATTTTGGCCACGCCCACTTTTTTTACGTCAAAGTGCATGTGTGTACGTCAGGAATACTTTAGGGGGTCAAAAAAATGTGATTTCCAGCAATTCTAAAAAATGCACTCAATGACCCCTAGATGACCTCCGTGACCTTGACCCATATTTTGAACCTCCATCGAGTGTCAACTCATTTGGTGTTGGTCCCAGGTCCATACGTCATACCACGCTTGAGATATGAGCGTGACCCACTTTCAAAAATTTTGGCTACGCCCACTTTTTTTTACGTCAAAATGCATGTGTGTACGTCAGGAATACTTTAGGGGGTCAAAAAATGTGATTTCCAGCAATTCTGAAAAATGTACTCAATGACCCCTAGGCGACCTCCGTGACCTTGACCGATATTTTGAATCTCCATTGAGTGTCGACTCATTTGGTGTTGGTCCCAGGTCCATACGTCATAGCATGCCTGAGATATGGGCGTGACCCACTTTCAAAAATTTTGGCCACGCCCACTTTTTTTTTGTCAAAGTGCATGTGTGTACGTCAGGAATACTTTAGGGGGTAAAAAATGTGATTTCCAGCAATTCTGAAAAATGCACTCAATGACCCCTAGATGACCTCCGTGACCTTGACCCATATTTTGAACCTCCATCGAGTGTCGACTCATTTGGTGTTGGTCCCAAGTCTGTAGGTCATACCACGCCTGAGATATGGGCGTGACCCACTTTCAAAACATCCCTACAGACACCCCTGATACCTCAGGAATCTGAAAAACATAGGTGGCCGAGATATTGTGGCTGTCTATCAGCATGCCAAAAATCAACGAGATAGGGCAATTCGTTTTTGAGTTATCTTGCGGACAAAAAAGTGATGAGAAGACAGAAGACAGGAGAAGAAGAAGAAGAAAAAAAAAAAAAAAAGAAGAAGAAAAAAAAAAAGAAAAAGAAACTGTGCAAAAACAATAGTCTGTGTGTTTCACACAGACTAAATATACTACCACTATCAGTCATACGCTCACTGTGTCCAGACCGCTGAAGGCAGCGACTTGCAATTTTCAGAACTTGTTCTACGTAGCCTGGCCGACATTTGGGCATAAAATCGAGTGTTCTGACCGCGTGGAAAACACCACGCCTCGCGTAGAAACCGTGGGGACGGTTCAATGCAATGAAATTTCCATTCATTATTTACCTGTTAACGGCAGAGTTTGGCATTATTTCTGTCTGATGAACTGTTCAACTTTAACTATTTACACCTTTGTATAGGACCGAAAGATCACTGCATGCTTACCAATATTCAGGTACTGATTTTACGAAAATAACAGTTATTTCAACAGTACCCACTTGGGAACTCTCAAATCTGCCAAGGATTAAACTTTTAATAATAACATATAAAACAAAAATTGTCATACTTTGCTAGCCGCATGCACCCATAGACAACAGTCAGCACTCAATCAATTAGGAATGGAGTAAATTGCGACTTAAACTTAACACATTCTGAAAAATGGAGTTATTTTCAACGGCACCTATCTTTATGCATCCGAAACAGGGATTGGGTTAAACTTTACAGCTACCTTATCAAGGAAAATCTTCTTGGACTTGAATTGTAAATCTGAATGTCAACAGAATTTTCAGATATTACCAAAATCACAATTATTCAGACAGTACCCATATGAGAGTCTCAAATCTGTTAAGGGTTAAACTTTTAATGCTCACATATAAAACAAAAGTTTTCATACTATGACTGCTGCATGCAGCTATTGAAAACATTCAGCACTCAATCAATTAGGAATGGAGTAAATTGTCACTTAATCATACCAAATTCTGAAAAAGGGTGAGTTTTTTGGACAGCATCTATCTTTATGCAAACAGAATGGGCATATGGTTAAACTTTACAACCAAACGTACAACAGAAAATATACTCGATAGGTAATTGTGAATACGAACATGTGCATCACTTTTCGATATACCATTCATAAATGGAAGAAAAATGAACTGAAAATGAGCCATTTTATGAACGACTTAAGGGTACTCGAATTCAAGGCTCGAAAACGAGTTTAAGGTTAAAACTTTGAATAGAATGTATAAGAGACAAATTATTCTTGGATGAATGCTCAAACTTCTCATAGGAAACGTTTTGAAAAAATGTGGCCGCAGAGTTGAGAAATTGCATGTGAAAATTGACCAGTTTTTCCAAAATTGCACTTTGCTCGGAATTTTGAGGTCAAAAGGGAGCAACGTGGGTAATACAGCATATTGAGTCAGGTGTAGTAAGTCATGCTACAAATATAATGAAAGCTCCAGCCAAATCGTCCTGGGTCTTGTTTGAGAATTGTGGCAAAACGTAACATTGTGACATTTTGCACGGTTTTGGGGGAAAAAGAAACTTCAGAAATGCCATGATCCAGGTGAGAAACTTCTAATGAAGCTCTACATATGTGCCAAATTTCAGTAGAATAGTAAAGAATCCATCAGACAAAAATCATTGAAATAGAAAATAATGTTAATACTAGAGAAATAGAATTTACTGCATCCAGTAAATTGAAGCTTGTAAGAAAGGAGTTAAAATATCTATTGGGAAAAAAACTATATAGAAAGAGAATTTATGGAGGGTTATTTTCGGGAGTAACATATTTTTACACAAATCTGGAATGGATTTTCGTAAACAGTATTTATAGATATTCATAATGGAATCAGAACAATTTTTCTAAGAAATCAGAAAAGACATATATGTGCACAGCATTCAAAAGGTTTGTCAACAGAATGCATGAGGTGTCCAAAAATGTGATTCCCAGCAATACTAAAAAATGCACTCAGTTATCCCTGAGCGACCTCAGTGACCTTGTCCATATTGTGAACCTCTATGGAGTGTTGATTTATTTGATGTTGGTCCCCATGTCTATGTGTCATACCATCCTTGAGATATGAGCGTGACCCACTTTCAAAAATTTTGGCCACGCCCACTTTTTTACATCAAAATGCATGTGTGTATGTCAGGAATGCTTCAGGAGGTCAACAAATGTGATTTCCAGCAATTATGAAAGATGCACTTAATGAGCCCTTGGTGACCTCCATGACCTTGTCCCATATTTTGAATCTCCATCGAGTGTTGCCTCATTTGGTGTTGGTCCCAGGTCCATACGTCATACCATGCTTGTGATATGAGCCTGACCCACTTTCAAAAATTTTGGCAATGCCCACTTTTTTGTCAAAATGCATGTGTCCACGTCAGGAATGCTTTAGGGGTCAAAAATGTGATTTCTAGCAATTATGAAAAATGCTCTTAATGACCCCTAGATGACCTCCGTGACCCTGACCCATATTTTGAATCTCCATCAAGTGTCAACTCATTTGGTGTTGGTCCCAGGTCAATATGTCATACCATGCCGGAGATATGGGCGTGACCCACTTTCAAAAATTTTGGTCACGCCCACTTTTTTCACGTCAAAGTGCATGTGTGTACGTCAGGAATACTTTAGGGGGTCAAAAAAATGTGATTTCCAGCAATTCTAAAAAATGCACTCAATGACCCCTAGATGACCTCCGTGACCTTGACCCATATTTTGAACCTCCATCGAGTGTCGACTCATTTGGTGTTGGTCCCAGGTCCATACGTCATACCACGCTTGAGATATGAGCGTGACCCACTTTCAAAAATTTTGGCTATGCCCACTTTTTTTACGTCAAAATGCATGTGTGTACGTCAGGAATACTTTAGGGGGTCAAAAAATGTGATTTCCAGCAATTCTGAAAAATGCACTCAATGACCCCTAGGTGACCTCCGTGACCTTGACCCATATTTTGAATCTCCATTGAGTGTCGACTCATTTGGTGTTGGTCCCAGGTCCATACGTCATAGCATGCCTGAGATATGGGCGTGACCCACTTCCAAAAATTTTGGCCACGCCCACTTTTTTTTTTGTCAAAGTGCATGTGTGTACGTCAGGAATACTTTAGGGGGTAAAAAAATGTGATTTCCAGCAATTCTGAAAAATGCACTCAATAACCCCTAGATGACCTCCGTGACCTTGACCCATATTTTGAACCTCCATCGAGTGTCGACTCATTTGGTGTTGGTCCCAGGTCTGTAGGTCATACCACGCCTGAGATATGGGCGTGACCCACTTTCAAAACATCCCTACAGACACCCCTGATACCCCAGGAATCTGAAAAACATAGGTGGCCGAGATATTGTGGCTGTCTATCAGCATGCCAAAAATCAACGAGATAGGGCAATTCGTTTTTGAGTTATCTTGCGGACAAAAAAGTGATGAGAAGACAGAAGACAGGAGAAGAAGAAGAAAAAGAAGAAGTAGAAAAAAAAAAAAGAAGAAGAAAAAAAAAAAAGAAAAAGAAACTGTGCAAAAACAATAGTCTGTGTGTTTCACACAGACTAAATATACTACCACTATCAGTCATACGCTCACTGTGTCCAGACCGCTGAAGGCAGCGACTTGCAATTTTCAGAACTTGTTCTACGTAGCCTGGCCGACATTTGGGCATAAAATCGAGTGTTCTGACCGCGTGGAAAACACCACGCCTCGCGTGGAAACCGTGGGGACGGTTCAATGCAATGAAATTTCCATTCATTATTTACCTGTTAACGGCAGAGTTTGGCATTATTTCTGTCTGATGAACTGTTCAACTTTAACTATTTACACCTTTGTATAGGACCGAAAGATCACTGCATGCTTACCAATATTCAGGTACTGATTTTACGAAAATAACAATTATTTCAACAGTACCCACTTGGGAACTCTCAAATCTGCCAAGGATTAAACTTTTAATAATAACATGTAAAACAAAAGTTGTCATACTTTGCTAGCCGCATGCACCCACAGACAACAGTCAGCACTCAATCAATTAGGAATGGAGTAAATTGCGACTTAAACTTAACACATTCTGAAAAATGGAGTTATTTTCCACGGCACCTATCTTTATGCATCCGAAACAGGGATTGGGTTAAACTTTACAGCTACCTTATCAAGGAAAATCTTCTTGGACTTGAATTGTAAATCTGAATGTCAACAGAATTTTCAGATATTACCAAAATCACAATTATTCAGACAGTACCCATATGAGAGTCTCAAATCTGCTAAGGGTTAAACTTTTAATGCTCACATATAAAACAAAACTTTTCATACTATGACTGCTGCATGCAGCTATTTAAAACATTCAGCACTCAATCAATTAGGAATGGAGTAAATTGTCACTTAATCGTACCAAATTCTGAAAAAGCGTGAGTTTTTTGGACAGCATCTATCTTTATGCAAACAGAATGGGCATATGGTTAAACTTTACAACCAAACGTACAACAGAAAATATGCTCGATAGGTAATTGTGAATACGAACATGTGCATCACTTTTCGATATACCATTCGTAAATGGAAGAAAAATGAACTGAAAATGAGCCATTTTTATGAACGAGTTAAGGGTACTCGAATTCAAGGGTCGAAAACGAGTTTAAGGTTAAAACTTTGAATAGAATGTATAAGAGACAAATTATTCTTGGATGAATGCTCAAACTTCTCATAGGAAACGTTTTGAAAAAATGTGGCCGCAGAGTTGAGAAATTGCATGTGAAAATTGACCAGTTTTTCCAAAATTGCACTTTGCTCGGAATTTTGAGGTCAAAAGGGAGCAACGTGGGTAATACAGCATATTGCGTCAGGTGTAGTAAGTCATGCTACAAATATAATGAAAGCTCCAGCCAAATCGTCCTGGGTCTTGTTTGAGAATTGTGGCAAAACGTAACATTGTGACATTTTGCACGGTTTTGGGAGAAAAAGAAACTTCAGAAATGCCATGATCCAGGTGAGAAACTTCTAATGAAGCTCTACATATGTGCCAAATTTCAGTAGAATAGTAAAGAATCCATCAGACAAAAATCATTGAAATAGAAAATAATGTTAATACTAGAGAAATAGAATTTACTGCATCCAGTAAATTCAAGCTTGTAAGAAAGGAGTTAAAATATCTGTTGGGAAAAAAAACTATATAGAAAGAGAATTTATGGAGGGTTATTTTCGGGAGTAACATATTTTTACACAAATCTGGAATGGATTTTCGTAAACAGTATTTATAGATATTCATAATGGAATCAGAACAATTTTTCTAAGAAATCAGAAAAGACATATATGTGCACTGCATTCAAAAGGTTTGTCAAGAGAATGCATTAGGTGTCCAAAAATGTGCTTCCCAGCAATACTAAAAAATGCACTCAGTTATCCCTGAGCGACCTCATTGACCTTGTCCATATTGTGAACCTCCATGGAGTGTTGATTTATTTGGTGTTGGTCCCGATGTCTATGTGTCATACCATCCTTGAGATATGAGCGTGACCCACTTTCAAAAATTTTGGCCACGCCCACTTTTTTACGTCAAAATGCATGTGTGTATGTCAGGAATGCTTCAGGAGGTCAACAAATGAGATTTCCAGCAATTATGAAAGATGCACTTAATGACTCCTTGGTGACCTCCATGACCTTGACCCATATTTTGAATCTCCATCGAGTGTTGACTCATTTGGTGTTGGTCCCAGGTCCATACATCATACCATGCTTGTGATATGAGCCTGACCCACTTTCAAAAATTTTGACAATGCCCACTTTTTTGTCAAAATGCATGTGTCCACGTCAGGAATGCTTTAGGGGTCAAAAATGTGATTTCTAGCAATTATGAAAAATGCTCTTAATGACCCCTAGATGACCTCCGTGACCCTGACCCATATTTTGAATCTCCATCAAGTGTCGACTCATTTGGTGTTGGTCCCAGGTCCATATGTCATACCATGCCGGAGATATGGGCGTGACCCACTTTAAAAATTTTTGACCACGCCCACTTTTTTACGTCAAAATGCATGTGTGTACGTCAGGAATACTTTAGGGGGTCAAAAAATGTGATTTCCAGCAATTCTGAAAAAATGCACTCAATGACCCCTAGATGACCTCCGTGACCTTGACCCATATTTTGAACCTCCATCGAGTGTCGACTCATTTGGTGTTGGTCCCAGGTCCATATGTCATATCACGCTTGAGATATGAGCGTGACCCACTTTCAAAAATTTTGGCCTCGCCCACTTTTTATATGTCAAAATGCATGTGTGTACATCAGGAATACTTTAGGGGGTCAAAAAATGTTATTTTCCAGCAATTCTGAAAAATGCACTCAATGACCCCTAGGTGACCTCCGTGACCTTGACCCATATTTTGAATCTCCATTGAGTGTCGACTCATTTGGTGTTGGTCCCAGGTCCATACGTCATACCACGCCTGAGATATGGGCGTGACCCACTTTCAAAAATTTTGGCCACGCCCACTTTTTTTACGTCAAAGTGCATGTGTGTACGTCAGGAATACTTTAGGGGGTCAAAAAAATGTGATTTCCAGCAATTCTAAAAAATGCACTCAATGACCCCTAGATGACCTCCGTGACCTTGACCCATATTTTGAACCTCCATCGAGTGTCGACTCATTTGGTGTTGGTCCCAGGTCCATACGTCATACCACACTTGAGATATGAGCGTGACCCACTTTCAAAAATTTTGGCCACGCCCACTTTTTTTTACGTCAAAATGCATGTATGTACGTCAGGAATACTTTAGGGGGTCAAAAAATGTGATTTCCAGCAATTCTGAAAAATGCACTCAATGACCCCTAGGTGACCTCCGTGACCTTGACCCATATTTTGAATCTCCATTGAGTGTCGACTCATTTGGTGTTGGTCCCAGGTCCATACGTCATACCATGCCTGAGATATGGGCGTGACCCACTTTCAAAAATCTTGGCCACGCCCACTTTTTTTACGTCAAAGTGCATGTGTGTATGTCAGGAATACTTTAGGGGGTAAAAAAATGTGATTTCCAGCAATTCTGAAAAATGCACTCAATGACCCCTAGATGACCTCCGTGACCTTGACCCATATTTTGAACCTCCATCGAGTGTCGACTCATTTGGTGTTGGTCCCAGGTCTGTAGGTCATACCACGCCTGAGATATGGGCGTGACCCACTTTCAAAACACCCCTACAGACACCCCTGATACCCCAGGAATCTGAGAAACATAGGTGGCCGAGATATTGTGGCTGTCTATCAGCATGCCAAAAATCAACGAGATAGGGCAATTCGTTTTTGAGTTATCTTGCGGACAAAAAAGTGATGAGAAGACAGAAGACAGTCTAAAATAAGCAGTTTAACTCAAAACGTTCTGTCCCATATGAATGTGCGAATATTTAAAGCTGGACAGTTCATCAAATAGACAGAAATAATGCCAAACTCGACCGGTGATAGGTATACAGTGAATGGAAACGGCATTGCACTGGGAATAGAGTAGGGACGAATCGTCCCCGCATTTTCCACGCGATCCACGTTGCTCCCACGCGCTCACGCCACTCCACAAAGATACTGTTCTGTCGAGCAGGGATAGTAGAACAACTTCTGAAGATTTCGTGCATCTGCCTTCACTGGTCTGGACGCCGTGTACTAAGGCATACTGCACGTCGATACAACTGTCACCGACATAATATGACCTTGGCTGTTAATGTGTCGTTAAATCCTAATAAATAAATGAATAAAATAAATAAATAAATCAATAAATAAATAAATAAATAAATAAATAAATAAATAAATAAGCCCAGTACCAGTTTTGCTCGTACAACAATTAGTACCGTCAGACAAAATTCATTTTCTGATTAATTTCGTACCTTTCTGTACTCACCTTCCCTGAGTAAGATTGGTATATCTTTTCAATCTCAGATTTAACCCTCAAGCACAATGAGAGCGAGAATAAGAGTACCATTTGGAAATACCTAAATTATCCAACCTTGGTTACTCTCTACTATCATTTTGGAATGGGTTAATTTGAGACACTTTGCTTTGCTATATACAGAGATGTTTAATCAATAAATCCGGCTTTAGTCATGTTCTGGAACTTAATGAAACGTGCTTTGGTCACTTAAAAATAGCACTGTCTGAAAAAAATGACCGAGTGAATACTCACTTGTCCAAAAACAAAACGGAAAGAGCTCTTTGAGCTTTCCATAACTGCTTTCAAAAATCAATGGGGAACAAATTTTGTGTTATATGTTTTGGTGTTCCGTGTTATCCAACACCAGTTTGGCCGTACAAATATGAATACCGCCAGGAAATAAAGCACATTTTCTCAGTGATAGACTGTTTGACTTCTATGATAGATGCCCCGAGTTTGATCCCTGTCTGGGACGACCCACGTAATGTCCTTGGGCAAGGCACTTTATCCAGGTTGCCAACATGGGGGCACGATGATGCCATGTACTAAGGCGTTCTGCATATCAATGGTGCACATGTCTTCAACCGCTGGTACCCTTGAACATAATTAGAATGTTGCGCTGACAGTTGCTCGTCGATGCTCGGTGGTTCTCTCTGGGTTCTCCGACTTCCCCCACCCGTAAAACTGTCACGGTCACGATTAGCCATTGTGGATAAGTATGTGACCGTAAACACCAATAAATAAATACCGTCCGGAAAACCCTCTGTGAAATCCTTCTGTCAATAAATAGCAAAGTAGTAATGTAATGCAAGAAATATTAACAAGCTGGTTCAACATCCCTTTAATCAACTCATTGTGACTTGAACTGTACCCATCACTGTGTATACTAGCTCTCTAGGTGGTTTAAACCATATCAAATAAACAACTAATTTGTGTGTGACAGTAACTCATATTACATGTATTTCATTGTATCTGAAACAGATATGTTGGAAAAATTGCGAAATCATGAAGTAGGAAGCTTACCCTCGTTTGTTGACAAATCCCACACATTCACAAACAGATAGAATGATAGAGAAAAATTAATTATTGATATTTAAGGTCACTTTCAGTATCTACACTATATCATGACCATAATATAGGTATTTATTCAAGTCCACGTATTCATTGCATAAGCGTACAGGATTATTTTTCAGGGGGGGGGGGGGGGGAGTGAACCCTTATAGCCCGAAAAAGTTGAATCTCAGGAGGAAATGCCAAATGCCGGTATGGGAGAGAGGGGGGGGGGGGGGGGCTCCCACCACCCCCACCACCCATTGAGTACCTGGAGAGAACCACCGAGCAATGGGAAGTGACTCAGACTCCCCGACATACTAACTCCACAAAAGGAGGGTTAGCATTGGTTGAAGACAAGTGCACCCTCAAAGTACCCTTAGTTCACATCGCCAACCCCCCCCCCTCCCTCCACGTGGGAAATTAAATTGGGATGAAGTGTCTTGCTCAAGGACACAATGTGGTTGCCACAGGTGGGATTCGATACGAGGACTTCTTCGATTGCAACAATCATGTCTACCTTCTGAGCCACCGCGCTCCCGTAATATTTAGTAATAGAACTCTTTATATGTACTTGTGTGGTGGTCATAATTAGCCATTGTGCAAAAATATGTGACCTTAAGCACCAATAACTAACTAAATAAATAAATGTACTTGTGTGATTATAAATGAATAATATTAACGTGGATATGGTTCCACTCAAACAACTTGTACAGTATCGTGGTCAGTGTACTTGCAACTTCTAAGTAATGAGATAGGAAAACAACATTTTATGTGGAAAACCAAAATGTTTTGTGGTCATTTCTGGCAACTAAATTGTCTGAAATTTTCTGGCATATTGGCTGAAAAGTCGGCTCCTTCCTGACTCAGGAGTGGGGTGGGGCACAGTCCCCCCATGAAACCCCGGCCCGTACGCCCATAATTCATATGTACTTATTTTTTTTTTCAAAGCAGAAAGGACATCGCTTGTTTTGCTTTCTATGAAAATATTCTGTAATTATTGAAGAGCAAATTTTGTGTTAATTGTTTTGGTGTCCTGCTGTATCTCAAATATCTGTTTTGGCTGCATAAAAACTAATAGCATCACAAAAGCTTTGATTTCCACTAAATTTTCTGTTTTCAAAACTGATCGATAGTTTTGTGTACAATACAGTTTGCCTTTTCACATTAAAAAGTTGGGAAAGCCCGTAATTTGCCCAACAAATTACAATTCTCTAGTATTATTTAATAAAACACTTCCTCAGAATATGTCTATCGACAATACGAATAAAGTCTCAAAAGAATGTGTGTACCAGCAACTTGTTGGGGTCAATTTAATGACCACTCGGCCATGTTGTTATAGTCAAGTTTACATTAAATTGACTGCAACAAGTTGTACCAATAATGTTATTTAATAAAACACTCCCTTAGAATATATATGCTGTACGCCGCCTCTTATATACCATTTCCAAATATTCAGGATATGTTGGAATATACTTATACATTAAAGGTAAGTCAGTAACTGAATCCTGTTTTCGTACATTTTGTCCAATGATCATCGGACATTTTGTCTAAAACTATCGGACATTTTGTGTAAGAAGATCTGACGTTCTGTCCAACCATCAGACATTTTGGCGATCGGACATTTTGGCTATCGGACATTTTGTCTAGTAATCGTTTTTACAGCAATTTTCAAGGAATTACTGAGATGCTAGAAATCAAGCCCTCGTGTTATATATATATATCCCTACAGATAAGATGGGTCAGTCAATAAGCTATAAAGCAAATAAAGTAATTCGGGTCGCAAGGGAGGTATACGGACATTTCGTCCGCAAGCCGAATCGTCCGCTTGCAATTTTACTCATTTCGTCCGCCAGCGCGCCGAATCGTCCGATAGCAATTTTGCCAACTTCGTCCGCTTGCATAGTATCAAACGAAATAATTATATTTATTCCGTACACAACTTCACAAGATATTAAACAGCATAGCAAAGCAAATATTTTTCAACGAATAATTGCAAAATTTGTAAGATTATGTTACGGAACTTAAGTTTTGATGCATTTCTTAATATGAATATAACAAGTTTTGATGTGTTTCTTAATAAAATTAATTCTGTCAGGACACCTGAGGCCCCGTAAGGGCTGGGCTGACGTGGGGTTATTCAGTCCCGCTGATGAAATTGCAGGAAAATTAGACCGACGTGGAGAGTCGGAATCCTAGTGCCTCGAACTCGGCGCTGGGAGCTGAGTTCGACCGGCGCTGTGATTTCGTTTCTCCTCTGCCATATTGGCCTAAGATAGGTTCGATTTCCGTTAGGTGTGATTCCTAATCACTTCAGGCTGTGTAATGGAAAGAATGATTTAAAGTAACAACGATTCTTTTATTTACACATAAAAATAAAGCCGTTTCAATATTTCAACAATCCGATTCTTTTCACAGAAAATGGTTTGCTAGGGTTAAATAATTCTCAACAATTATATAGTCATTCTATAGCCCTGTACTGGCACTATAGTCTACACACTGGAAATGTTACTCCCGTGAGCTCGCCATACGAGCTTCACAAATCTGAAATTATATTACGGAAAGCTCGCCATAAGAGCTTCACAAATCTGAAATGTTATTACCGTGAGCTCGCCATAAGAGCTTCACCCGCTTAGGCTCAAATGTCAACGTCTGCGCGTAACTGTACCTCTGGCTCTCGGAGGGTTCCGACCGGTAATGTTTGTCATCTATAAAGCCACCGTACTTCTGATTTGGGTCAGACATTGTCTACTCATACCTTATGTGCCTTTTGAAAGTCCTCCGTGAAAGTCCTATTGACATGTTCACTGTTCCTGATTGAATTCACGATTCACAAATGCCCCTTTTTGTGCTAGGGCGAAATTGTCACTCACACCGATCTTCAGTCGGTATTACGATGCTTCGACAGCAAAACAAACTACTCCCAACGCAATCAGTCTGACGCTTCAAATGGTTAATACGCACAATACAATTAACCTACACTTCTGTCTATTGCAGGCTGATACCTGCTACTCGATAATCTATACTTTAACGTTTCACCTTGGGTTTTCCTTCTCAACGAATTTGGCACTGTAGCCACCTATCAACCTTAAGCTAAATCAATCGTGAAATGCCCTGTCTGGCGATTCCAGCCGTTTCAGGGTCCTGTGATCGAAGGTACCTCTATGCCAGGAAACAGAGTCCGCCTGCCCTGGACTTCCCCAATGTGTGTGTGACCCCAAGTGTGTGTCTAATGCTCTGCTCTTCAAGGTATATATACTTTTTACCCTAAACTGTCAGGTGGACAGACGCTCATCTGTCCATCTGCCAAAACGGTGGGAGATGACGTATATCGAGGCAGAATCAATACAAGTCATCTCGCGCGTGACTTAACGGTGATTTCACTTGTCGAGAAAACCGATTCGTTCCTGCCACTCACTCCTATACTAATGATCAGGTTACGACACGACAGACATTTCTATCTTTTAGAATCTCGTTTCTCAATTGGCCGAGACGATATCCTGCCATCAACCGATTACGTCTCGTAAGACTCGCGACTACTGTATAACTTAAATGAGATTAGACCTTACCTAACATACCGTTTCTCCCCTGGGTCCCTGCCCTGAAGCTGGATATACACCACGTGTGTTTTTTCCATGCCCAGCTTCACAGAGAAGTGAAATTCACGTAGGTTTTTCGCCTTGATGCGGAATATCTTTTGAACTTACAGTATCTTTATATATGAGGCCCCTTGCCCCTATATTTAGGCTGGCTTTGCTCTGACAAATTCTTATAATACATTTGGTAATAACTTTGCGATTATTCATTGTAAAGTGCCGGTGGAGCTCTTCAATGAATAATTGCAAAATTATAAGATTATGTCGCGGAACTTAATATAACATACATATACTTTAAGAACTTTTGCTGTAATAATTTAATTATTACAGTTGAGCCATTGAATAAATAGTAATCAGAGCCGCGTTAAACAGTGTCGAAATTAATTAGATGGCTGAGTAGTTTATTTCAGGGGTGGCGCTAGGAATTTCTCGACAGGGGGGCCGACCTCTCCGACAGGGGGCTATAATATTTGACCTCCCAAACGAAGGAAAATGAGTGAAAAATGGGGGGGGGGGGGGGGGGGGGGGGGGGGCTGGACCTCTCCGACGGGGTAGGGGCTGTAGCACCCGACCCCCCTTGGCGCCACCACTGGTTTATTTTGTTCTGACATGTCTGTTTTCACAATTTCGTATAAGTATATGAAATTTTAATGCGAGGAGATACATTAAGATATACTACAATAGATACTATACAATAAAGTATACAATAAAATTATTATATAAATGAATAAAAAATGATTCAAAATACAATACTTTCCCCCAGCGGACGAGTTGGGTAAAATTGTAGCGGACGACTTGGGTAAAATTGCAGCGGACGATTCGGTTAGCGGACGAAATGGGTTACCTGTGATGAGGAGGTGGAAGGAGGATGGAAGGTCGTTGTGGACTCAAGGAGGAAACAGAGAGACAGGAAGCGTGGGGGAAGAATGCTCGATGTGGGGGGGGGGGGGGGGGGTGTAACCGAGGAAGGGGAATCTAGTAGAAAAATTCGGAAGGTGGCGTCAGGGAAGGGGTTCGTAGAGTCAGGCCAGAGTCGGCGTAAGGCTGCCAAGGTTGCTAGGCGGTGTTTAGAGAACAGGTTCAGTGTGTTAGATTCCGATACCCCTGGGGATGATAGTGAGGAGGACATTGAGGAGGGGGGGGGGGTGGCTGCTGATGTTGATAGGCCAGATGGGGTAAGGAGGGCGGTGAAGAGAAAGAGGGGGCCAGAGGCATGTAAACCGGGGCGAGTTGCAGATGATATAGGAACCGTGGGAAGAACAAGAAAATTAGTTGTAGCGGGGAGTAGCATTGTACGTGGGATTGACAATGTGGTTTGTGGTCCTGATAGTTCTAATCGAACAGTCTTGTGTTTTCCGGGGGCGAAGGTGGAGGATCTGAGGGACCGGGTAGATGGTATTGTGGCAGGGTCAGGATCGGAACCGGTAGTGGTGGTCCATGTGGAGACCAACAATATCAGGGAGAGAAGGTCAGTAAGTTTGGTGGAGTCGTATAAGAGGTTCAGTCAGCAAACTGCTAAGTAGGAATGCAAGCGTAGTTGCATCCGGGGTCCTTCCTGTACTTGGAGGTGGGGACGAACGGAACCCAAGGATTTTGGCGCTGAATGAGGAGTTGGAGGACAACTGTGTTGACCTGGGGATACCCCATTCCTTTATCGACCATTGGGACACGTTTTGGGGCAATGCGAGCATGTACGGGCATGGCGGGCTGCATCTTAGCAGGATGGGGAAACGGGTATTGGGGGATAAAATTCTACGGGATAGCGGAGCCTTTTTTGGAGAGGAGCGGGGTAAGTATAACAAGAGTGGACACAGGTGGGGTGAACAAGAGCGAAGGAGACAGAATAAGTTTACCAAGGCTAGCGCCAGAAAACAATGAGACCGTAGGCAGAAGCCAATGAATCTCGGTACCCTGAAAGTGGATTATAGCAACATCCAGGGTCTCTATCGGAAAGTAAGTGAAATTGCGACATTGATCGCGGAAGAGGACTTTGATGTCATGGGCTTAAGCGAGACGTGGGGGAGACACCAGGAACGGGTAGACCAAGTATAAGGGGGTGCGTGTGGTTAGGTGTAGGGTGAACGGAAGGCCAGAAAAAAGGGGGGTGGGTGTAGGCATGTATATTAAAGAGGATTTAAAACCGTCGCTGATCACAGACCTGGAAGATGATTGCACCTCGGCTGAGGTATCGAAAGAAATTGGATGGGTAAAGATCAATCTAAGAAACAAAAGTACTGCCCTTGGGATTGTGTACTGTGCGATGGAGGGAAGCAAACCCGAGTGGAATGACTCGATATACTCAACACTAAGGTCCAATATCACAGAACTAGAAAACGGGGGGCTCGGTATAAATCTGATGGGCGACTTTAATGGACACATAAGTGATAAGGAAGAAGGCATAGAGGGCGGGGACAAGAAAGTCAACAGGAATGGAAGGAAGCTGTTGAACTTCACATTAGGAGCCCGGTCTAAAGATTCTGAACAGGGACGCGAGGTGTAAGGGGAAATGGATCTGGGAGAGGAACGGCAGAAAATCAATAATCGACTATATTCTCACAGATATTAATTTATGGAGGGAGGTGATAGGGGTAGAAGTGGATGATGAGGGTAAAATGGAGGTGGATAGTGATCACAACTTGATTACAGTGACGATCAGGGTCAAAAACCTAGTTAAAAGCAAAGGAAGCTTCAAGGAGATTTGGGAACTCAATAAGGATGCTGACTGGACGAAGTTCGAAGAAAAATTGAAACCAAAGTTTGCAACCGTACACAAGAGGGGCAGTGTCCAGAAGATGGCCGATGCCATAGTTGCGAGCCTAGTGGAGACAGGGAAGGAAAGTGTTGGAAAAATTAGGGTACCAACACGGGAACTTGGGTACAGAGTGAACGAAGAACTGAAAAGGGCCATAAAGGGTAGAAAAGCTAAATGTGCTGCATACAGGAGAAGTAGAAAACCTAACTGGTAGAGCGCTGAATTATTTTTGGCTATCAATTTTTGGACACAGGTCGTTGCCTTGTTACAATTTATGGGAGAGTGCCAGCTGGCACTCTCCCATAAATTATAACAAGGCAAACCCTTACAGACTAAATAATATCACTTCAAAGATAATACAAAGCACATCCACTGAATATGAGCCTTCAAGCTGTGGTATCTGCGCTTCAGGATAAAGCCCAAATATGGGGTTCCAGCACTCTACCAGTTAAAGGGGCGGAATGCAACGAGGCCACGGTAGCAAAGGAAGAATACCAACAAGCACGAAATAAAGAAAATAAGATTAAAGACGATAATCGGAGAGTGCGAAATAGCAGTCTTATTATGACGATAAGAATGACAGGGGGGTATGGTTCGAACGTATTTTGGAAATGAGTGAATAAACATAACAAAGGGAGTAACCCACAGAGTGTTAAAGTAGACGGCAGAGTTACAGACTATCAAGATCAAATCGCATTAGAACTAGTCAAACTCGAGGAAAAGGTAAACGATAAGCGATGGGACATGGGGAACCCACCGGAGTATCCGAACATGGTCGAGGAAAATCTATCGAACTTCGTGTGCAGCGAAAATAAAACGGAGGAGGTGCGAAAAGTGATCTCAAAACTAAGGAATGGAGAAGCGAGAGGGGCGGACGAAATTCCTAACGAGTTTATCAAAAAGGGGGAGAGGAACTCTTGGAAAGCCTAACTGCCCTATTCAATTTAGCCATAGAAAAACAAGAGGTCCCAAATGAGTGGAGAGAAAGCAAAGTGACATTTATTCACAAAAAGGGGGAAAAAGACGTTTTGGATAATTATCGAGGGATCTCTTCAGTTGCAACATTGGAATAGTTTTCTGTAAAGTCCTGTATGGTAGATTAGAGGAGGTGATTGAGGAGAAGGATATTTTGGGAGAGATCCAGAATGGCTACAGGAAGGGAAGGAGAGTCACTGACCACCTTTTCACGCTATCCCAAATGATAGAATCTGTAAAAGCAAAAATAAAAAGATGTTTATGGCCTTTTTGGATGTCAAAAAGGCATACGATAGAGTATGGAGGGAGGGTATGTGGCGCAAGCTTGAGGCTCTCGGCTTGGGAGGCGAGTTTGTTGGAATTATGAAAGCATTATATAAAGATGTACAGAGTGAACTTAGCCTGGGTAATATAACAACAAAACGTGTGCCCATGGGGATAGGCCTAAAACAGGGGTGTATCTTTTCGCCAATTCTTTTTTGCATTGTACATCAAAGGTTTAGGTTTAAGTGATGAACTCCTGCATAGCGACGAGGGGGTAGCAGTTGGGGAATTGAAGATCCTAGGGCTATTTTCTGTAGACGATATGGTGCTAGTGTCAGAAAGCGAAGAGGGGCAAGCGAAAATGCTGGGAATTGTTGGGAAATATGGTAGCAAATGGAGTCTCGAAATTAAGCAAAGCAAGAGCAAAGTTATACCCGTGGGCCGCAAAGTGGACCCCACTCGAAGGTGGAGTTCTGTATTCCAGAAGGTAGCAGCAAACTTCTTAGTGTAGGAGAGGCAGGTGACTACGAGTAGGGAGGGGGGGGGGGGGGTAAATATAAACATCACAGGAAGAGGCATCTACCGAAACCACACAAATAAATTGATTCTGAAGGGGAGACGAATCCTTAACCAAATGAAACTTATAAGGAGAAACAGTTTCAATAAGGTTTTCGTGGGGAAAACCATTTGGGAAATGGTGGGTCTGCCAAGTATAACATATGGTACAGAAGTGGTACCCCTAAACCAGATGGCTGTAAAGAGCTTGGAAATCCTGGATAACGATGCAGGCCGTTGGATAACGGGGTCGAGTAATGCCGCAGCACTAGAAGCAATCTGGGGTGAGCTTGGGTGGATGAGGATCAAGGACAGGATAGACTTATTGAAACTCGGTTATCTTAATTATTTGGTAAATCTCCCCGACAGCCGATGGTGTAAAGTAATGTTCCTGAGAATTTTCAGCTCAAATATCAAGACAGGGTAGATGGTCCAAGTGAGTGAACTAATAGAGAACTACTCATTGGAGATCTCGGACCTAGACTCTGGGGCAAACCAGGGTAAAAACAATCGTCAGAGAAAGGGTCATGGAGGATGGTAACCTTAATTGGCGAGAGGGGTCAAATCAAAGAGGACCTTGGGTGACCGGCGCGATAAAGAGAAGCCTGGTTTTAAAGAGTATCTTGATGGCACCTTTGGGGGTCACTGTTGTTCAAATTGAGGTTGCGGTCCCTGGAGCTGGGGGGAAAATTGGGGAAACCAGTGAAAAGGAGTGCCAGATGTGTAATTTGGGCGTGGTTGAGACACTGGAACACTTCGTCCTATAATGCCCAAAATACCAGTCCAAAAGAATAAGATTCACTGGGAGTATAATGAGGAAGTGGGATGGGAGAATGAAGGACATGTGGTTAGGGGGAGACTCAAAGGATAGGGTTAATATGCTAATCGGATAGATTGGGAAGAATGGGACTAGGGATGTCATCAAGCAGTTCGTCTCCGAGTGTTGGGAGGAGAGAAGAAGCGTGGGAATAGGGAGGCAGTTGGGAGTACAGGGGCAACCAAGGCCTTCTCATCCGAGAACCACGACAAATCAGCGGCCGGCCAAAGTGTTATTATTATTATGGGCGTAATTCGCAAGAGATTTCAATCCCACATCGTCCCTGTGCGCCTTCGGCGCGCAGAAACTTTTCATTTCATTTCATTTGGGCCAATCACCCCGTCATCTGTTCCCCCTGAAGGCAGACCAGATGGCCAAGGCTCAGCATCCTCTCTCCCTTATAAGCTGACGGATGACTCCCAGCTTTCAAAAACACATATTGGTGGATGTTTTCCTTTTTGTAACCGTTAAGGATAATATGCTGGGGCTGCTCCCAAACCAGCGACTGTTTCTTTTTCTTTTTTCTAAAATAACCACCGAACTGCGGTTTCAGTATTACCATAAATATGCCCACTTCTCTAAGCAAACACGGAGCAGAATTCTTGTAGTTATGCAAAATTCCTAGCCATCTTCCAGCTCGAGGTTCTCGTGGATCTCAACCCACTACCCTACTGCCAGCCGCACACTCAAACTAAATAAGATTATTGGTTCTCGCTTCCGACTCTCGTGGATTTATAAGCAAATAAAGCTATAAAGTAAATAAAGTTATTCGGGTCGAAAGGGATTCAATACCACATCGTCCCTGTGCGCATTCGGCGTGCAGAAACTTTTCATTTTATTTCATTCGGGTCATCATTCTTGTTACAACTCTTTCCGACCATGACGAGAAAGGTTAATTCGAAAATAAAGTATCCTTGTTGGGAGTGTGCAGAAAACTGCGTTTCCACCAATTGTTTATTTTGTGTGGAATATCAAAATTGGCTGCATTCAAGTTGTCAGGACATTTCCGATGACAAACTTCAAGAATGGAATAAATGTTTTGAAGTTTACATTTGCAATAAATATGCCAGCCCTGGAGGGAGTTTTGATTGTCAGAGCAAAGCCAGCCTAAATATAGGGGCAAGGGGCCTCATATATAAAGATATTGTAAGGTCAAAAGATATTCCGCATCAAGGCGAAAAACCTACGTGAATTTCACTTCTCTGTGAAGCTGGGCATGGAAAAAAACACACGTGGTGTATATCCAGCTTCAGGGCAGGGACCCAGGGGAGAAACGGTATGTTGGATAAGGTCTAATCTCATTTAAGTTATACAGTAGTCGCGAGTCTTACGAGACGTAATCGGTTGGTGGCAGGATATCGTCACGGGGCCAATTGAGAAACGAGATTCTAAAAGATAGAAATGTCTGTCGTGTCGTCACCTGATCATTAGTATAGCAATGAGTGACAGGAACGAATCGGTTCTCTCGACAAGTGAAATCACTGTTAAGTCAAGCGCGAGATGACTTGTATTGATTCTGCCTCGATATACGTCATCTCCCACCGTTTTGGCAGATCGGCAGATGAGCGTCTGTCCACCTGACAGTTTATGGTAAAAAGTATATATACCTTGAAGAGCAAAGCATTAGACACACACTTGGGGTCACACACACGTTGGTGAAGTCCAGGGCAGGCGGACTCTGTTTCCTGGCATAGGGGTACCTTCGATCACAGGACCCTGAAACGGCTGGAGTCGCCAGACAGGGCATTCCGCGATTGATTTAGCTTAAGGTTGATAGGCGGCTACAGTGCCAAATTCATTGAGAAGGAAAACCCAAGGTGAAACGTTAAAGTTTAGATTGTCGAGTAGCAGGTATCAGCCTGCAATAGTCAGAAGTGCAAGTTAATTGTATTGTGCGTATTAACCCTTCGAAGCGTCAGACTGATTGCGTTGGGAGCAGTTTGTTTTGCTGTCGAAGCATCGTAATACCGACTGGAGATCGATGTGAGTGACAATTTCGCCCTAGCACAAAAAGGGGCATTTGTGAATCGTGAATTCAACCAGGAACAGTGAACATTTCAATAGGACTTTCACGGAGGACTTTCAAAAGGCACATAAGGTATGAGTAGACAATATCTGACCCAAATCAGAAGTACGGTGGCTTTATAGATGACGAACATTGCTGGTCGGAACCCTCCGACAGCCAAACATTTGAGCCTAAGCGGGTGAAGCTCTTAGGGCGAGCTCACGGTAATAACATTTCAGATTTGTGAAGCTCTTATGGCGAGCTCACCGTAATATCATTTCAGATTTGTGAAACTCTTATGGCGAGCTCACGGTAGTAACATTTCCAGTGTGTAGACTATAGTGCCAGTACAGGGCTATAGAATGACTATATAATTGTTGAGAATTATTTAACCCTAACAACCCATTTTTGTGAAAAGAATCGAATTGTTGATTGTTGAAATATTGAAACGGCATTATTTTTATGTGTAAATAAAAGAATCGTTGTTACTTTAAATCATTCTTTCCGTTACACAGCCTGAAGTGATTAGGAATAACACCTGACGGAAATCGAACATAATTCAGGCCAATTTGGCAGAGAAGGAATCACGGCGTCGGTCTAACTCAGCTCCCAGCGCCGAGTTCGCGACAGTTGGATTCCAACCCTCCACGTTGGTCTAAATTCCCCGCAATTTCATCAGTGGGTAATGAAAAATTATTGCGCTGAGCTTCCAGTTGTCAATTCTTGCCTTTGAATCCTAATCTGATAACTGTTTTTTTTCACATCTTTATGTTCTGGTGGTTCTAATACCTGATGACAGAACTTTCAGTTGAGCATTTGTAATTCATGCATTTCAATAATATGCCTATATACACTATGGCATAGTGTATACTGGCATATTAGTGAAGTGCATGAATTACAAATGCTGAACTGAAAGTTCTAGCCTCAATGCTCTCATAATAATTATCATTCATGTGTTAAGTTCCGAGACTGAAGAAACAGTTTAAATTTAGTGAAGAAGTGTTAATTTTAATGACCTGACTATAGGCTAAGTGTCTAGGCTTGAGGTTTCAGCCAATTGTCATTACTCAAAAGATAGTAGATAGCGTAGGAAAGCTGAAAATCTGTCACCTAACACTATTATAAATCTCACTGTCCGTCCTGGTCCGTCTCCAAAAAAAATGTCAGCATTGATTTCTGCATATAACAGCATATAATGTAAGAATTAGCCTATTTTTGTGAACATCAAATAGAGGATTAAAATAATCTTCTTTTGTTGCATAGTATTATGCTCAGCTACTCATCTATATACTCTGGCTCAGTCAGGGTCAGTTTTCAATTCAAATATTAACTGTAAATTTTGTTTCATGTTTTCACGATATAGCCAGACAAACCCTCTGTGAAAACCCTGGTACTATCACTATGAGCTTGAATTAAGTAAGTGGGGTTTTATATCAAAGATGCACAGTGAGAATTTTCATTAGTTTCAGGTCACAAGAGCTCTACTCAGAGAAACTGGGCATTTAGATTATTTTCCGTAATTTTTTTACATTATTTTAGATGTTCTGCTAAACACATTCCTACTCATTGTAAAATCCAAATTGTGATGATACAGCTATGAAAATTATGTTAACCATTCCCAAATTAAAATTCATAAATTTCCACTGATTGTTTTTAGTCAAACTGGAGTACACAATTCTTTAATACATCTAATTTAATTTACAAAAAAGAGAACAAATCCCCTAATCAGCCAAGTGGGGCCTTATTCACTAACCCTACCTGACAAACAGGTGCCTATTAGACTACTAAACAACAATATAGCCTTGTTATGTGAAAATAATTTGAAAAAAACCCACCAGGAAAAAAATTGCCACTCCAGGAAAAAAGGTGTTTTGGCCCCCATCCGACCAACCACCCACCCACCCACCCCGGCCTTGTGTCCGGAATTTTTTGGAAGACCCCCCCCCCCCCCTGGTTGGACGTGTATTTTTCGTCAAAATTAACGGCGCACCTATAAATTTTTCTAGTTGCACCTACGTTTCAAAATATCGTTGCAACTGGAATATCCAGGTGCATCGATGAAAAAGACACGTCCAACGTATATTTTAGAATAAAATGTACGTCCATCGTATATTTTCCTCGTCAAAATATAATTTTCTGAAAATACACGTCCGACGTATATTTTTTATCGTTGCACCTGGATATTACAGTTGCAACACTATTTTCGAATACCAGTGCACCTATAAAATTTAGCGGTGCACCTACAAATTATACGTCCATCGTATATTAAATTACACTTCCATCGTATAATTTATACGTTCGACGTATAGATACACGTTGGACGTGTATTTTTATCGAAAAATAGCGATGCACCTTCATTTTTTCCAGGTGCACCTACATTTCAAAATACCGTTGCAACTATAAAATCCAGGTGCATCGATAAAAATTACACGTCCAACGTATAATTCTATGAAAAGAAACAAGGTGCACCTGATTTCCTAAAATGGAGATATAAGTTCAACGTGCGTGTTGTTTCTAGCCAATCAGAAAATTACCATTGCACCTAGTCACTATAAATAGCAGCTAATCAGAAAATACCTTTAAAATTTAAAAATACGAACAAGTAGATAGAAAGTTTCTAAAGATGACGAGTGGTTCACACACACGTGCAGAAAAAAAACATTCGGAAGGCTCAACAGAACGCAGCAACATTTGTTTTTAGTGAAACGTTTTGAGTGAAAACCTTCAGAACAAAATTTCGTGTTATTTGTTATTCTTGAAAACAAAGTTGTTACAAAAAATGAGATTGATCGGCACTCTCCATGGTAGAGACATTGAGAGCGTTCATGAACAATGCATGTGACACAATTGAAGCATGTACAAGAGTAGTCTTAAGCGACATCACTTCCATTGAAACATTGGAAAGAAACACATCCCGTCTTGGTGCATTGCTTAGAAACACTCGACGTGTTTCAACACGCTACCCTCAGGTGGAACGCCCATCCTCTATTATTGCTTCTATAATTAGAGAAATTGAAGAACAAAAAGGTGTGTGATATTTTTTACATTTCGCCCAAGCCCACACACCCCCGGCATTGTTGACTAGACCATCCGACATGAGATGACCCTGGACGAAAATGTCGTTGACTACCAAATAAATAAATAAATAAATAAATAAATAAATAAATAAATAAATAAATAAATAAATAAATAAATAAAGTGCCTTTGCCGACCGAGACGAAAATTTGTATCTACGGGTAATGTAACGAGGAAGAGTCTGTAAGATGGGGTACGGCCGCGTCCTATGCTCCTTTGAACATAGAACATTTTCCCTGCTTTGTTTTTTTTTTTTGGAATATTTTGTGCCATTTGCTTGACCTATCGGGACTTGATTTGACAGTCTGGGCAATTTTGTCCAGTTGATATAAACCACTCCCCGTCGCGATTGATATTGCATAAACCCTGAAACTTCTGCACTTCTCTCACACCTGACCTGGACCAAAATTGACTTCAATAAGGTATTTCACAACGAGAGAAACATCAGATGAGTTACGACCGCTTTCTAGGTTCCCTCAGCCCTCATGCCAGAGAAATTCCCCTTCATTTTTAGCTTATCATGACGAAAACAATATCGGGCGAGGCGTCATTTTAACTGTGTCTTCGTCTTCGGTGATACTTCCATTGGATTATTTCAGAAAGTCTGCATCCTTCACATTCAGTCAGTGAAACCAAGTTAACTCAATTAAAAACTACTGTCCCTGAGTTAAATCTCAACTTCAAGTGACGATATGATAAATATTTTACATTGTACATTTTTATCTGTAATTTGAAAGTTTCCAAAGGCTTCAACTTCAGCCTTCAAGTCAAACATTGCTATCGAAAAATGACAATCTGTGTTTGATCTATTTTCCCCTGTCAAAAAAGTCCTAGAATTGTTCGCTGACATAATAAATACGAGTAGGTGATAATTGCCGATTCAAGGACACGTTGTACATGTACCGTACACGTACACGGACTTTTACCATCGTAGAATTCAGTGTTAAATCACACGCTTGTTCACAAAAATGTTGGGTGTCCCAGAATCGGCTATTATTTTGAGACCCCTAGATCGCACTTTTAACGTTCAAATACCCGTTGGCGAACGTGTCGAATGTACACGTTTTTCAAAAAAGTGAAAAATGTATGAAATTGTTCATTTTTCACTTTTTTTTTTACTTAAAAATTTTTGTCGACGTTCCCATCGCGGATTAGACCTTCAATTTATCGTTGGTGAACGCGAAAAAAAGCTTTGCCGATTCTAAGACAGCATAAAAAAAGGTGGTTTGCCGATTCTGGGACAGTGTCCCAGAATCGGCAAACGGCTTTTGAGGCGGGGGGGGGGGGGGGGGGGGGGTCCAAACTTAACAGACTACTATTGGGCGCTCTCATCTCTGACGTAAGTGGGGGAATACCCGGATTTTTCCAAACTAACAGACTACTATTGGACGCTCTCATTTCTGACGTAAGTTGGGGGAATACCCATAGTGGATTTTTCCAAACTTAACAGACTACTATTGGACGCTCCCATTTCTGACGTAAGTGGGGGGGGGGGGGGGGGGGGGGGAATACCCATAGTGGGGGGAATACCCATAGTGGATTTTTCCAAAACTTAACAGACCACTATTGGACGCTCCCATTTCTGACGTAAGTGGGGGGAATACCCATAGTGGGATTTTCCAAAACTCAACAGTAAAAAACTAAGTTTTTGGAAAATCCCCTACTGTATGAACTTACCTAGAACGTCATTTGTCACGCTCGAAATGTATTACGGGTTAATATTCAAATGAGCGTCAATTGTCAGTTAAATAGTTTAACTGAAAAAACTATTCTATGGATGAAAGCAGAAACAGTTCAAAAGATTAATTGATATGATTTAAACACGTTTTTTTGAAAGCGTTACATTACTGATGTGTTTACTTGTGATTTTGAATATTCGAGTTTTCCTTGTGGTGAGAATAAGTGTGGTTGCGATTTAACACTTTCGAGAGCAAAACTCATTTAGAGAGGTTTATTTTGTAAATGGTTTTTTTCTCAAATGGAATCGGTTTTGAGGCGAGGAAATAAAAAAAGTGATTGATATATATAGGAGAGAATAAAAAATATATAATAAATAGTTATTTAAAAATAAATATATATCAAATCGAATAGATAATAAAAAAAATACGTAAATCGTGAACGCTTCCCAGACTATTAGAGCAAGGTTTCTTTTTAAAATGCTGATGAGAGCCTACGCATTCTGTGTGAATGAACAACTAGGTCGCCTCTTGTTAGAACGATGCGTCAGATGTCGGGATCACCTAGACTTCGATCACGAGAATCATTCCTGTCTGACGATGGAAAGGGAAGATATGGTCGTCAAGTATTTTGAACCGGCGTTCGAACGCGTTCAAATCGACGAAGTGATCGCATTTTGGAAGAGATTACTCTTCTTTAAGGATCGAGACAAGCCCACAGTTTCGGAAGAACTGAAATTGGCACGTAGAAGTCTGACTTTAGAAGACAAGGGATGCATCATGAAATTATTGTTCAATGAAGCATACGTCTAAGTTTTCTCGTTGATATAAAATAAGGGAGAATAGAAATAAAAATAAATACACACATAAATTTTTTATCTAATATTAGAAAGAAAAAACACAAAAATGAGAACCAGAAATAAATTGTATCCGACGTTAGATGACGACGAGGATGAGAAGCCAAATGGCGTTTTACTGACGGCACCGTCGCTAGAAGAAAAAGAAAGAGGAGAGAGGTATCACATCGATCAAATAGTAGAATCCAAGCATATCTAACTCGAGAGAGAGATTCTCGTCATTCTCTCAAGAAGAAGTATTCACGTTTTGTGAAATTCGTCAATGCGATCGACACGACACTCATCACGATTTCCATGGGTTTACACGCGGCCGGCATCAGATTGTTGTTGACAGCGGTCGGTATTCCAATCATGTTGACCGTAGAAGGAGTGGCTCTCGCCGCCGGATTGTTTAGCACACTCGGAAACTTTTTGAGTAGGAAATTATATCTGAAGGCAAGGAAACACGACAAGATTCACGTCTTGGCCGACTCCAAGATCGACACGATATCCGCAATGATCTCGATGGCGTTGAAAGACAGTAGGATATCGGACGGAGAATACTTCACGATATTGGGCGAGAAAACAAAATATGAAGCCATGAAAGAAGCCGTGAGAATCAAGACTCGTCAGATCATCAAAGAAGAGATGAAGGATTCTCTCGTGGAAAAGGGGAGGAAAGAGGCTAGGGAGGAATTCAGTAAGATGATAGAACTCAAGAGCAGCGATTGAAAAAAAATATATATATATAATAAGAACAGAATTTAAAAAAAAAAAAATATTAAATTTATATATAAAATAAAAACGAAATTAATTTAAATAACTCTTAAAAATGTATTGCGTTTTACACTACGCGAAGTGTAAGAGAGTTACCGAGACGAGTAATTCTCAAGAAGTATGAACTAAAAACGATAGACAGATGCTTCGCGGAATTTGTGACGTGTGTGGTTCTATCAAGACTCGATTCATCAAAAAAAAGTACGCGAGCAAAGATAAAGGCATCGTGAATAAAATTATCAATAATCTACCTTTCGAAATGCATCTGCCTGGTCACAGTTTCACGGGACCCGGAACGAAATTGAACAAGAGACTCAATGCCGATCTGACTCCTAAATCTTGGAGCAAACCTGTGAATAGGGTGGACGTGGCCGCGTATGATCATGATCTGTGCTACGCCGGACATCCCGACACCAAGACTCGCAATGACGTCTGCGATAAAAATATGTTGCGGAAATTGAGAGGCATATCGAATCCAACCAGGAGAGAGAAGATAGAACGTTCGCTGGCCAGCAATCTGATCAGTGCGAAACGTCGATTCGGATGGGGCGTTAAAAAAAAAGCGCATCTGAAAAGAAGAAGAAACGATTATTCACGAGTGAATTGGCCGAGGAGTTACACAAACCCATCGTGCATAAATTTCGAAAGAGAAGGGTGTTCTTGAAGGGTTTGGATCATATTTGGTCTGCCGACTTGGTCGACATGAGATCGTTTTCGAGGTGGAAGGAGGGTGTCAAATATCTATTGATGGTCATCGACGTGTTTTCCAAATAGGTTGGATCAGAGCTTTGAAGAATAAATCGGGACCTTGCGTAGCCGAGGCTCTGAAGAGCATGTTCGACTCGTCTTCTCGAAAACCGAGTAAATTGTGGGTGGATAAGGGAAAGGAATTCTACAACAAGCACGTTCATCGATTGGTCGACCTCTACTTGATCGAAAACGAAGAGAAAGCCAGCGTGGTGGAACGTTGGAATCGAACGATGAAGGAAAAGATGCATAGATACTTCACAGCGAATTCGACCAAGAAATACATATACGCTCTGAACGGTCTGGTTAAAGATTACAACAACATGTGACATAGATCGATCAAGATGACTCCCGTGGAAGCTAGCGATCCTTGAAATGAAAAACGGGTCTACGCGAATCTATATCCTGAAAGATCTAAGATTAGGAAGAAGTCTAGAACGCCGAAATTTGCGGTCTGTGATCGAGTGAGAATCTACGCTTATAAGAAGCACTTCGAAAAGGGTTATACTCCTCGATGGACCTCGTAAATCTTCATGATAATCAAAATATTTCACACCGATCCAGTGACTTACGAAATCGAAGCTTTGGATGGAGAAGAGATCATCAGAAAGTTTTACAAACAACAATTACAGAAGACAAAGTTTTGATAAAGAAAACAAATTTCTTTTATTTACTCTCTTTAACATTTTCTTGTTTACACACACATATATATATATATATATATATATATATATATATATATATAGATAGGAGAGAAAGATAATAATAAAAAAAATTAAAACTATTTTTAGATAAAAAAAAAAGCAAGCTAATTAATAAACAAAAAAAACAAAAATCCTTTAAAAATGACAAATATACTAGATATAGCACAAAGCATAGTGAAAGATGAAAGTATTCAAGAATATGAGGTTCACGAATACGAACCGGTAACCGGAACGAGTTTGAACAATGTGGGAGAGATAAGAATCAGCGCCGAAACTCAAGATCTATTCATACATCCTAGCGAGAGTTACATAGTGGTGTAGGGACGTCTCACCAAGGAAGATGGGAGCGACTATGCTGACGACGACACGATTACTCTAGCCAATAATGGCATCATGCATCTATTCAGTAATATAAAATACATACTATCCGGACAAGAGATAGAATCTGTGTTTCATCCCGGTCAGGCCACCACGATGTTCGGACTCTTGACGTATCCTGATGATTTTTCGAAATCCAGAGGACTTAAGCAGTTGTGGGTGAAAGACACCATCGGCCCTGCTAGCGCCGGCGCCGCCGTGATATTTGACTACGTCGTCAAGACATCCAGACCTAAAGGAGCGTTTTCGTTCAGGATACCTTTGAAACACATCTTCGGATTTGCGGACGATTACAACAAGATCATGTACGGATTCAAACACAATCTGACATTGATTCGAAAAGGAAACGATGACGCAATAGTGAGACTCACTGCGACCGTTGCAGGTAAGATAACTCTACACAAGATATCGTGGTTTCGTTCCGCACGTGGACCCTTCGATCGTGGAAAAAGCGCATCTCTACAAGATCATAGAATCCAAGAGTAAATTACCCGTGGGATTTAGAATGAGACAGTATGACACGGCTAGCATTCCTCTCTCCACGAATCACTTCAATTGGATATTGACGGTGAAATCCGCTTCCGAGAGACCGCGTTTCATCGTCGTTGCATTTCAGACTGATAGGGACGGGTCTCAGGAAAAGAATGTGTCGCTGTTCGATCACTGCTATTTGAGAAACATGCAAGTGTTTCTGAACGCCACGAGATATCCAGCAATCGATTACAACGTGTCGTTCGACAAGAACGATTTCTGCTGACTGTATGGCGATGCCGCTGATTTTAGAAAGAAGTATCACGGTCTAGACGAATTGATGAGCAACACTAACATATCTTCCGGTGAATACAAGTCGATGTATCCCATGTTCGTATTCGACGTCAGTAAACAGAGTGAACGACTCAAGAGTAGCGTCTTAGATATTCAGATCAAGATGCAATTCGATAGGAACGTGCCGAGAAAAACCGAAGCCTTCGCCCTGGTCCTGTCAGACAGAGAATTACAATTCGAATCGGATGGAAATAAGATGTCGATCATTTGATGAGAGACGTGTGTGAAAAAAAAATAAAACAAAAATAAAAAAAAGTAATGAGTAATTATTAAAAAAAAACAAAAAAAAAAAATAAAAGTAATGAGATCTAGAGAGATTGAACATCTTTCTAAATCTCATTACTTTTTTTTTTGTTTTTAATAATCATACATTATTTTTTTTTAATTAATTATTTCCACGCTTTCACTGTTTGTTCAAAGGAACTAGTTCAATCAGTAGACTCACTGTGGAAGTGGCAGCTTCGGGATTCTTGGTTTTCGTAACAAAATTAATCCTGTCTCCGGCGTTCACTTTGAGAGGCGTGCTGAACGTGCCAACATTCGCGTGTTGATTCTCAGTCTTTTCGACACTGTATCTCTTATCGCTCTCTACTCCATTCACCATGAGATTGATGACCGCTCTGTTATTCAAATCCGAGGAAGCCAGACTCATTCGAAGGATTTCACCTCCCAACGGCATGGGATATCCCACCTGACCATGTTTCGATCCACTACCTCCATTTCCGAAAGACCATTCAGCTTTTCCCTCATCTAAGGTGCCGGCCTCCTCGGCCCACACGGTGATCAATTGTCTAGCATATTTGACTCTCTCCACCACCGAAATCAGGGTGCAGGCATCCGTCATGTTCACGGGATCCGGTAGATTCGTGAGCGCGTGTCCACCCATGTCTAGTTTACCTTCCATGATGTCACCCTTTCTCCAGACCGAGTTGTCGTCCACGTACTTCCTGCTGACTGTGCTGGAATCGAATTCAGGATCGTGACTGAGTCCGAAAAAATTCTCACCGTTCATGTCGATACCACCCTCCATGGTTCCGCCAGATTGTCTGTTCAGGTAGAGATCGTCCACTTGCGATTCTAGGTATTCTTGTGATCGTATCACGGCAGAATCTACGTAGCCCTTGTTGACCGCTGTTGAGTCCGCATCCGTGTCGTCAACCTTCGACAGATTCAATATCTTGTTGAATCCCGCATCAGATCCGATTTCATTTCTCGTCTGTCAGACTTTCTCTGTTCCAGATCTACGTAGTGTTTGGTCACCATGTCCATGGGATTCGTGGGAGTGGCCACATTCGTTATCTTGTTAGAATTGGCATTCAATTCCAAGTGCATCGTTTTCTGAACGTATCTATTTCTCAGGTGTTCGCTGAATCTCGCGTGTGAGTCGTCCGCGTATTTCTTGGTCGCGGCATCCATGGGATCTATGGGATTTGCGACGTTCACCAAATGTTTAGGTTTTCAGATCGAGATCGTCGGTCATGGTTTTATCCTCGTAATTATCTAGCATGATTCATTCGAAATCAGCGTTCCCCCTGTCGACATATATTTTATTCGCAGCATCTGCGAGATCTATCAGCTCGGGAAGATTGTAGAGCTTCTTATCGTTCATGTTCAAAGGTTCCTCTCGAGGTTTGTATCTCCGAACGTAACGTTCGTCCAAGTTGGCAACGTCTTAACCATCGTCGACTTCGAGTGTCTTCCTCTTCTTTTTTAGGTTGACTTTTTCGTCGTCACTTCTACCAAATTTATCGACTGGCATGTTGTTTTGAGATTTTTTGTTTTTAAAAAAATATATTTCAAACGCAGTTTATTAAAAATGAATTATTTTTATTTTTATTTTTCGTTTTTATTCGATTAAAATTTTTTTAATAATTTTTTTTACCTTTATATGTCATAAAAAAAAAAATCTCTCTCTAATGTAAATCATTGAGAATGTCTTGAAACCGATCTCCTTCAGACCATCTTTTGAGAATGTAAAGACACAGGTGACTGCAAAACACTTGATCTGGTGATTGCACTCGTTCCGTGTTGTAACGAACCATCGATTTGTTGAAATAGTTCTTTATTTCTTTCGGCGGTGAGATTCCATAGCTGTCGAAATAATAATTCTTCTTCCCATTCTTGAACCACGCCACCCAGTGAGTGCCTTCACCTGATAAATCGTCTAGATTTAAAATTCCGCATTCCGATTGTCAAGGTCTTCTCTTCGGCAAGGCATCTCTAGAAAACACACCTAGAAAATCTTTGATTTTCAAATCCTTCGCCGCATTCGACAGATCGATGTTGGATAGGGGTTCGTTAGGTAAGACGACACCTTCTACGGATACCTCTATTTTCTTATTCATAAATGCGTATATATATATTTTTTTATTTATTTATTTTATTATAATTCACTAAAATGACGTTATTTTTTTATTTTTTTATTTTTCTTTTTAAACTAACTCTATCGACTTCCATAATCTTGAATCCGTCTAATTCCTCGACTTCTATAATCTTGAATCTGTTTAATTCCTCTTGATTTTCTGGAATCCTATCATCCTTAATCATATCTGGAATCCTATCATCCACAATCATATCTGAAATGCTATCGTCTAAAATTAGATTCAAAGTCCAATGTCCGAGTGCCAAAGTGCTTATTTTATCATCTAACATGAATCTCTTATCATCGTCAGCCGTCAGCGAAATCTTGTTGACTATTTCGGTATACAAGTCGTGCTTTTCGCTTCGAATCGATTTCATAGTCTTATACACCAGACCACTTCCTAACAGACAATCTTTATACTCTTGGAAAGATATGTTTTTCTTCACCACACACGCTTTAACCCCTTTGCACTTCTTGATCTCTTCATCTTCTAGATGATGAACATACAGTTTGGGTCTCAAGCCCACGAATTCGAGGATTTGTTTACCGCCGCTCTTATCCTTAAATTTACCCAACACCTTCTTGTTGTCATTCGATTGAATGTTGGATGGGTGATCGACGGGATAATTGCTCGTGTCGAACCACGCGGCCACGTCCGGAGATATATCTCGGTACTGTCTGTATCGGTGAACAGTAGTTTGGCTTTATCACCAAATTTTCATTTGACGTAATCATAGTGAAACTCATACATCAATCGCTTGCTGATATCTAAGATGATCGGTCTGAGATAACACAGTTTGTCGAACTTCAGGTGCGTCTTTTGCATGTGAACGGCCACTAGATTTTCGTCGAATATGGTTCAGTGTTTGTAATTGGGTTTCGCCACTAATTTTTTACCTATTTTCTCAGACGTGATGAGTCAAACGTCAGTTCTCTTCCTGATGTTTTCCATCGATTTACCGTACACGCAGTTGTTCATGAGTTTGAAGAAATCTTTTTCAAAATCATTCTCGGCTCGAATTCTGATCGATGTATTTTTTCATCCAAGGCTCTTCGTCGAATCGAATGATGCGATGTATGACGACTAATTTCATCCCGTAATCGACGTATTGTTTCAAATTCTCACTGTAGATGACGTAGTTACGTTTGTTAAATAAATTGGGAATGAGTTTTTCCTCGTCTCCTTCATTCGGTTCCATTCGTTCGGGAGCCAGCGGATAATCACTGTGTAGATCATGTAATTCTTCCAGATAGTTCAAATCGACTTCTAAAATGCAAAGGATAGTCTCTCCATTTTTGCATCTCTTCCTGTTCCGTCACCCATTCGAAATTTCCAATCAGTAAAGGATGACTCATAGCCCAACCGTACATATTATTAGCGTCCCAATACTGTATGTATTTATTTGATCGTTTCGAATTGAAACCTTCTTTCATGTAGGGATTGTTAGCTTCAGAATATCTGTGGGAGATCATCGAGACGCCACCTCTTGCAGCCCTTTCAAACATGAGCAACATGTTCGCGTCGGATAATAATTCCAATTGGACTTCGGTGGTCTTCAACAGAGCGTCCCATGTCAGACCGGGTGCGGTGAAATACCAAGCGGGATCCAGATCATAATTTCGACGACAGATGTCTCGAAAATTTTCGAACACGTCTGCCAAGAGCAGAACATCGGTCTTCAGATAGAGATCATGATAATCTCTCATGGTTTTCATATCGAATGATTTCCACACATTTTTGGAGCGTTCGTAATTCTCATCGGAAATGTCGGATTCGTATAATTTCGCATAAAAATCTTCTTTTGAAGATAGTGCGGTGTCGTCAAATCTCTTTAGATCGTTCATGTAATCATAAGGATAGACTCCTTTCCTCAACATGACGTCTACTCGTTCTCCGAAATGTTCGCTCGTGATTTTAAATTTATCCTTGCTGATGTTATCGACTAATTTTTCCAGAGCGGTTAACATGAATTTAAAACTATCGATGAAACATATGCCTCTATGAATGAATTTCGTTTTTTCTTTCAACGTCTCTCCGTCGATTACTCTTTTCTTCTCCATGAGCTTCCATTTCGTGAATCTTTTTTCGCTGTTCGCGATGCAATTTAATTCTTCGTGGGAGGTGCCGAGATTTTTTACAAACAGATGACTGTCGTAACCTGAGAGATTGTGAAATATCACCGGATAGAAAACATCGTCTCGATATTTTAAATTACACTTGCTGTGAGCCGGACCGCGATACAGACCCGTGTAATGATCGTGGTATCTGACCTTCTTATTTTCCTCCGAATTCTCGTCGAACGATTGTCTGCATATGTGACATTCGGTGGCTCTGTTATTTTCGTCCTGCTGCTCTCACGTGATGATCATTTTCGCCGGAGTTTTGAATTTGTCGTATAACATTTGAATTTTCAATTCTAACTCTTCCACGAACCTTTGAGCCACGTCGTTGTCTTTGCACTGTTTCGTGTAGGTGAAGGGACCCATGTCGTGTTGCGAGTCGAAAGCACATTTCACGTAAATGCAATAACCCGAAGGCGTGTGTTTTTGATATCTTTCGGCGTAACTTTGAAGAGCGTTAGGTTGGCAGGAACTCATTTTCACGGTGAAACATTCGAAATCAGCGTACACGACGAATGGTACTTTTAACCTTCTATTGCGATTTTCAAACTTCACGATGTTGTTGGGTTTGGGCATTTCGACGGCGACACCTTGATTTTCATTGCAATATTCCTGATGTTTCGCTATTGATTTTTCGCTGTGAAATGCGTTCATGCAGTTGCAACATAAACATATCTTATGTTCATGTTTATTATTTTGTCTCGACAGTAATCGGCTCGGATGTTTAACCCAACAATAATGACGATTGTCACCATTCGAAATCAATAATAAAATAATCGTCTTTTCTCTTTCGAGATACGAAGTCTGTCTGAGAGGATAGATCGTTCGTTTTTCATCGTCATATCCCAAGACGTTCACCGCTACAGTGGGATTTTGAGCTTCAAAACGTTCGATGTGTTTTAACTGCATTGGAAAAGTCACTCTGGTCCAATCGAGATTTTTAGAAGTCTCCTCGTAACAAGAAACTCTCTCAGGATGGATTTTTACAGGGTATAAAGCAGAAGTGACTGCCCATTTAAAACACTGATCATCTTTATTTCTCACGTTGACCATGGAGTGTTTTTTAGCTAAGAAATACGTTAATTCCACGTAGGAAGATCCTTTCAACGAATCGTTTTTAGTTATATGAATTTCGAGTTTCAACACCTCATCGAACATCCAATTACTACCTTCATGTTGATAATTCGCGAGAGACGTCAACATCTTGTCTTTCATCTTTTCGAAAACGTCTGATAAATCTGAACCTTGAAATATGGGTTCGACGTTAGATCTGAAATATGCATTTGTCACGATGCTCTCGCCAGGCTTCACATCGATTTTATTCATCACGCAATGGAGTATCATCTTAATTTTTAGTCCCACGTTCATGTGTTCGCGAAACAAATCCAATACTTTTTTCTTCACCCGTTCCATGAACAATTTCGGATCGATTTTCTTGAATGAGGGAACCACGTCGAAAGTTTTAAAAACGCCTTTGATTGCACTTTCCCGTTCTACAGGCTTCGATTGGAATAGTTCCATGATGAGTCGTGCTACATATTCTTCTCCTTTCCCTTTGTTGATTGCTCATTGAATTTCGCTCGATATATCTCGTTTGTCTAGAATCTGAAGTGCATCACTCATTTTTGTTTTAGTTTTTCTTTTCTTTTCTTTTGAAACTTGAAGTTCTTCAACGGCTTTTCAGTTAGTCGTCTTCTTATTTTTCACAATCAAAACGTTTTTTTTTTTTTTTCGACGTCGGCATTTCGATTCCTTTTACTATCTTTTTCTTCTTCTCATTTTTCACAACCGATGCATTTTTTGACGTCGTTGCTATCGACATTTCATTTGCCTTTCTATCGTTTCGCATATGTTCCTGTATGACTTCAGTTTTTTTTTTATTTAGTTCTATGATTTCTGAAATGTGGAATTTTTAATAGTTTACAAATCTTGTTTAACTGAGGTACGGTTTTCTCATTTAAATTTTCCATTTTTTTATTTGTTTGCTCCATTTGTAAGAATATTTTTTTTCGAATTTTGTATTAAAATAATTTGTTAAAAAGTTTTGTTTTTTTACTCTTTATATATACAAAAAAGTTTTTTTTTAATTTTAATTTTTTCTTTAATGTTTTTTATTCAAAACAATTTACGGTCGCTTTTATTTCTTGTTCGCAAAACGAACACGTTTTCTCGTCTCTAGAATAACATTCCTTACAATAACACAAATGTGGACATGGTAGAAACAAAACATTTGCAGAGTTGTTTTCGCAAAGCAAACACGTGTTCACATCACTCGGCTCCTTCTCAATAGATAATAACCCGTTTGCTTCTTTCATGAATCGAATCAAATCTTCTAAAGTCAAGAACTGAGATAACGTCTTGTTTGCATAATTCAATGTATTATACAATTGTTCCTTCGTGTATCCGGATTGTAAAATACCCCTTAATAAACTCTCGTTTTTATTTCTTTCCCATTCTTCGTTTTCAATTTTAATCAATCCTAATGTCTGGATCTTCTTCAAATAATCGTAACGACCTTCGGTATCTTTTATGTGTTCTGCCAATGGTTTGTCATTAGGTTCCCAATTCATTAAATGTGTGTTACAACAAAAACATTTAACTCTGTCACTTTTACCCACATAAATGACACCCGCAGCAGCTAAATCTTCGGGTTTTTGAGCAAGATGCGAAGGCCAATTTTTAAACGTTTGAAGTCTTGCACGTTCTAAACTATAATTTGGATATTCGGATTTATATCATTGTTTTTTTACCTCAAAATTGGGTTTGTAAGAATATTTTTTTCGAATTTTGTATTTAAATGATAATTTGTTAAAAAGTTTTAAAATTGTTTATATATATGTTTTAATTCCTTAAAAAAAAAATTAATCAATTTTTTTATGTTCTTAACATGAAAAAAAAATTGAATTAATACGAGAAAAAAAGGATGTTAAATTTAACTTTTTATTTATATATAAAGAAAAAAAAACTTTTACAAAAAAAATTTTTTTTCACATTAAAGAAAATTAAAATTAAAAAAACTTTTTTTTTTATATATATATATTTAAAGAGTAAAAAAAAACAAAACTTTTTAAACAAATTATTAAAATACAAAATTTAAAATATACATTATTTGCAAGAATTCATAAAATAAAAAAACAAATAATCGATCATGACAACAACACCTAAAAGATGCAAATTGAAATTGAAACGAGTCGAAACGTATAAGAAATTCGGTTCTAAAATCTATAGATTACAATGACACGATCCCATCGAATTGAACAAGGTCAAGACGAAGGGCTTAGAGCACAAATACGACAAATATAGCATGCCTTTGAAATTGGACGAAGCCACGCTCGATTTGTTTTACGAGTATGAAAGCGATCTGCAGAATATCGTCATCGCCAAAGATAGAGAATTTGACAAGGATGATTTGTCATTGCGCCATGGAAGTTACATATTTCCAAACATCTCACTTGAACTCGTGAACAAATCGGGTGGTGAGAGCGCGTTGACCGAAGTAAAAAAAAACTCAAAAAAGTAAAGATAAACATTCAACACATCTGCGAAAAAGGAGAAAACACGAGTGTCAACATGCTAATAACGGACTTGGAAATATAAACAATAGAGAGATTGATTTTTAGCGAAGAAGAAGGAAAAAAAAAAGTAATGAGATCATCTTTAGATCTCATTAGTTTTTTTTTGTTTTCCTTCTTCACTATTACCCATATATTATAATAACGTTTCCTTTTTTCTTAAATTTCAGCGTCGATTCTTCTTTTCTTTTTTTTTTTTTGTGATATGCTACGTTTTTATGACAACACATTTGTTTATCCGAATCATAATTATGAACGAATGAGAATTGTGCATCTCTCGGTAACACTCGCATCATTACCATTCTCTTCAGAAGATAGTGGTGACGGTGGAAAACGTCTCATTCTTTTAAATTTCAACCGCATATCCCGATCTTTATTTAACTCTTTTATCAGTTCTTTCCTAAGATATCCATCATTAGCATCTAATCGTTTTTCCACATCTTTTTCGCACTCTATCTCACGATATTCATCATTATCGTCTAATTGTTTTTCCACCTTTTTATCCATTTTATATATTATTTTATACTTTCTATGATTTATATTTATATAATTTTTTTACATTATAATAACATATTCAAAATCGGTATATTCTTAAACGTCGAATTCTCGCCAAACAACAAACCCTTGCCAAGTCGCTCAACATTCCATCCACTCTTCAGATAGAGACCGTTTCCACTCAAAAAGTTGTCACCTCTAACGGGTTCTAGATACAATCCTTTACCACTGTCATCTACGTAGACACGACACACGGCTCCTCCCTTTTTCAAAAACAGTCCGCTGCCACCCATTAATTTCTCAGCTGCCGAACTCACGAGTCCCATGAGAGCTCCCATGCTGAGAGTCTTTCCGAGAAAGGGTAATGCCTTTGCGGCGAAGGGTAATGCTTTTGCGGCGATTCCTGCCAATAGCGGTAGGAAACCGCCTTTCATTCTCAAATTGTATCTCAATTGAGCGGGACTCAATCTCACCGTCAACCCTCTTCCATCATGAATCGCTTTCTCCATCCTTTTGATTTGACTTCTGGTCCAGGCAATCAAATCCTGACCGCCACTCGTCAGATCTTCGTGACTGAATTTGAATTTCACCGCCTCGCCTCGAGTTGTTAACGCTCTCTTAAGTTTCTTCTTCTGTCCTACGGATATGTTCACGTTTTTAAACACGTATTGTGTCATAATTTCTTTTTTAAAATATATTTCCTTCAATTGTTTTTTTTTGTTTTAATGATAATTATATATATTAAATAATTATTGTAAAATTAATATTGCGTTTATTTTATTTTTGTTATTTATGTATATACACAATATTTTTTTTTTTTGCTTTTATATTTCTCTTATGTGAAATCGTATCGTCACCCTCTCTCCGCGAAGATCTAACAGTTCACCATTTTGATCCATTTTGATCCGTCAACGTGGTTTTGAGACTATACAATGTGTCTAAAATCACTGGTAGATAAACTAAATTTTGAGGTCGCTCCATGATCTTATAACCCGGCGTCACGTTTGGAAAGAAGGAATAGGTCGTCGGTTGAGCACTACCATTCACGTAGCTTCCAGCAATCACATCCACGTTCACCAGAATGCTATTGACTGTGAGAATGTCAACCGTATTTTCAGATGCCGCGTGGTCTCGATACATCTTTTGATCGAATCCCAACATCTTGCCTATAGAATCATCCGTATTGAAATCCACTCGAAAATTATCTTCCAAATCCAACATCGTCTGTAAGGTATTAGGATTGGGAGTGAGTCTGATCTTGTTGCTTCCCTTTCCATTCATCTTCATTCACGTCTGAATGTAATTGTTCAAATCGTTTATGTCGTAACTTCCTTTGGGAATTCGAATCTCCAACCAATCCACTCTGTTGGAATACTTGAACGAGTTATTCTTTTCGGTGATGTTGGGAAAGGAATAATAAGTCTCCAGATTCACCAACGCCATCTCGTATCTTTTCTCTCTATTCAATTCGATGAAAGGTTCGAATTTCGTCACGAATCGAGTCGAATCACCACTCACCACAATTTGAATGGATTGTTTTGCAGCCGTATTCTAAGCTATCCGTTCTAACAATTCTCCTTGTTTGAACATTATATTTTAATTTTATTTTTATTTTTTTCAAAACTAATTATTTGAAGATTTATTATTTTCTAATTTTTTTTATTTTCACGCTCTATCTTATTATCATCAGAAACATAAAACTTGTCGAATCCGCACCGATATTTTCCGCGATTAAATTTGCTAGTCAAATCGATCACGATGAAATTGTAAAGTCCTCCATCCCAAACCCTCTTGCAGAATCTCCTGAATTCCGCCACGCTCATGTCGTTTGCGACGTGATCACCGTAGATGTGATTGAGATTCTTGAGATCTTGGCGAAAGAGACATAGAAAATTAGCGTTCTCCCTTATCGTCTGTCTGGGCAATCAAAAATAATTCTGCGACAGGTAGAAACAGTCCACGTTGCTGTGTCGACCCCTAACGTAATACGATTCGCATCGGTTCTGTCTCTCCAAAAGCAGATCGTCGAAAATCATGAGATTCTTATCTTCCGATTTCAATTCTCTAGGATCCGGAACGTCACTAGCGTTCTCATAAAATTGACACTCAACGTTCGAAGATGCATTTCTCTTCATTAATTCCATCGCCGCACCGTCCACAATGGTCAAAAGAGGAGCTTCACTTTTGTCGAATTCCTCCCTACTTTCAAAGATTCTGGCTATGACATCCTTGGGCAATCTACGATCCATGCACTCTCGAAGCAATCTGTATTCGGGTTGAAACAAGCTCTTGCCAGACACAAACAATCTGTCGTAATCCAACCAGTCGGGTCGGGACAACAGATTCATCAACAGATTGGTCTTTCCACAATTAGATTTTCCCACTATCAAGCCTCTTATGCTTTTGGGAAAGAACTCATTATTCGACCTCTTGGTCGTGGCGTCGTTCCAAGACATATCTTTAATGTTCATCTTTGTTTTATTTTTTTTTGTTATTTTAGATTTTTTTCAAACACAATTTTTTATGTTTTTTCAAACTCAGTTTTTAATATTATTATTTATTTATATTACACCGTCGTGAGTTCTCTTCAATCCGGATCCACTCGTCATTTTGGCTAAATCTTGTATGGGTACCACAGCATCCTTAAAATCTTTCCAACTTTTTGGCGTTCGCTCTAATGCAGCTCGCTTCGCCGGTGGACTGATCAACTTGTCGAGCAACACATCGGCTGCCATCTTGCCAGCCACAGAAGCTATCCTACCACTGTCTTCGGAAGCAGCTTTCTTATTAGCATCCAAAGCCGTCTTCTTACCGACCTCAAATGCGGTCGATGCGAGTTTTCTACCCGCATCGCTCGTGAATGCTCGCATTATAGAATCGACGATGCCAGAACCGCCTTGAACGTAAGTTCTGACGTATCCCCTGTTCTTTATCACCAACACATTTTTTATTTTTATAATATATTTGTTTTCACTGGTAAATCGTTTGTTTAAACACTTTTATTATTCTAGTGTAAAATTTACTATTTTTTTATTTTATATATTTTATTTTGTTTCTCTCTACTTATTATATACATCAATCCTTCAATTCGTTCATCAGCCTTTTATAATGGTTTTTATTCAAAACCTTCTGTCTTAACAATTCGTCAGATATAGTAACTATCTGATTATCTAATCCTGTGTTACCAGCACGTCTGCTTGCCATCAACAAACTCAATCTCTGAGACACAGCGTCTCGGAAGAAAAGTGGTTTCCACCCCTTTGCCAGTCACCGATTCGACGAACTTCTTATGTGAATTCCATATAGGTTTCACCACTTTCTTCCACTTGTAACCTCTGTTGGCTTTAGGTCTCGTCTCTCCATCATCATTATTTCTCTTCATGGCGTTGGTCTGAACCAGAATGTCGCCGTAATTGTTGTAATCCTGTTCTGTGTAATCACTAGGCTTGTCGTAAAGGAGCAATTTGTGCAGTCCGGAAGTTAATTCGTACCTATTCGGGCCGATGGTTAATTCATCATCATCTATTTCCACTTCTGTGTCGCCCACAAAAGTTCTACCGTCCGAATCCTTATAAAATCCATACAACAGATCTCTCTTACCACCATCCTCGGATGGTGCGACGCTATCAGTGGTGATAGTCAAAGCTGTATCATCGCTCTCACTCACGTCGGTTTGAATCCCTGTGGGAACGTAATCCGGTGTAGATTGAAAGGAATACTGATTTGCAAAACTACCGGGCAACGAACCCATTCTCAAAGAACTCTCTTTTATGGGTCTCAATTCTTCAACTATCTCCTTCTTGCTTCGCTCTTGAACATCCGTCACGGGTTTAAATATTTTTGTGGCTTCACATCTGAGTTCAATCTCTCCAAGACGTCTGCTTCTGTCAGCCGATTGAATGCTCTTCTTGGCACGTTCATATTCGCTTAAAAGCTGACCTCGACGTTTGTCATCCATCTGTAAAAACATGTTTTCGTTTTCTAAATTATTAATATTTCCTTTAGAGTATGCTAACTTGAGTTATTTATTATTTTCAAAATTAAATGTATAATTATTTTTATGTTTTATGTTTTAAGTAAATAAAAATCTTCTGTCTTTAATATAATAACTAAAACCAGTTGAGGAAAAACATTTTACAAAATGAAACCTCGATAAATAGTTAAAAATATTAAAATAGCGTCCATTTCAAACGTGTTAAAAATCAGAAAGAACATGAATAATTAAAATCTCGAATCAAATCATGTCAGTAAATGTAACGCTTTTCAAAAAAAAAAATAACATCAATTAATCTTTTGAACTGTTTCCACTTTCATCCATAGAATAGTTTTTCAGTTAAACCATTTAACTGACAATTGACTCATTTGAATAAAAACCTGTAATACATTTCGAGCGTGACGAATGGCGTTCTCAGTAAGTTTATACAGTAAATGTCACTTTGACATGCGACCTGCTTGTCAGTTTTGATAAAAACAGACTGATGATTGTAGACTGACACCCGATTGGAATGGTTTAATGCGCCGAAGGCGCGCAGGGATGGTATGGAGAACGGGTCCTACTATTTAACAAACATAAACGAACAGAAGAGAAAATAATAGGAAATACAAGTTAAAAATGATTGAGGGTGCATATGCAGGTATATGTGGGTATATATTATTCGTTTGTAAAATTTTATTCACTTCTGATGAGTATTTTGATGATTAATAAGGTTTATAAAATGTACGACGACGCGAAATTCTTGTGTTCATTAAGTAGTAGCCTGCTTGAAGCTGTCGACAAGATGCGACAAAGGTGTGAAATCAATTAGCTGTCTATCTGAGGAAGAATGTCGGTGAGGAAAACAGCAAAGTTTAGGTTTAAGAGGATGGCAAGCACCTATTTTAATCGTGTGTAAAATTGTATCCACGTCTGATGAGTATTTTAGTGATAAATAAAGATTATAGCCTTTATTTGGATTGACAAACATACATCAAACTCTCGCTTTGGATTCCGAGGACACATCACGGCGAGTCGGGGACAAACCGTGATCTACCCTTAGAAAGCGGAGCAAGACTCGGATACATGTAGCATATTGTACACCCACATAATGATAATAATCTAAAGATCTTACAATATCTTGTGGATAAATCATTAAAACCCAGTTTATGCTTTCCTGAAAACTTTCCCCGAACAAGCTCACCCTCTACCAACGCGGGCTCCCACTAACGAGAGAGGACAACTATGCACGTAGCCAGGAAAAAGTTTCGGGGGGGGGGGGGGGGGGGGGGTTGCGATAACTGGCGGGGGTGGGGGGTGGGGGTTATAGCCATCAGATGCACGAAAGGCGGGGTGGGGGGTCTGGGGGTCTTTCCCCAGGGGTTTTTTTGGGGGGGGGGTGGGTATGGGGAAAATTTCCCAGGAAAATTTTAAAATCTAAGTCTAACTACTGGTGGGAAACATTTGGAAGGGGGTACAGCTACATTTTGGGGAGGGGGCACCTGTGGCAACGATAAATCCCGGGACACCTCCACCCACGGACTCTCACCAACGAGCCCCATCCACCCCCCGGTTCTTTCCAGGAAACGTGTTCCATGATACAGTAGGCCTAACAAGCTCCTTTCAACCCTCAGTGACTGGACAATAAAATCCACAGCGCTTCCTTCGTAAATAATTATATTCACGTGTCAGAACGAGCTTCATCGCAGAGTAACTCGGTGTAATGATGCACATTATTTCGATAAAATTTATTATTATTTTACATTTGGATTCACGTAGATTTCTTCTCACCTTTTTTTCGTGTGGCCGATCCTGGAGGATCTTCGCCAATGATGATTGTAGCGCGCAGGAGCTCTATTTATACTGTACAAGTGGAGATACCCATCGTGGGATTTTCCAAAAAAACTTAGTTTTTTTCTGTTGAGTTTTGGAAAATCCCACTATGGGTATTCCCCCCACTTACGTCAGAAATGGGAGCGTCCAATAGTAGTCTGTTAAGTTTGGAAAAATCCACTATGGGTATTCCCCCCACTTACGTCAGAAATGAGAGCGCCCAATAGTAGTCTGTTAAGTTTGGAAAAATCCGGGTATTCCCCCCCACTTACGTCAGAAATGAGAGCGCCCAATAGTAGTCTGTTAAGTTTGGAAAACCCCCCGCCTCAAAAGCCGTTTGCCGATTCTGGGACACTGTCCCAGAATCGGCAAACCACCTTTTTTGATGCTGTCTTAGAATCGGCAAAGCTTTTTTTCGCGTTCACCAACGATAGATTGAAGGTCTAATCTGCGATGGGAACGTCGACAAAAATTTTTAAGTAAAAAAAAAGTGAAAAATGTACAATTTCATACATTTTTCACTTTTTTGAAAAACGTGTACATTCGACACGTTCGCCAACGGGTATTTGAACGTTAAAAGTGCGATCTAGGGGTCTCAAAATAATAGCCGATTCTGGGAAACCCGACATTTTTGTGAACAAGCGTGTGATTTAACACTGAATCCTACGATGGTAAACGTCCGTGTACGTGTATGTGTACGGTACATGTACAACGTGTCCTTGAATCGGCAATTATCACCTACTAATACGTTATGAGACGCTCGCCCGATACTGATTTCACTTTGCCCACATGACAACATATCGGACCAGCGAGTGTCCCATAACTTATAATCTCACATTTTAGTCATGGTCGGCCTCACAAGATGGCCGCCACGGCAGCCATCTTGGATTTCAATGGCGCAGACTACAGGTCGCAGTTTTTGTCCAATCATCTCCAAATTCCCTGTGCTTATTTGCCCTGATGTCTAGATGAGAACGTCCCTTTTTGGTCATGGTCGCCCATCCAAGATGGCCACCATGGCAGCCATCTTGGATTTCTATAATGCCGGCTACAGGTCATAGTTTTTGTCCAATCATCATCAAATTGCACATGCTTGTTTACCTTGATGTGTAGATGAGAACGTCCCTTTTTGGTTATGGTTGGCCACCTAAGATGGCCGCCATGGCAGCCATCTTGAATTTCTATGGCGCAGGCTACAGGTCGTAGTTTTTGTCCAATCATCACCAAATTGCATGTGCTTGTTTGCCCTGATGTCTAGATGAAAACAACCCATTTGGGCATGGTCAGCCGCCTAAGATGGCCACCGTAGCAGCCATCTTGGGTGTCTATGACAAGGGCTATGGCGTGAGCTACAGGTCGTAGTTTTTGTCCAATCAACACCAAATTGCATATGCTTGTTTGCCTTGATGTCTAGATGAGAATGTCCCATTTCAGTCACGGTCAGCCGCCTAAGACAGCTGCCGTTGCAGCCATCTCAAATTTCTATGGCACAGACTACATGTCGTAGTTTTTGTCAGATTATTACCAAACTGCACTTGGATGTTTGCATTGCTGGCTAGATGAGAACAAACACTTTTGGTCATAGACGTTTGATAAAGTTGACTGCCATTGCAGCCATCTTGGACTCCTGTGGTGCAGGCTACATGTCATAGTTCTTGTCCGATTAGCACCAAATTGCATATGCTGTTTGTCTTGATGTCTTAATTTAAAATGTTTACATTTCTACATTAAAAGCATCTTGAAGTCAAGATAAGATACAGTGTCATTGACACTTTCATTATGCTATATTCTCTGTCATTTTGTCAACGAGCTGCTACCCATGGATAATTGTACTAGCCACTTCACATAAACCTACTTCTATTACGTCAAACATTGTGTTAACCTTTTAATCAGCAAATGTCCCCACAATAAGAAGCGGGCAGCCACATACGGCACATATAGCTAATATTCCCAGTTATTTCATATGAGTTGTCCCTATCACCCCGACGTTGTGCTTATATTCTTCCCTCACCTCTGCTCTCGGGGTGGGATATTCATCAGGTGCCCTCCTCCCAGGGTAGGAATCTTTATTTGCATCCCTCCTCTCGGGATAGGAATATTCATCACAAGATGAATTTGGATTCACGACTTTTGTTATGAGTAATAGTTTGAGTTTGTAGTGGAGTAAGAGAGAAATACTCTGGTGGTTACATATGCCCTGGCTTGATTTAAAGAATATGTGTTATAATCTTCTCTATTTGTCCCTCCATTGGGAGGAGGGTTGCCCGACCCAGCGGTTGTGCACCCTTTCTCTAGAGGTATGTACATTCAAATTGTGAGGCATGTATCACCAAATCGGTTATGAGAGAGAAAGCTATGGTGGTTACATATGCCCCGACTGGATTTATTGATTGTGTTTATAGCCTGCTGTTTTGTGTAATCACAGAAAGAATTATGGTGGTTATGTATGCTCCGGCTCGATTTATTGATTTAAAGATTGTGTTTATATCATGTTGTTATAGTGCGATCACAGAAATAATTACGTTGGCTACATATGCCCTGGCTTGGTTTATTTATTATGTATCTATAATCTACTGTACTTGTACCTCCCCGGGCGGTTGGTTGCACATCCCAAGGGCTGTGTACCCCTTTTCTTGGGTGCATGGATAAATTCACAATTTGGGGCATGTATCACTAAAGGGTAGAATTAAATTTACACGGTTACAGTGTTGTAATAGAAAGATAGCAATTACCTTTCTCAATTATAGGATTGGTGCTCATGGGCACGACACTTCACCCCGCTTATACATCTCAAAGGGGCAAGCAACATTTGGAACCTTTGGGGTCATTGGAAGTAGAGTCCATTTATTTATGTGGTAGTAGCCTTCCTTTTAAGCAAGTCGGAGTGGGTTTCGATGAGATCACAAAATGATATGCTTATGAAATTTTTTATTCAAACCCCAAAACCGGTATGGGTGTAAATATTCTTAAATTTTTGATTCAACAACGACCCAGCTAACTTCACGGTTTATGTTGACATGTCTTGTTATTTTCAATGTTTAAACCACCAAATTTATTTATTTATTGGTGTTTAACGACACCTTAACAGCCAGGGTCATATCGTGTCGGTGACGGATTCACGGGTGGAGGATGAGTCCGGATAATCCAGCGAGAACCACGGAGCAACGGCGGGCATCCGCCAGTCCTCCAAAGTGATCACCCATTTCTCTGCCGGCCGGGACCCAAGTCTCTGCCGGCAGAGATAGGGTGACAGTGGTTGTAGACGGTGTGTATCATTAACGTGCATTACGCTTTAACACACGCTGTTACTGTGCCCCTATCAAAGGATGCGTGGTGAAGTGTCGTGCCCAAGAAGACAACGGGGTGACGCAGCCGGGATTCGAACCCAGAACCTCTAGGTTTGCAGCTTCCAACGTTCAAACCACCTAAATGAGCACCAATTCTATAAGTGAAAAGGTAATTGCTATCTTTCTATTACAACACTGTAACAGTGTAAGTTTAATTCAACCCTTTAGTGATACATGCCCAAAATGTGAATTTATCCATGCACCAAGAGAAGGGGTGCACAGCCCTTGGGATGTGCAACCAACCGCCTGGGGAGGTACAAGTACAGTAGATTATAAACACATAATAAATAATCCAAGCAAGGGCATATGTAACCACCATAATTGTTTCTGTGATCGCACTATAACAACAGGATATAAACACAATCTTTAAATCAATTAATCGAGCCGAAGCATACGTAACCACCATAATTCTTTCTGTGATTACACAAAAAAAAAACAGCAGGCTATGAACACAATCTATAAATCAATAAATCCAGTCGGGGCTTATGAAACCACCAGAGCTTTCTCTCCCATAACCGATTTGGTGATACATGCCTCACAATTTGAATAAACATATCTCCAGAGAAAGGGTGCACAACCGCTGGGTCGGGCAACCCTCCTCCCAATGGAGGGACAAATAGAGAAGATTATAACACATATTCTTTAAATCAAGCCAGGGCATATGTAACCACCAGAGTATTTCTCTCTTACTCCACTACTAACTCAAACTATTACTCATAACAAAAGTCGTGAATCCAAATTCATCATGTGATGAATATTCCAATCCCGAGAGGAGGGGTGCAAATAAAGATTCCTACCCTGAGAGGAGGGCACCTGATGAATATCCTACCCCGAGAGAAGAGGTGAGAGAAGAAGATAAGCACAACGTCGGGGTGATAGGGACAACTCATATGAAATAACTGGGAATATTAGCTATATGTGCTATATGTGGCTGCCCGCTTCTTATTGTGGGTACATTTACTGATAAAAAGGTTAACACAATGTTCGACGTAATAGAAGTAGGTTTATGTGAAGTGGCTAGTACAACTAGAACTATCACTGAAGGTGATTAATACCCCCGCTTTGGGTTTTTAGAGGAATGCACTTCTGATCATGTAGGCGAAGGCCATAAGGAAATGTATACATAAAGATCATTTTTTGTTGTTGAAATTTGTATTTGCATGTGGCCTTCCACAGAACAGCACTGAATACTTAAAGAGCCCACACATATATGGTTTACATTTGGAAAAACACATTTACAATGTGCAACATGTATTCAAAATCGGTTCATTAATGTAGGAGGAGTTGCACACACAAGAATCCCATTTGAAAACCCATAATAAATCCAAGTTAAAGGGAGATAACCTGGTTAAAATTGTCGCAGATCAAAAATTTGGGAATATGCGTATGTTCACTTAGTTGTGATAATGTTTGAAAGGTTTCGTCAAAATTGATTGATAAATGTAGGATGAGTTGCACGCACAAGAATTGCATGTAGAAACCCATAATAAATCTAATTTAAAGGGAGATAACTAGTTAAAATTGCCACAGCTCAAAAATTTTGGAATATGCGCATGTTCACTTAGTAGTGATGATGTCTGAAAAGTGTTGTCCAAATTGATTGATAAATGTAGGAGGAGTTGCGCACACAAGAATTTCATGTAGAAACCCATATTAAATCAAAGTTCAAGAGAGATAACCTGGTTAAAATTGTCGCAGATTAAAAAGTTTGGAATATGGACATGTTCACTTAGTAGAGATGATGTTTGAAAGGTTTCATCAAAATCGGTTCATTAATGTAGGAGGAGTTGCGCACACAAGAATTTGTTCGGATGGAAAGACACAATAAATCTAAGTCAAAGGGAGATAACCTGGTTAAAATTGTCGCAGATCAAAAATCTTGGAAAAACATATGTACAATGTGCAACATGTATTCAAAATCGGTTCATTAATTTAGGAGGAGTTGCACACACAAGAATCCCATTTGAAAACCCATAATAAATCCAAGTTAAAGGGAGATAACCTGGTTAAAATTGTCGCAGATCAAAAATTTGGGAATATGCGTATGTTCACTTAGTTGTGATAATGTTTGAAAGGTTTCGTCAAAATTGATTGATAAATGTAGGAGGAGTTGCACGCACAAGAATTTCATGTAGAAACCCATAATAAATCTAAGTTAAAGGGAGATAACCTAGTTAAAATTGCCACAGCTCAAACATTTTGGAATATGCGCATGTTTACTTAGTAGTGATGATGTCTGTAAACTTTCGTCCAAATTGATTGATAAATGTAGGAGGAGTTGCGCACACAAGAATTTCATGCAGAAACCCATATTAAATCAAAGTTCAAGAGAGATAACCTGGTTAAAATTGTCGCAGATCAAAAAGTTTGGAATATGCACATGTTCACTTAGTAGAGATGATGTTTGAAAGGTTTCATCAAAATCGGTTCATTAATGTAGGAGGAGTTGCGCACACAAGAATTTGTTCGAATGGAAAGACATAATAAATCTAAGTCAAAGCGAGATAACCTGGTTAAAATTGTCGCAGATCAAAAATCTTGGAATATGCGCATGTTCACTTAGTAGTGATGATGTCTGAAAAGTTTTGTCCAAATTGATTGATAAATGTAGGAGGAGTTGCGCACACAAGAATTTCATGTAGAAACCCATATTAAATCAAAGTTCAAGAGAGATAACCTGGTTAAAATTGTCGCAGATTAAAAAGTTTGGAATATGCACATGTTCACTTAGTAGAGATGATGTTTGAAAGGTTTCATCAAAATCGGTTCATTAATGTAGGAGGAGTTGCGCACACAAGAATTTGTTCGGATGGAAAGACACAATAAATCTAAGTCAAAGGGAGATAACCTGGTTAAAATTGTCGCAGATCAAAAATCTTGGAAAAACACATGTACAATGTGCAACATGTATTCAAAATCGGTTCATTAATGTAGGAGGAGTTACACACACAAGAATCCCATTTGAAAACCCATAATAAATCCAAGTTAAAGGGAGATAACCTGGTTAAAATTGTCGCAGATCAAAAATTTGGGAATATGCGTATGTTCACTTAGTTGTAATAATGTTTGAAAGGTTTCGTCAAAATTGATTGATAAATGTAGGAGGAGTTGCACGCACAAGAATTTCATGTAGAAACCCATAATAAATCTAAGTTAAAGGGAGATAACCTAGTTAAAATTGCCACAGCTCAAACATTTTGGAATATGCGCATGTTTACTTAGTAGTGATGATGTCTGTAAACTTTCGTCCAAATTGATTGATAAATGTAGGAGGAGTTGCGCACACAAGAATTTCATGCAGAAACCCATATTAAATCAAAGTTCAAGAGAGATAACCTGGTTAAAATTGTCGCAGATCAAAAAGTTTGGAATATGCACATGTTCACTTAGTAGAGATGCTGTTTGAAAGGTTTCATCAAAATCGGTTCATTAATGTAGGAGGAGTTGCGCACACAAGAATTTGTTCGAACGGAAAGACATAATAAATCTAAGTCAAAGGGAGATAACCTGGTTAAAATTGTCGCAGATCAAAAATCTTGGAATATGCGCATGTTCACTTAGTAGTGATGATGTCTGAAAAGTTTTGTCCAAATTGATTGATAAATGTAGGAGGAGTTGCACGCACAAGAATTGCATGTAGAAACCCATAATAAATCTAAGTTAAAGGGAGATAACCTAGTTAAAATTGCCACAGCTCAAAAATTTTGGAATATGCGCATGTTCACTTAGTAGTGATGATGTCTGAAAAGTGTTGTCCAAATTGATTGATAAATGTAGGAGGAGTTGCGCACACAAGAATTTCATGTAGAAACCCATATTAAATCAAAGTTCAAGAGTGATAACCTGGTTAAAATTGTCGCAGATTAAAAAGTTTGGAATATGGACATGTTCACTTAGTAGAGATGATGTTTGAAAGGTTTCATCAAAATCGGTTCATTAATGTAGGAGGAGTTGCGCACACAAGAATTTGTTCGGATGGAAAGACACAATAAATCTAAGTCAAAGGGAGATAACCTGGTTAAAATTGTCGCAGATCAAAAATCTTGGAAAAACATATGTACAATGTGCAACATGTATTCAAAATCGGTTCATTAATGTAGGAGGAGTTGCACACACAAGAATCCCATTTGAAAACCCATAATAAATCCAAGTTAAAGGGAGATAACCTGGTTAAAATTGTCGCAGATCAAAAATTTGGGAATATGCGTATGTTCACTTAGTTGTGATAATGTTTGAAAGGTTTCGTCAAAATTGATTGATAAATGTAGGAGGAGTTGCACGCACAAGAATTTCATGTAGAAACCCATAATAAATCTAAGTTAAAGGGAGATAACCTAGTTAAAATTGCCACAGCTCAAACATTTTGGAATATGCGCATGTTTACTTAGTAGTGATGATGTCTGTAAACTTTCGTCCAAATTGATTGATAAATGTAGGAGGAGTTGCGCACACAAGAATTTCATGCAGAAACCCATATTAAATCAAAGTTCAAGAGAGATAACCTGGTTAAAATTGTCGCAGATCAAAAAGTTTGGAATATGCATATGTTCACTTAGTAGAGATGATGTTTGAAAGGTTTCATCAAAATCGGTTCATTAATGTAGGAGGAGTTGCGCACACAAGAATTTGTTCGAACGGAAAGACATAATAAATCTATGTCAAAGGGAGATAACCTGGTTAAAATTGTCGCAGATCAAAAATCTTGGAATATGCGCATGTTCACTTAGTAGTGATGATGTCTGAAAAGTTTTGTCCAAATTGATTGATAAATGTAGGAGGAGTTGCGCACACAAGAATTTCACGTAGAAACCCATATTAAATCAAAGTTCAAGAGAGATAACCTGGTTAAAATTGTCGCAGATTAAAAAGTTTGGAATATGCACATGTTCACTTAGTAGAGATGATGTTTGAAAGGTTTCATCAAAATCGGTTCATTAATGTAGGAGGAGTTGCGCACACAAGAATTTGTTCGGATGGAAAGACACAATAAATCTAAGTCAAAGGGAGATAACCTGGTTAAAATTGTCGCAGATCAAAAATCTTGGAAAAACACATGTACAATGTGCAACATGTATTCAAAATCGGTTCATTAATGTAGGAGGAGTTACACACACAAGAATCCCATTTGAAAACCCATAATAAATCCAAGTTAAAGGGAGATAACCTGGTTAAAATTGTCGCAGATCAAAAATTTGGGAATATGCGTATGTTCACTTAGTTGTAATAATGTTTGAAAGGTTTCGTCAAAATTGATTGATAAATGTAGGAGGAGTTGCACGCACAAGAATTTCATGTAGAAACCCATAATAAATCTAAGTTAAAGGGAGATAACCTAGTTAAAATTGCCACAGCTCAAAAATTTTGGAATATGCGCATGTTCACTTATTAGTGATGATGTCTGTAAACTTTCGTCCAAATTGATTGATAAATGTAGGAGGAGTTGCGCACACAAGAATTTCATGCAGAAACCCATATTAAATCAAAGTTCAAGAGAGATAACCTGGTTAAAATTGTCGCAGATCAAAAAGTTTGGAATATGCATATGTTAACTTAGTAGAGATGATGTTTGAAAGGTTTCATCAAAATCGGTTCATTAATGTAGGAGGAGTTGCGCACACAAGAATTTGTTCGAACGGAAAGACATAATAAATCTAAGTCAAAGGGAGATAACCTGGTTAAAATTGTCGCAGATCAAAAATCTTGGAATATGCGCATGTTCACTTAGTAGTGATGATGTCTGAAAAGTTTTGTCCAAATTGATTGATAAATGTAGGAGGAGTTGCGCACACAAGAATTTCATGTAGAAACCCATATTAAATCAAAGTTCAAGAGAGATAACCTGGTTAAAATTGTCGCAGATTAAAAAGTTTGGAATATGCACATGTTCACTTAGTAGAGATGATGTTTGAAAGGTTTCATCAAAATCGGTTCATTAATGTAGGAGGAGTTGCGCACACAAGAATTTGTTCCGATGGAAAGACACAATAAATCTAAGTCAAAGGGAGATAACCTGGTTAAAATTGTCGCAGATCAAAAATCTTGGAATATGCGCATGTTCACTTAGTAGTGATGATGTCTGAAAAGTTTTGTCCAAATTGATTGATAAATGTAGGAGGAGTTGCGCACACAAGAATTTCATGTCCGGAAAGACGTACGGACGGACGGACGGACGGACGTACAGGGCGATTCCTATATAGCCCCCACTTCTTCGAAGCGGGGGTATAATTACCCATGGGTAGCAGCTCGTTGACAAAATGACAGAGAATATAGCGTAATGAAAGTGTCAATGACACTGTAGCTTATCTTGACTTCAAGATGCTTTTAATGTAGAAATGTGAACATTTTAAATTAAGACATCAAGACAAACAGGCATATGCAATTTTGGTGCAAATCGAACAAGAACTATGACCTGTAGCCTGCACCACAGGAATCCAAGATGGCTGCAATGGCAGTCAACTTGATCAAATGTCATGACCAAAAGGGTCTGTTCTCATCTAGCCAGCAATACAAACTTCCAAGTGCAATTTGGTAATAATCTGACAAAAAATATGACATGTAGCCTGTGCCATGGAAATTCAAGATAGCTGCCACGGCAGCTATCTTAGGCGGCTGACCATGACCGAAATGGGACATTCTCGTCTTGACATCAAGGCAAACATGCATATGTAATTTGGTGATGATCGGAAAAGAACTGTGGCCTGTAGACCCTGGGTGTGAACAGACTAACAGACTCACAGACTTGCGCACGCGTGATGACAATAGCTTAGCTTGACTTCGTCAAGATAAGCTAAAAATGAAGGGAAATTTCTCTGGCATGAGGGCTAAGGGAACCTAGAAAACGGCCGTAACTCATCTGATGTTTCTGTTGTTGTAAAATACCTTATTGACGTCAACTTTGGTCCAGGTCAGGTGAGAGAGAAGAGCAGAAGTTTCAGGGTGTATGCAATATCAAACGCGACGGGGACTAGTTTATATCAACTGGACAAAATTGCCCAGACTGTCAAATCAAGTCCTGATAGGTCAAGCAAATGGCACAAAATATTCCATAAAAAACAAAGCAGGGAAAATGTTCACTGCTCAAGGGAGGATAGTACGCGGTCGTACCCCATCTTACAGACTCTTCCTAGTTACATTACCCGTAGATACAAATTTTCGCCTCGGTCGGCAAAGGCACTTTATTTATTTATTTATTTGGTAGTGAACGACATTTTCGTCCAGGGCCATCTCATGTCGGAAGGGCTAGTCAACAATGCCGGGAGTGTGTGAGCTTGGGCGAAATGTAATAAATATCACACACCTTTTTCGTTCTTCAATTTCTCTAATTATAGAAGCAATAATAGAGGATAGGCGTTCCACCTGAGGGTAGCGTGTTGAAACACGTCGAGTGTTTCTAAGCAATGCACCAAGACGAGATGTGTTTCTTTCCAATGTTTCAATGAAAGTGACGTCGCTTAAGACTACTCTTGTACATGCTTCAATTGTGTCACATGCATTGTTCATGAACTCTCTTAATATCTCTGCCATGGAGAGTGTCGATCAATCTCTTTTTTTTGTAACAACTTTGTTTTCAAGAATAACAAATAACACGAAATTTTGTTCTAAAGGTTTTCACTCAAAACGTTTCACTAAAAACAAATGTTGCTGCGTTCTGTTGAATACGGAAACCCTGGACCGACATTCAACATACGACATACAACATACGACATGCGAGGTATGACATTCAATTCCCGTGGTCATTGACCAATCAAATACGACATACAAGATACAACATATGACATACGAAATACGACATACAACATACGACACACGAGATACAACATACGACAAACGACATACGAGATACGACAACGACGTACATATTGCAACGTACTTTTATCGTTCTTGGCGTCTTATGTAAACATTAACTCTTTCAATACTGCTGGAAGATATTCCTGCCAAGACAGAATTTATCTTACCACTGCAGTATGTATAAATTTGGGCATACTTAATCAAATTTTCTCCCTGAAAATTAAATGGATTTTTTCACCAATGATTTTCTTGAGTTGAATTTAAATGAATTTTTCGGAAGCCAGTAGGTAGAGATGCAGGCTGCAATCCGAGAGGTTCTCGGTTCGAATCCCACCTGCGGGAACTGAGTTTTGTCCTTCGGCAAGACACTTAATCCCAATTTCCCACGCGGGGGCACGGTGGCATTGTGTACTAAGGCATACTGCACGTCGATGGTGCACTTGTCTGCAACCAAAGCTAACCCTGCTTGTGTGGAGTTAGTACGTTGGGGGGTCTGACAGTTGCCCGGTGTTCTCTCCAGGTACTCCAGATTCCTCCACCCGTAAAACTGCCCAACACGAGGCGACCTGGCTGTCGAAAGTATCGTTAAATCCCAATAAATAAATAAATCAACGAGGTTACCCTGGCTTTCGAAAGTATCGTTAAACCAATAAACAAATTAATAAATAAATAAATAACTTTTTCATAAAATCGAGTCATGGCTGTTGCACAGCACAGCAGAAATACCTGCAGCGCTTATGCACAGGATATTTTCAGATCGTAAATGAATTTTGAATTGACTCTCTGTGTCTTAAGTACTAAAGCATGTACCCAAACGTCCCTCGTTACCCGGAGGTTTGGGGAAGCAGTTAAATTCTCTTAAGAACCTGACTTTGGGTTGAGGAAGCAAATTTTTTCTGTGCAGAATTTCGGCACCATTCCGAACTGCATCTGGCAAGTGGTGTACATACTGCGTATATAGTATGCTATGGCATGTAGAGTTGTACACACACACACACTGGGCTATGGGTATATAGTGGAGGTGGGAGTGCGGTGGCTCAGTAGGTGGAGGTGCAGGCTGCAAGCCGAGAGGTCCTCGGTTCGAATCCCAGCTGCGGCTAAGTGCGTCGTGTCCTTAGGCAAGACAATTCATCACCATTAGCCGCGTGGGGCACGGTGGCGTTGTGTACTTAGGCGTACCGCACGTCGATAGTGCACTTGTCTTCAACCAATGCTAACCCTGCGTGTGTGGAGTTAGTATGTGCTCGCCGTTGCTCGGTGGTTCTCTCCGAGTACTCCGGCTTCCTCCACCCGAAAAGCTGTGCGACATGAAGTGACCCTGGCTTCCGAAACTGTCGTTAGAACCCAATAAATAAATAATACAGTAGGGGTATGTGATGGAAAAGTGATGGGGAAGGTGAGATTTTTGTTGAAAGTTTTCCTTCGAAACGGTTGACGTTGCTATTAACTTCGGGACGTCATGATGCGCACGCAATGTCATAGAAACGATGACCTCTGTTGTTGTCCACTGAAAATCTGACATGATGTTATTCGGATAGGGTGTGTCGGGCTTCTATTTATTTATTTATTGGTTTTTAAGGTCACATATTTATGCACAATGGCTAATCATGATCACGATAGTTTTACGGGTGGAGGAAGCCGGAGTAGGCTACCCGGAGAGAACCAAAGAGCAACGGCGAACAACTGTCAGCTCCCCAAATACCAACACCACACAAGCAGGGTTAGAAACTTAGCATTGGTTGAAGACAAGTGCACCATCGACGTGCAGTACGTCATTGCACACAACGCCACCGTGCCCCCACGTGGGCAATGGGGGTGAAGTGTCTTGCCCAAGGGCACAACGCGGTTGCCGCCGGTGCGATTCGAACCGAGGACCTCTCGGCTTGCAACATGCACCTCTACCTACTGAGCCACCGCGCCTCCTTGTGTCGGGCTTCTCGTACGAGAGTGATACCGTAGTATAGTATTGGGCACTATATACCCCATGTAGGTTCAATGATAGTCCTGGGTACAACTAATCGACTTATTATATATATATCATATTATCCATGACTGGTATAGGTAGTGCGTAATGCTAGTCCGGACAGAATTTTGATGTGGGATGGGGTAATGCATGGCTGTTAAGTGCGTTAGTATAGGATGTGCTCTATGTACATCTGCTGGTTCAATGTTAGCCCTTGGTATTATTATCCAATATCCATCTAGGACGGCTTGTTAGCCCATAGATGGTATAGGTCGTACGTGCTTGGTCAAGCAGTGGAGTGGGGGGGGGGGGGGGGTGGGGGGGGGGGAATGCGTGATTGTCTGGTGCAGTAGTATAGGGTGTATTGTCTGGACCTCAGTTGGTCAAGGTAAAGCGTAATGCTAGGCAATGCGGTATTACAAGGAATGTTTAGAATGGGAGTATGGATTGTATGATCTGTATCCCATAGATCTAGTGTTATCCCATAGTACTACAAAATCCCCCAATGGTTTGTACTACCCCGTGTGTAGTTCGGAATGCTAGGTCATGCAGTGTTGTGTGGTGCATGATTGGTTTCTAGTTTCGTAGTAGAGGATGGATGATATTTTGACATTCTAAGACTTGGCCGAGGGAAGAGGTAAATATCTGAGATAGTTAGCAAGTCTTTAGTAATCTTACAAGTGATTAGTAATGGCACAAGACTGGTAGAACACTATAGCAATGATGAATACAATAGAGGATAATCATGGGATAGATAGTTGAAGACATGGTGGAAGCAGGTGGTAAAACCATCTGGAGCTGTTTTAGAGATTTGAATTCCACTAAGAGAGACTCCATTCTTGAGAAACGTCTGTAGTTACATAATCTCTTTTTTCGTCGTATGTGTATATGTGTTGCATGTATTGTTGCACGTTGTGAATTAGCACATAAGCACATCTCGGGATCATCAAATGTGTACGGTGCCCAAGCATGCACTAGGTCAAGGGAATGTAAAAACCAATACGGGCTAAGATGAATGGAACAATTTGGTTGCGCCTGTTAAAGATCTGACCGAGGGCAGAGTTGGTAGAAGACTATACTATTGGGTGACTAGCGAAGAAGTTGACAATAGGACAGATGATGGTGACTTTGTGTCTAGATGCTGATCGGATGTTAGAAGCAATAGGTGGTTGATGGGATCTGCTGGTGTGCTAGTGCACATCACATGCTGCACATAGAGATATGCTGGATGTGCTAATATGTGCTTATGTTTAATGCACAACACCTGCATCACAGGGGCACATACAACGAAAACGGGATTCTGTAACCACATACGTTTTAAAAAAAGGGATTCTCTTAGTGGGATTACATAAGTGGAATTCCAAGCTCCGAAATAGCTCCTGGTGGCCTTATCATCGGCTTCCACCGTTTCTTCAACTATCTGTCCTATGATTAGCCCTATTGTATTCACCATTACTATAGTGTTCTGCCAGCCTTGTGTCATCACTACTGACTTGTAACATTACTACAGACTTGCTAACTATCTCAGATATTTACCTCTTCCCTCAGCCAAGTCCTGGAATGTCAAAAGACCATCTATATTCTACTACGAAACCAGAAACCAAGCATACACCACACACATCCCATTACATGATCTAGCATTCCAAACCATCCATAGGACACTACAAACTATTTGGCAGTATACAAGTGCACATGTAAAATTTAGCGGTGCACCTATAAATTATACGTCCATCGTATATTAAAATCCACGTCCAACGTGTATTTACACGTCTGACGTATAAGTATACGTTGGACGTGTATTTTTCGCAGAAATTAGCGGTGCACCTGTAAATTTTTCTAGATGCACCTCCATTTCAAAATACCGCTCCAACTATAAAATCCGGGTGCATCGATAAAAATTACACGTCCAACGTATATTTTAGAATAAAATGTACGTCCATCGTATATTTTCCTCGTCAAAATATAAGTTCAACGTATAATTTTCTGAAAATATACGTCCGACGTATATTTTAGGTTACACGTAAAATACATCACGTGGGGTGGACTCAGTGGGGTTTTTTTTTGGGGGGGGCACATACGTGCCCCCCCCCCCCCCCATGGCTATGCAACTGGAAATAAGACAGTAGTACCCGAACGTTCATCATTCCCCATATATGCACCATATACCCATGTAGGTCCTGTTTGCTTCTGGTACTCCCAATCAACCTAAATCTCATATTATCCCATGATTCGTTTTGGTAGTACGTAAGGCTTGTGCGGCTAGTATTGTGACGTGGGCTGAGAGTAATGTATGGCTGTCTGGTGCGGTAGTATATGGTGTGTGGTTTGTGCTCCTGCTGGTCCGGTGTTAGCTTCTGGATCTACTATCCATCTAGGAATCTAGGACGGTGTGCTAGCCCACAGATGTTATGGGTAGTACATGATGCTAGGTCAAGCAGTAGAGTGGGTGCGGTAGTATATGGTGTACGGTCTGCACCCCAGTTAATCTACTGTTAGTATCTGGTACTGTTAACCCACTGAATGTATTTTACCGCCGGGACTGGTGCAGGTAGTGTGTAATGTTAGGTTACGTGGTATTACAAAGTAAGTTTAGGCGATAGTATAGGATGTACGGTCTGTATCCCATGGGTCTACTGTTATCCCTTAGTACTATAAAACCGTCCAATAGTTTGTAGTTTCCCATGGATAGTTTGGAATGCTAGATCATGTAGTGGGATGTGTGTGTTGTATGCTTGGTTTCTGGTTTCGTAGTAGAATACAGATGGTCATTTTGACATTCTAGGACCTGGCTGAGGGAAGATGTAAATATCTGAGATAGTAGTAATGGCACAAGGCTGGCAGTACACTATAGTAATGGTGAATACAATAGGGCTAACATAGGACAGATAGTTGAAGACACGGTGGAAGCCGATGGTAAGGCCACCAGGAGTTATTTCGGAGCTTGGAATTCCACTTATGTAATCCCACTAAGAGAATCCCTTTTTTTAAAACGTCTGTGGTTATAAAATCCCTTTTTCGTCGTATGTGCCCCTGTGATGCAGGTGCTGTGCATTAGAACATAAGCACATATTGGCACATCCAGCATATCTCTATGTGCAACATGTGATGTGCACTAGCACACCAGCAGATCCCATCAACCACCTATTGCTCCTAACACCCGATCAGCATCTGGATCTCCCCACGGCTTTCATAGATCTTAGACCACTACTGTTGACTTACACATAGCCACCATGATCTGTCCTATTGTCAATTTCTTCGCTAGTCGCACAATAGTATAGTCTTCTACCAACTCGGCCCTCGGTCAGATCCTTAACAGGCGCAACCAAATTGCTCCATTCATCTTAGCCCGTGTTGGTTTTTACATTCCCTTGACCTAGTGCATGC